>CM025635.2:2484022-2506828 GCA_014621495.2 Entosphenus tridentatus | reverse complement strand
TACCTACGTGACTTTACCGAAAGAACCAAAGAGCATGGATCCCTGCAGTCGCGAAAACTTAAAACCCCTTTGAACTGCACACCGATCTTGGGAAAGCTGAAACCCGTAAAATTTCAGAAATATTGTCGGCATCGTTGTCCGCGGGGCCTTAACCGCTCTCGATCCATCACGAGCGGGTGGTCGAAGTTTCCTCGCCGCGGGAGCGAACGGGGCAAAGAGCAACTGTGAAGGCACAGAGGCGGGGCTGTCTCTCCCTGCGCTGGGGCCGTAATCACGGCATCGCCAAGGCATCATCAGAACGGAGCCTGACCTTTCAGGTACGAGATCGCCGCACAGAGCTCGTGCTGAGGTTATCCATTTCAGGATGGGGCGAAAAATGGGGTCACCGTGGGGGGGGTGGGAGGGGAGCGATGATTTCTTGTCGTCGAGTAGAGTACGCGAGCCGTCGAACAAAGGCGGTGGTCACAGCATCATCGCGCGGTGCTTTCAGATGCGCCTCTGCGGCCGCCTGGAACGCTCTTCCTTCCGATGTTATGAAGCCATACTCCTTGGTTCTTTCGCTAAAGTCACGTAGGTATAAAATAAAATAAATCACGACGTTTCGGGCACGTCCATCATCAGGTGGGAAAGCATGGTCTGCTGCTGAGGCAGTCTGATTTATTGAACAGTTAATGCGCTAAAGGAAGAACACTTTAGGGGGTGATGGAGTGGGGGCTCGCTGCCTCAGCAGCAGGCCAGGCTTTCCCACCTGAGGATGGACGCTTGTGTTGTGCCCGAAACGTCGTGATTTATTTAATTTGATACCTACGTGACTTTACCGAATGAACAAAGAGTATGGATTCCTGCACTCACGAAAGCTTCAAATCAATTAGGAAGCCACTTGGAGCTATGCACTTTTAAATCATCTGGTGTGAAAACTCGTTTGTTTGGAACAGCTTTTTGTGTTTAGTGTGTTGTCCTTTCGCCGCACCTCCAATTAGCATTGTTGCCTATGTACGGTGCGAAAGAAGTTCAACATACATACATAGGAAAAACATACCAAAACTTATACGGTAAGCTGATTATGTGGGCGCCATGGTGGCGAGATGTTAACTACCTCGCCTGGTATACATAAGGTCATGGGTTCGATCCAGATCCTGATGCCTGTATATTTGGAGTCTGCATGTCCCTCTCCCTGTGGTTACGTGGATTTTTCTCTGCGTCCTCCGGTCTGAAGATGATCGCTTATGTCGCGATCGAAACGTCGTGGTTTTTTTTATTGAGTAATTTTGAACCTATCTACGTGACTTTACCGAAAGACCCAAAGAATATGAATTCCTGCAGTCAAGAAAGCTTTAAGTCGAGATTTATTGAATAGTTAATGCGCTAAAGGAGGGAGAACACTTTAGGGGGTGATGGAGTGGGGGCTCGCTGCCCCCCCCCTGCCCCCAGGAGGTGGGGGCTGACGGGGGCGTGGGAAGGTTACCTAACGAAATGAGGGAAGAAGACTTCGGAATCTGGGTTGTGGTAGGAAGGGTGGGGTGAATTTTGGTGTTGTCGTTTTAAATCAGTGGTTCTTTCAGTTTCAGTTTCATTTATTTGATATAATCCTGTGAGCCATTCGGCTCTTGAATCGGGTGCAACCGCAAAAAACAAAAAACAAAAACATGAACAAGAAACATCTTAAACGTGGACATCTCGCACTTGCTGAGCGGGTGCGAGATGCCCTTTCTGGGGGGTGCCAGACATTGCCAGATTGTTTTAGGAGGTCAAATAATCGAAAACACAAATTAATCACGGCGCACGTAAGTTACAACCTACTTTGTTTCAGCAAACCCGATGTATTTATTGACATAAAAAAAAATAACGATTGAGAAACAAAGGGGTGCTAGGCACGAGTGAAGGTCAAGAACCGCTGATTTGAAACAAAGACATCGTGCGCCTTTTTGGCGTTATCTGGTCCAACACCATGTGAGACTAGGTTCTAAGAAAAGCGGTCTCGGGTGTGGACCAATCTATTTCAAGGACAGTGCATACATTATCAGAGTTGTGTGTTTTGTTTGCATTTCGACCGCAGGTATTGTGGTCAATGCAAACATGACTCCTTGTAAAAAATAGGTGTCAGTTTTGTTGCCAGATAAAAGGGTAAAAAAACAATTATCATATTTTGCTACTGGCAAATGAGGTTCCAATGGTGAAAGACATCGCTTTTCAGGCAACAAACAGACGAAGGCGAAAACGACGACGAGCCGGTGACTTTTATTCAGTGCCAGCGCAACTGTGCCCCTGTGGATAATGAACTCGGAGACGACAAGAATCAATGCGGCGTGGTGGTTGGTGGTGGTGGTGGTGGTGGTTGGTGGTGGTGTTGGTGGTGGTGGTTGGTGGTGGTGGTGTTGGTTGGTGGTGGTGGTGTTGGTGGTGTTGGTGGTGGTGTTGCCCGCTCAGCGCGATCTGCCTGCCTTGCCTGCCATTTGTGCGTAGTCCGTGGAGCAGAGTTCTAGATTGAGTTACAGAGTTCTAGATTGTGTGACAGAGTTTTAGAATGAGTTACATAGTTTTAGATTGAGTTACATAGTTCTAGATTGAGCTACAGAGTTCTAGATTGAGCTACAGAGTTCTAGATTGTGACAGAGTTTTAGATTGAGTTAAATAGTTCTAGATTGAGTTACAGAGTTCTAGATTGAGTTACAGAGTTCTAGAGTGAGTTACAGAGTTCTAGATTTGATGAGTTCCAAGTCATTGATCGAGGTGCCACGCATTCGGCAAATCTGATCGGGGAGTGGCACGAGGCACCGGGCCCTTCGGGTGTAACGCGCGAGCGAACATCCGAGTGATTGACTGTGACCTGCAGCTTATTGATTGCGTTGTGACGCTCCTGGTATGTATATGCGGTCTGGAGCAATGCGAAAAACAACAACAACAAAACTGTACATTTATTAGGCGTATTGTAAAAAAAAGCTAAATCCGACTGACAGTAATGTTGCTTCCGTGGCAGCAAAAAAATGTAAGATTTAAGCAGAGCTGACATTAAAATTGCTTTTCTGAGTCATGAGGTTCTGTGCAAATGCCCAGGGCTCTGGGAGGCACTTTACGGCGCTCTAATGAAAGGGAATGAAATGATGCGAGGGGCACGATGCGTCGAGAAATAGCGAGATGCAAACAGGTAACACAATGGCAAAATTGATCATCCAAGACGTAGGTCCAACGCAGAGCGTCAGGAAGCAGTCCCGCTTGCAAATGTACATTTTGTTGTACGAAATAAACGATCCACGTCACAGCTAATTTCTCACATTACGGCCTGCAATTGTAAGCAAAGGCGAAGGGTATTGATTGTGCACTTCGGGCATTCTTCTGCTTTTGTATGATCTATCTTTATGCTATCCATTTCCGCAGATACACGTTTGTATGCATTGCTGCAGATGCAGCCTATCACATCAATGCATTGGACATTTATTCTCTTGGATGTGAAACTCCGATACTGACCTTGACATGGCACGCAGGTCACATCACTGCATTTCAACGTTGCTTGTGACAATAACAGGAAAAAAAATAGCAACAGTTATATAAATCGCTGCCAACCTTGAATACATTACTGGGTATTCTTTTGAAGATCCATTAACCTTCATCACAATGCATGAGAGTGCCGGTAATTCTTCTCTGACAAAATCAGTCACAAGAGCAGCACTGCTTTTGAAATGTTGTTGACATTTCACAATTAATGTCTTGTATATCACGACCTTCAATAGCTGCCATAGCTATACAAACTCTGATGAACACAAACCCATGTAGCATTTAACTTCCCTCCGCCCAAAATAAATATAACTCTGAAGGTGATGGGTGGATCTGCAAATCACCAACCGTCTGACGGAGTGAATGGCTGAATCACTTAGAACTGAATCTTTAACAGTTACTTTTCATTGGTCAAACGAAAGTTTCACGTGCCCATGTCTGTCCGGTGCTCGCCGAGCTCCATTGGCTTCCGGCTGCTGAACGAATCAAGGCCGTAATTATAATATATATTGGGGGGGACACATGCCCCCCTCAATATTCAAATATGCTCAAAATGTCCCCCCCCCCCCCAATATATTGAAATAAAAAAGTATTGCTATGCTATGTAAATAAAAACAACAATTTGCTAAACCTTGGCCACAATATCTGGAATTGTCTTCATTTAATACAATGCATAGATTTCTGTTTATATGATTGTGGTTATGGTTTTACTTTATTAATCCATAATCTCTGCCATTACATACAATGAAACAAGAAATTTTAATAAAGTAAAAACAGAGCAATGTCAAACTATTCGACATTGTAAAAATAAAGCAAAAGTCCATCCCATATGTTAGTGAATTTTCTTATATTTTAGGCAGGAAATTAGTCTTTAAATTTAGATATTTTTCTGGGTTGGGACCCCCTGACACCCTGGAAGATTTGGGGCGCGCCCCCCCCAATGTTGACTCCATGGCTACGGCCTTGAAACGAATACATGATAAGGTCACACTCATTGCACACAAAGTGCTTGCCACTAATGAACCACAATACCTCGCTGATCTCGTCAAGGAGCATAAACCCTCACGCGAACTTAGATCATCCTCGCAGTGGCTTTAGGCCGGCCATCGAACAAATACGGTCACTGTATCTCTCACTTTCAGATGCGCTTCTGTGGCCGTCTGGAACGCTCTTCCTTCCGATATTATGACGTCACTGGAGCTATGCACTTTGTAAATCATCGTATCGATTGAAAACTCATTTCTTTGGAACTGCGTTTTTCTGTTTATTTGTTGTCCTTCACCCGCACCTCCGATTAGCACGGTCGGCTACGTACGGTGCGAAAGAAGTTCAACTAACACACCGACCGATGCGTCTTTCTCTCCGTTAAGTGACCAGCACGACGGACGCAGGGCCCGCTATCGCATTTCTTGCCATCGTGCAAGCCTCGACCCGCCCGTCCGACCGCCCGCCCGCCCGCACCGGCTAATGGAGCGTAACCCCGGCACCACCGCGGAGCGTATCGCCTTCTCCTGGAAACGCATATTGTGTTCAACGCCGCGGAGACGATTGGCGAGCGTAAATATAACGCCGGCAAAAGCCGATTCCGAGATGGCGCGAAAAATTATAACGAAAAAAAATGGGACTGGGACCCAACCGAGGAAGACTAATCCCAAGCAATGAGACAAATAGCGCGGTGCGAAAGATGAGTGCGAGAAAATTGCAAATCTCTCCAAAGGAGCTGTGACCAGCAATGACGTAAATTGCTTTTTTTTTCAATTATATACGTACAGTGGAGAGTGAAACGAAAAACTAAAATTTGAGCCTCTTAAATCCGCAGAAGAGGATTCTTACTCAACTTCCATCACGTCCACATACTTGCTCACCCCCATTTGTGAATCCACTACTGGATGAATGTTTCCCCACACCTTGTGGGTCACACGGGGTTATTTGAACAAATTGTATCACGCCGATAAGCACTGGTTGATGAAGGTGTGGGATGCAAATAGATGCGGGGAGCAGAGAAGTACAGTGCAACAACAATTAGAATCATAATGTTTATTTACACTGGAGAAATCTAATGAGCTATAAAGCTCTTTTTCACAGATGTCCAGTATTGTCACGTGGTAAGAACCTTACAACAACAAACAGTACAGTAACATGACAGGAGTGCAGAGTGAAAGAAAGGTAAACAGATCACCTAAACACAAACAAACAAAACCATCCCCATCCTACCAAACAAAGCCCACTGAGATGTTAACTTTTTTTTCAAAAGCGACCTAGCCACAAATGATAGATCAACAAAGTGACATCATTTGGACATGGCAGCAAAATCATCTAAATTACTCAACGAATATTTCCAAAAAAACAATGCATGCCACTGCGCTGCCCTATGCTGCCCACAGCATATCACCCGAAGCCTACAGCAACCTGTTATGCATTGCGTCACCTGGCCGAGCAGTGTCCATGCCCAACGCTGCTTTGTTTGCTTCGGGGCGTATTCTGGGCGACTGGGTCCATAGGCCCTGCTACATCCAGCGCTATGCAAAATAGCCCCCGCCCGCCATGGCCGTCCAAACTGTAAGTGTTTGTGGAGGTGTTGCTTGCGTCTTGCATTTGAAATCCAAGGGTGCTGCTCACCATTTATTATTCATGGACTACATGTCAATGACTCATCGTCAAAGCTGAGATTATTTTGTGGGTACCATATAAATGCTCAGTGATTGCACCTTCCTGCAAGTGCAAAGGAATTGGCTAAAACTCACTCTCGCGGAGATGAATTATTTACACGCCTTCTCGCCTAAATGATATTTATTAATGTACCTTCATGGAGGAAACTTTATTTTTCCCCCTACCCTCCACACCAGCCTCGATAAAGCGCGGAGTGTCAGAGATGTAACATTTATCCTAGAATGCTTTTGTGATTTGAATCAATTTCCTTTCCCTGCTTTTCAACGAACGCTGATCCCTCTGAATCGTAAGCTCTGCACATTTCTCTGAAAACCATTCTAAATTGATGCAACGATGCATCGCATCACGTGTCAAGGAAACGTATGATTATATATCCCATTTTACGAGTGAGTGTGAGCCAATGGACTAGTGAATCACGATTCATATTTTTCAAGATGCTCCCCCCCCCCCTCCGCCTATATAACACAGTTGCTTGCAGACAACAAGGAGATAAAAAACATGCTGTGTATAATTGCACGAGGGCATGTCTTTGAAGTCAGCTGGGGTCGGTTTGTATCGTGTCACATGGGAAGCGAGAAAAAAATGCCCTAGCATTAATTAACACAAGCGAATGTGCGGTACAATCAATTAACGTGCACGCGAGGAGCTGGGGGGGGGGGGTAAGATTGTACATTGAAATTAACGAAACAATTAGCTGGTGAGTGATTGGCTAGCGTGTTGGCAGAATGCAAGTTACCAGTGGGTGGATCGCATGTTGAATCATCTCTGTCTTACTAACATTTCCGGCAAGGTGGACATGACGTACGGTATGCACGTGACGGAAGCCACGGAGATGGAGTGATGGAATCAGGACCACAGGACCGTGACAGATGGCGATGACTGGGGGATGCCTTCATCCAGCAGTGGACTAACTATTTTTGATTATGATAGTCACAAGATGTATCGTAAGTATTGCGTGAGTCGAGGATCATTGGGACGAATATCCCGTAATGATGGATAAATATTTTGCAATTTCAAATTGCATCAATTCGTTCGTTAAAATGCATTCTTAATGAAACACAAGCGTGGCATGTGCACGTGAGAATAGATGATTTGTGCAAATTATCTTGCAAATGATCTGCTCGTAAAACATTCAGGTTAATGGAGTGAAAAAGGGCAGTTCAAACGAGATGATAAAAATTGAGTCGTGTTAATGCTTGAATCGAATTGCGACCAAAGAATTTGTGACGACTCACAGAATCACTGGAGGGGGGTGGGGGGGAATTCATTATACACCTGGTGAATGGACAGCTTGAGTGATATACACAGTGGCAGTAAAGTAAATGTGACTTTCCAACGCGTTTCTGAACGTGACGTAATCTCAGCATACATCATCCTCCATCTCGACTCAGACATAATATCTACCGAGAAGATGGATGCAAAATTTAGCAATCCTTCGAAGGACTGGATCAAACAGGTAAAGTGTTAACTGTTGTGTTAGCCGACTTCATTTCATTTATAAAATTTGTTAAGTTTGATATCTAAGCTTTTTCTCTCTTTCACCCAAGCCCTCTTTGAAATGTATCCCCACCCTCTTGCCCCTTTGCGGCCTCCCCTCCCCCCCTCAATATAATGCATCGTCACAGAGGCGTGTTTCTCTCTTTCAACTGAGGACGGTCGCTTGTTGTTGCGATCGAAACGTCGTGATCTATTATTTATTTATTTTCCTATCTACGTGACTTTACCGAAATAACATAATTATTTGTATAAAATCCTGCAGTCACGAAAGCTTCTAATCAAGATCCTTCATCGCGTCATTCTCAAATTCTGTTTGACCGGTCTCACATTAGCTCGCACTGCACGCAGGGATGGAGGTAACAGGTGCGTGTGGAATTAACTTGTTTGGCTTTTGCATTATGTTGGAAGAACGACACGTACAAGCACGAAAATCCGGTCGCTCAATCGGATTTTTTGTGCCGCAAGTGTGAGACGTGAGATTTTTTTTCCTGCCTTTAATTTACAGGTCATCCTCTTGGAGATCGTGCTATTGCGAGATTGTAGAGCTCTTTAGGATTATTTTTAAATCCTTTATATTAAGTTCACTTGCGCGCTTGCTTGCTTGCTTATGACCGTGCAAATATTTCGGTCGTTTTTTAACCCGCTTCCCGTGATCCAATCGAGCTGACATTTTCCACACAGACTCGTTGTGCGTGACAATTAATGTTCGTTAAAAATTTTTACAAAATTTTACACTTTTTAGGACAAAAATATTATATTTAATTACCAATTGCTTAATGCTGCCATGCAATCATCTGACCCATAGGTGGCAGCCATCTCAAGCCAGAGGACGAGAGGACTCTAGCCGCCACGCATATAAAGGATTTAAAGTGAAAAACTTAGTTTTTACGGGTTATCTTATTACTGCCTTTAATTTACTGGTCATCCTCTTGGAGATCGTGCTATTGCAAGATTGTAGAGCTCTTTAGGATTCTTTTTTGGGTGTGCAAATAATATTCGGCGCCACGTGGCGTGCCGCTTATGCGGGTATGTATTGCGTACATAAAGCACGTGTCAGCCGCGATACAAATTCAATTGTGCATGATCTTCCAGTCACAATTTAAGCCCGGCAGTCGCGTGGCAGATTTAAGACGTGAGAGGCAATGTAACAAAAATATATTTATATATAAGTATGCGGTATTAGAATGCACAATAACAGGCGTGAGCGACACTTCTTAAAGGTGGGAATTTCTGTCTCACGGTGAGTAGCAAACGCCCGACCGCGAGAATCTCCCGTACAGCAGCTGGATTATGGGGGGGGGGGGATGCAAATTGATACACGGAATATTATTTCTCCACACTCTCTCTCCAGAGGCAAGATAACAATGGGGGTAGCCCGGAGTGCTGCCATCGCGTGTGCCCGTGAGTGACAGCAGGTGAAGTAATTGTTTTATATTCCTCCACCCCGCCGCCGCCACCACCACCGCTGGCAACACGGTGGGCAACAGACCCGTTAGCCGTGAAGACCACCGCGCTTCGAGCGCGTTACGCTCCGCCAGTCCCACACAGCCGTCTCCGCGTGAAGGCCCTGGACTCCGACTCACTCACGGGAACCCGGATTGTCCTAGAAGCAAAAGTAGCTACATATGCGTAGTAGCTACGGGCCCCGCACTTTCAAGGGCCCCGCGCTAAATTCTTTCAAGCTATCAATTCCGGTTCAGTGATTCTGCACTTGCTCTATTACTTTAATACTATACTGGCCTTCGACTTTTATGAACGACTGGGTGTTTCAGGTTAGCGATGTTTCGTATTATCTGGCTGTGCAGCGAAATGAAACAATACAATTACTTTACTATGCAAGTAAAAAAAATTGTGTTTTAATATTTACGTGTTTTTTTAATTTAGGCCCCCTTTATAACATAAGCTACAGGCCCCTCACTAGCACTGCCCCCCCCCCCCCTCACGAAAATAGAATGCCCAGCCCACAAAGCACATCGTGTTCATTGTCTCGTGATGCGGGGCCCTTTAGTGACATTCATCGTGACAATTGATTACTCCCGGGAACGTTGCAACCGACTCTCAAGGCTCCTTTTCGGCGGGATGCTACTGCATTGAGCTGTTTGGACAATTCCATCAATGAGTGACCGGTCACATGAGGTCGGGAGTCGGAGACGCTGAAGGAAAACCCGCCAAGCCACCTCGCAGTCCCAGGCCTACAGCGTCTGGCATGCTCAGGCTCAACCCATTTTGACTTTTCAAGTCCACCAGGATCAGTTACATTTAGGGTGTTTTTTTGGTTGTAAGCCAGTGACTGTAATTTCCATTGCTTTCATTAAAGCGTGAGCAATCCAGTTCTGGAAGTAAGCCTCCCCCAGCCAACACCACCTCTCACAGTCCCCTTTATGTCCATGCCACGATGGCGAGATGTTCACTACCTCGCCTGGTACACAGGAGTTTGTGGGTTCGATCCCGACCCCGACCCCGACCCTGATCCTTGTATATTTTGAGTTTTCGTGTCTCTCTCCCCGTGGTCCTGTGGACTTTTCTCCTGGTCCTCCTTCACATTTAGAATCGTGGGTTTAGAGTATTTGGCTGCTACAAATGTCCACGTGATTAGCCACTTCGTTGAGCAACCACTTATGGTCAGGTCGCTTCTGAAATAAAGCTGTATAGCTCAGTGGGCATTACCTCGTAATATAAGAAATTCCTTTAATTTATTTCAATTTGCATCTTTTATTCGCGTTTGTTTATTATTCAATCGCATTGCTTCATGACGTGATGATGATTATAATAATAATCGCTATCTGAGCGTACATTACGCTGTCCCTGGGCACGTGTTCCGCTGCGTTGGAAGAGCTTCACAATCGTCGCCGTGAACGTCGACCACGGCTCCGCAACGCTTTAGGAATCGGCAGCGATTTGAGACGCGAAGACTGCGTCCACAACAACACGAAAACACCCAAACGAATCGCACCGCCACTTCGACCGAGGGTTCTATTTTGCAAAAACACACACAAGGCGACCCCTTTGTAGCGCTGAACATTTCCCTCCACTGTGAGGAGGTAGCCTAGAGACTCGCACGTGCGCCAACTAAAGTAGAGCATTCTTTCAAATGCAGGAGAGCCATTAGTGTTGTGAAGGGCACTTTTTCGTGTTGGCTTTGTTCTACAGCTTGCTTGGTCGGTGGCCTTTAAAGCCACGATAATATAAAAAAAACACTCCAGCGGCAGCGCATGAAAGGGTGAAATGAAAAGGAAAAGATTCTTGAATTTATAACGCAACAAGCTCGGCGGGGTTAAATGACCTTTCTAAGTTTTTTTTTTACCCGTTTGGAAAACTTCACGTGTTGTTAACACTGCTGATTGCTGGCGAGGCGCCGTAAACGCGCTGGTGAGATCGCCCCGTGCACACGCGCGGCGGACTTATCCGGGTCGTAAGGCGTAATTCATCATCGCCACGGCCACGCGGCACGCATGCTAACGCGCACCCCGATCTCATCTGCATCTCTAATCAATCCCTCGGGCTTGCCGATGGTCCCTAGGTGGTTACTAAGGCCACGTAGCGTACTCACAATAAATCATCGGACACAATTATTCACTGTTAATGTTATGCAGTGCAATTTATTAATGGATGTTGGGGTTGGGGGAGGGGTCTCGTGTTACTTTTTAATTAGGAATATTGCGCAGGATGCAATATTTATAAATATAATTCTTATTTTAATGCACAAGCTATAATATCCTATGATCGGTTCCAGAGTTTCATTTACAAGTGTAGTGTCAGCGATTCGGAGACAACGGGTTTCCAGGAGGCACCTTCTTTATTCACACCTCCACACTTCACAGGTTCGCCCTCGTGCTCTCCCTGGTCGTCTAGCCTCGCCTAAACACAACCCTTGACCGCGTAACACTGACCGCGCTGACCGAGACAGCCAACAACTGTCCGGCCATGCAATATCTAGCGAAGGCGGCAGCGACGAAGGCGGCGAAGATTACAGCAACGACGAAACGAGTCCACTCTCAGATCCAGCAGCCCTGAGCTCCCGCTCTCAGCTGCTTTTATGCTACCCAGCTCGGGCCTGGCTCCGCCCTAGCCACGCCTCCCTTCTCGAACCCACTCGCAGGTTCCAGGAGCTTCGATGACCCTTGCCCCAGTTCCTCCGCCCTGCCGACACACCCGCGTATATGCTCACCGGCGTGTGTACTGTTTCCGCTGCTGGACAGCAACCAGCGCTATTACACTACACTAGTATGACCATATTCTACAGATTTTAAGCTTCAAAAAGTAAGGCACACCCCACACCTGTGCCCAGTGTCAATGAAGTTCTACAAATCCCATGACACAGCCACACACACGACGGATTATACAACTCGCACCCTCGACTTGTATTTCAAATACGGGGGGGGGGGGGGGGGGGGGGATATAGTGCATCTTATAATGCCACGGATTCGATACAACGTGTAAAATCATCTTTGCACCGTTTCTACTCACGTGTTCCACCGACACAACCTCTCCTTGCCCCTGCCCCCGGCGTTTCCCATCGTCGCCTAAGTAACTAATAAATCAATCCACGCGACGACCTTCATCGTTCATTCTAGATTTGAAGCTTTCGTGACTGCAAGGATTCATATTCTTCGTTTTTTTCGGTAAAGTCACGTAGGTAAAAAATTAAAATTAATAAAAGTAAAATAAAAAATATTTTATTTTATTTTTATTTTACGTTTATTAATTTTAAAATTTTACCTACGTGACTTTACCGAAAAAACCTAAGAATATGAAAAAACCTAACAATATACTTCATCATTCACTTCCGAGCGTTTGCGAAGTTGCGTCGGAAAACCGGTGCGCACACCCGCCGGCGTGCAAGTCGTAGGCGGGATGAGCGGATCACTCGGTGATCGTTGTGAACGCAACGCCCGCCGGCAGGACGCGGCGAGATTGTCCCCAGGAAGCAGTCAAGCAAGCAGGTTGCCACGCGGGTTTTCTCTGGACACCGTTTTGGTCGAACTTCTTTTTTTCCCCCCCGCGGTTCAGTTTGGTGGTTGTCCTTCGAACTCGCCTCCCGATTAGCACGGTTGGCTACGTACGGCGCGAAACAAAAGCTCGACATTGCACGCAAGCACACATGCAGAACGTACTGAAACGGACGAAACGTTACAGGCAATGGCGTCCTGAATACGTATACACATATATATCTTCGAGGCATTTCTGGGGTTAAACGTATGACACGGCGACACAACGGTTTCTCATCAATGTCAATTACCACAACGTGGGGGGAGGGGGGGATTACCGAGAAAGGCAAGGGCGTGGTACTCAGAGGATTGTGACCAGGTCGAGAACCAGATGGTGGCTTGCTGTCAGAGGAGACCTTGCAGGTGGGGTACCAACGCAAGTGCAAGAGCTGTTGGGTTCGAACAGAGGGAATGACGTGATAGGTTCAACGGAATTGCCCGTGAAGACCTCTTGAGTTGATTGGAGGGAAATAACTTGCATGACTGTGTGATGATGATTCACGAGCCGAATGGCTCACGGGGCTATACCTAATAAATGAACTTGAACTTGAATGATAAGACTGACAAACAATGTAAAAAAATCACGGGGAGCAATGGAGCGTTGGAGCAGTGACTTTGCGCTATGAACCCAGCGATCAGAGTTTGATTCCTAGCCACGGCTACCATTCAGGGGAGGGTGATATATGAACTGGTACTCGACACCACCAACCCCCCCTCCCCCCCCCCATCGGTCAAACAACCTCGACAACTCTCTGTTACTTGAGCTTCTCATCGTCTTACGGAACGTGAATTGGTTTAACCTCCATAACCGACACAGCACAGGGACACCTTCATCCAGTAGTGGATTTACAAAGAGCTGTAAACTACATATATATACAATAATTATCATAGATAGGCTTTCACGACCAATATTATGATTCGTGACTATTTTTTTCGTGGTTACATCGTGTAGGTATAACGTCCATTAGAGCTCAAACGAATTATGTCGGTGGCTGGCTGGAATCTCCAGCGAAACGTATCTATGAAAAATTTGAAACATGACAGCTTTACCGAAAAGAAAAATCAATGGGCACATTTGTGCAGGTGACAACTTGATTTGTTAGGCTGTGTCGGGTAACGGTGCGTGTACAGCTCTAATTGCACTGACCAAAAAAAAACAAATATAAACCATCATATCTAATAATATTAAACACCTTAAACCAGCATGGAAGAGTAGGCCATGCCACTTCTAGGGTGGCTTTAGAGCTCCCTTTGACGGAGAGGCCCTTACACCAGCCGTGGTGTGAGATGGTAATCACAGCGCTGCACATTTACTTTATCAACACGTTCAATATTTGACCCAGATATTGAGCAAAGCTGGCGAAGACGGTGAATACAACGTGGACGTCCACATTGTTAAACACCTCCTCGTTCGAGAGCCAACCATCACCCCCCCTCCTCTCCCCTGGGATTCGGCATAACCTCGAAGGCACTTGGTAGAACCCTCAGCCGCGTAAGAAGATCAGCAGGCGAGCCATAACAGTGTAATTGTGGACGGACACGCAGCACAAACTATGGACCCTATCGTACAGCGGTGTAGTGTGCGCTCCCTCAATGGACGAAGAGCAAACGTTCAAAATGGGACCTGTTTGCCAGTTTAAAAGTTGTGCAAAAATAAGAATAGGTTTTACTCTTTCCGGCAATAAAACAGGTTGGCTGTGTCGGGTGGTGGCGGGTTTAACGACACATTTATATTTACGCGGTCTAACCCAAAAAAACCTGTTATCAATAAAACAGGTGTTAAGATGTTCAAACACCAAACAGAAACCTTTTGCAAGGAATCGAGTTTGCATTAACCACATGTACTTGTGATGAACATGCAAAGAAACATGCTCTGATAATATATGCATTGTCTTTGAAACTGATTGGTCTGCACCAGAGACAGAAGCATTGCCGGCTCGATGTGAGCAGCAACAAAATTTGACCTTTTTTCCAGTCTCAAAGCTTCACCACCAACTCTCTCCTGAAGCCCTCTCGTGGCGAGCAGACCTCAACATTGGCATTCAACTCCTGAAACATATTGCCATCATACGCACGAATTGAATACGTTAAATGCAATATAAATAAAACCGACTATACGTACAGCATGAGGTCGACAAATTGCAACGTACCAATGTAGCTATTGCTACTTTGTAACAAAAATCCAAAATTTATAAATATAGTATACTAGCTGTACTACCCGGTTTCACCCGGGACTTGGATCCACCACGCCTAGCCGCCTTTGTCTCTCCAGTGGCGATGTTCACACACCACAGCAGTTACTCGTTTGAGGCTGAGTCGACCTAGGGAAGGCCCAGGACCGGTTCAAATAATCGTCACCGGTGGTGGCCGTGAGCAGGAATCGAACTCGGTTTGCCGGGTTCATAGCGCAGCGCGCTAACCACTCCACTACAATGCGTTACACTTCCACATACGCGGGTCACATGACAGATTTGACGTCACAGTTCACTTGTTGTGCAAAAAATATATGCATTATTGAGCTCCCCCACCAAAAAAATTAAAACGAAAGTGTCTTTTTTTAATTTTTGCATGGTGTACAGTCTGGAAAGTACTCACATGGCAAATTTCCAGTTTGTTGCTTGTCGGGAAGTACGCTAAACATTTTGAACAGACACACATATTCACAACTTTGCCTTCTATATATATGGAGATATATAAAACCTGCTGTGTAAGAGGCTGCCACACGTATCCCAGCAACTGACACTCACCCTTCCATTGTTTCCCATAACGGTGAACGGAAAGTGGGAGCTTGGTGTTGCGCAGACAGAGGTGCGAATCTCAGCCTCTCGGGAGACGCAATTTCACAGTGCTCGCACTCTGTGCACGCGTCACTAGGGCGGCTCCAAGATTGCTGTCCTTTTCAAGGCCACGATTCAATCGTGTTTGCCCGTGGTCCGGCTTCGAGAGGTTTGCTAGCTCCGTCCGGATCGTGAAGATCCGCTCGCAGCAGCGAAAAGTGCACATGTGCTCGCAGCGGCGGCGGCGGCTTTTGGCTCAGTATTGAACAAAGGCGGTCACCGCATCGCGCGCTTTCAGATACGCTTCTGCGGCCGTCTGGAACGCTCTTTCCTTCCGATATTAGGGAGCCACTGGAGTTATGCAGTTTTAAAACGTCTAGATTGAACACGAATTTCTTTAGAACTGTTGTTTTTTTGGTGTTTCGTATATTGTCCTTCACCCGCACCTCTGATTGCATAAATCATCACGCGAGCTGTGGTCAACTTCGCGGCAGCTTTTGACGAGCGATCGAACAAAGACGGTCACCACATCGCGTGCATTCAGGTGCCCTTCTGCGGCCGTCTGGAACGTTCTTTCCTTCCGATATTAGCAAGCCACTGGAGCTGTGCACTTTGAAATCATCATCTAGATTGAAAACTCATGTATTGCCCCCACCCCGCATCTCCGATAAGCACGGTTGGCTACGTACGGTGCGAAAGACGTTCTACATACAGCTCTGTGGCGCCTAATGTGAAGTTGCGGCGACCGTCCTGGTGAATTTCGGTCGAAAATAAGCAACCACAGGACTCGTGAGTGTGTGCAGCAGATAGGCGTAGCCGACTGCGAACGTTGCAGCCCCACGCCGCTGATATCACGGGAGGGTGGGATGGAGGGGAGGGACCTCCGGAGGGATGAAAGGAACGGGAGGGAGGGAGGCAGTAAGAATTCGTGTGCCGGCTAAATGGGCACCGTCTGCGATTTGCGGATGAGCAATCGCGTTGTGCTGGCATCCGACTGAGAGAAGAGGTAACACATGACGGGTTAATTATCTGGCGCCATCCTCGCCGTTCTCGTCCCACTGTTAGATTGCACGCCTCTCGACTGGAGGATATGTTCCCAATGTTCTGCTCAATCCAAAACATCAGGACTATATACACTATTTCGGATGATCTGAAAAAAAAGTGTTTTTGCTGAGAAATGTACAGAGACATACAGAGACAGAGAGATATATATATCTACAGAAAGACATGTACTCACACACACACTCTCACATTCACACAAAGACAACGATCCCCATGTGTAGCCTGAACGGACCGTTGGGGAAAGTGTCGTCAGCGAGTCGCAGCACCTTCGAAGGATGCCACTGAGGCACACAAGTTCAAGTTCAAGTTAATTTATTAGGTATAGCCCTGTGAGCCATTCGGCTCTTGAATCGGGTGCAACCGCAACAAACAAAAAAAACATGAACAAAAAAACATCTTAAAGTGAATATGTGACTAAGTGCAAACAGAAAATCCAAGAAAAGACAGCAAAATATTGCAGGAAAAAACACCGTACACCAACGCCGTGTGCAAAAATCCCAGTGGGATGCAAGTCAAACAACAAAAACAACAACCATAAGACAACTTAGATTAAGGCCATCAGTCTAACACGCGGGGTGTGGGTGGCCAGCACCACGCCCGACGGCCTTCGTTGTCTGACCACGGCGGTGATGTTCACTTACCCACCGCCTACACCAGGTGCTCATCCTAGCCTTGCCGCGCGCAAGTTTGAGAGAAAGTAAAAATGTGTACTCGGGGCAGAGCTCACGGAAATGTGACAAATTCGAATGCACAATGGGGGCTCCGTCTAAGCCATGAGCTGGCCACATCGGCGTGCGTCTCACAGTCCTCCCACGAAGCAAGCAGATGTTTATGTCAGCCCCGAGCTTGGTGGAGCGTGCCGTTTTCTCTCTCGCTCTCTCTCTCCTCTAATTTTACTCCTCCATTTGTGATACTCAGAAAACACCATCTGACCCACAAAACAACAACAGCAACGGCATGTAACCATATTCTTGGGTCTTTCGGTAAAGTCGCGTAGATAGGTTCAAAGAAAATAACAAAACAAAACCAGAAAACTACGACGTTTCGATCGCAACGCCAGTTGTCGGATTTTTTTCTTCCTGAAGACGACTGCTTGCGTTGCGATCGAAACGTTGTAATTTTCTGCTTTTGTTTTGTTATTTTCTTTGAACCTATCTACGTGACTTTACCGAAAGACCCAAGCATATGAATTCATGCAGTCACGAAAGCTTTAAATCAAGACATGTAACCACTTCACGGATAGTTTCTTCGAAATTAACTAAGGTCTTCAAAAACGGATTGAAATTACGTGCAACGCGCCGGATGTGTCGGCCGTCCGTTCACAAGCACCTGCTCTGGTAGTGTTATGCTTATGGCAGGCTCTGTACACTGGGGAGTCGGGGGTAACTTGGCAGAAGCACACGCGGTAATAACAAAAAAACACTGTCCCGCTGAATTCCCTTTTACTGGAATTGCCCACAAATAATGCGCCTGCGGCAGATTACGAAAAATAATTGCATCGGCAAAAAACTAAATTAGCTAAAAAAAAGTTTTGAGTGGACGCGAATGTTGGTGGGGTGGGGGGGGAGCAAGGCGACTTTTAGATGAGCGGGGTGGGGTGGGGGGCTTCGCGTCGTGGCTGGGTGCAACTTTCATCCCGCACGCAGCCTGACGGCACAAGATAAAGGTGGGTACGCTTATCTCGTTGCCACCACTGTGACACTGGCATCATTCCTCCAAACTCCCGCGCTCGCTCACCGAAGACCATTCAACGAGTTTCACACCTCCTTGGGAGGCTCGCTGTCAGTGGCAGGTCATTAATTCCACCTTTTTCTTTTTTACCCAGTTCTAATTGGATGGTAATACGATTTCTGTACATCAGCATATTCAAAGCTACGCCGCTTAGCGCGCACTGCAAATGGAACGTCTGCACATTGGCAGTAGAATAGTCGAATAATAATGCCAGCTACGTACATTTTAGCGATGCTGCTCTGGTACGTATGCTGAACTTCTTTCGCACCGTACGTAGCCAACCGTGCTAATCGGAGGTGGTATCATGGTTAGCACACTGGACTTGCAATCCAGAGGTTGTGGATTAGTTATCCCGGCACAGCAGTTGAAATCATGGTGCAGGTCTCTTAAATGTCCACATCTCTGTCCGCCCAACCGTGGGGGCGCCACGGCTGTGAGATGTTGACTCCCTCGTCTGATATACAGGAGGTTGTGGGTTCCATCCCGACCCTGACGCCTGTATATTTGGAGTTTGTACGTTCTCCCCATGGTCGCGTGGATTTTTCTCCGGGTCCTGCAATTTTTTTCCCTCCACATTTAAAAACACGCATGTAGAGTATTTGGCTGCTATGCAATTTTTTATATGACACGCTACTTCGTTAAACGGAGACACTTGTGACCAGGACACTTCTTTAAAAAAAATCTACATAGCTCAGTGGGCCCTAACTAGTAAAATAAAATAAAAAGGCTGAACAGTTTTAGTTTCATCGTTTTTATAGGTGCACCACAGTTAGTCGATCGGCAGGTCGTGTGTGGTGGGGTATAGGTTTGTGTGTTCCCACCTCTTTCAAGATAACTGGTCCGTGTGTAAGGAGGCCAAAAATACCATCGTGGGTGCTCATCTGTCGGACGTGGCGCGAGCAATTACAGGGCTAAACCTTTTCCTTTATTTATATGAATTCAAAATGAGAGAAAAAAGAGTCCTTATCCTCTGTTGGTCCTGTTCCACATTCGTGCAGGAATGGTAATGCCGTGTCTCTCCAAAGGGCAATCGTGGCTAACTTTCCACTAAGTGGCAGTTCTCAGCAGGTGGTGTTCATTTCACCAGATCCAAGGGATCGTGAACGGAGTTCACTGTGACCGAAAGTTGAACTGAGCAACTTAGCATAACTGCACCGTGAAAACTTTACATTGTATGCGGGGGGGGGGGGGGTGGTGGGAATGAGTTAACTTTAATCGCATGTGAATAATGCATGATGGGCGATTAATGTTTGTAGAACGAGTTAAAGTTCTTGTTTTATTACATTTCTTTTTGCAACCTGGCCGTCGCGTTGTTGAGCCCGTACCAAGATTAGTGTCGAGAGAGAGAACAACAGAGACGAGCCTACTTGTGTACAAACTTTCAATCTCCATTAACAAATCGTTGTTTTACCAACCGCCCCGGCTGTTGCATGTGCGTACGTTGAACTTCTTTCACACCGTACCTGGCCAACCGTGCTCATCGGAGGTGCTGGCGACGGACGCTGCCGTGATGCGAATAGTTCGCGCACTTGGACCCGCAACTCGGCGGGCATCCGATCCGTTCTCTCGGCGCGGCAGTAGAAACGACGGTTCGAGTCTCTGTCCATCCAGCGGTTTGACCGGCTTCACCGCAGCTCAATGATAGTGGGGTAAAGCGTGGGGGCACTGCCACCTCTTCCAAGATGTCTGGCCAGCGTGGACGACCTTGCAGCGAAGGTCCTTCTGCCAGCAGCGGCGTGAGCAAGCAACTGCAGGGATGCTCCTTAACCCTTAACGCCCACGGCTGCCGGGGGTGGGGGGGGGAAGCATTTAATAACACCGCCGGAATGTCAATCTTCCCTTGCCAGTGTTTGAATCTACTAACCAGCAGCCTTTCACTCAACAAAAAATTTTTCAAACAATGTCACCCATTTGTCTGCTCTGTCTGTGCGGGGTGCTTCAAGCCGTGGCTATGTTTAGTGGATGTGGCACGCACAGGAGCTCGTTTCGCAGTCGTCCATCCAAATCACCCGGTCAGCCACCCAGACAGCCAGACAGGCAATCGACGCATCGAGTCCTTCCATTCACGATTCACTAAAAAGGCAATCTGAAAACACGTCACCAGCACGGCGTATTTGCAAATGAAACGCAAAACTGCTATGCAAGTAGTCGAAATATACAGCGCGTCACCCGTTTGCTTTTGCTGAATCCACAACGTTGAAAAGGGGAGTGCTTTAATCCAGCATCATCAGCAGTTGTAATGTTCAATCCACTGCTGGATGATTTCCTCCCTAAGCTGCCACCGACTGTCACGCGCTAGTGCCATAACAATCCGCCTACAGCACCCGCTGCACACAAACTGATTCCATTGCTCCATCTCCACGGTTGGACTCCTCTCGGATTTATTCCATTCCTTGGTTTAAATAGGAACAGCAATTGAATTTCAATCTGTTATATGTCATCTTTGAGGATATATTTTTTTCAAAATTGTACTTGGTATGAGGGAAACGTTACCCAAATTTTATCGCTCGTTTTGCGGCACAACTTTGTGGAATGGATTTCTTTGCAGGGAGCTCGTCGACAAATCTGATCGTTGCACATTCTTACTGGAATACAGATAAAAAATACATTTCACGCATGAATCTACATTATTAGTAAGGTTACCAACGATGAACATAAAGACGTCCCGTGCTTTATGAAATAAAATAAAAACATAACCAAGTTTCTTTTATATCTACTTCAAAAAGTGAACTTCTTGCAATTGCCACATCAATGTAGATTTTGTATCGTAGAGGAAATTATATTTGACTTAAGTCCTTCTATTGTCAACAATGTGCAGCGTTTTACAATTATTAACGTGAACGTCTCATCCCGGAATAATATGCAGCTTTAATCTTTACATTACCTCTATTGTAACGATAATGATTTACCATCAAATTAGTTAACACACGCATCATCAATTAGCACGTGTAGCTTTGAGCTTAAGCACAAGTAAAATATATCAATTGACGTGTGCAGCAATTGCCTCGGTCAGTGTCCCGCGTGTTCATTTCAAGCGATGGAATGACACCTTCAAAACCTATCCCTGCAACTCACGACGAGGAAGTCTTTTATGTTATTTCAACCAGACAAATGGCCCCAGCAATCATTTGAACACGACGGTGGGATGTTTTAAGCCAGTGAGTGATGTTCTCCGGTGAATATTAAATTCCTCTGACCAATGTGTCCAGCCTAATTTCCGCTACGCGAAGATACGATGGCTGTTCCATTCGCGCGTGTGATCGTTAACAATGATCGGAATCAGAATCTTTATTTGAGACTGCGGGAGGAACCCCGTGAGTTATGAAGCTCTTTGTCACAGATGTCCAAGTAATTGGGAGGGTCAGAAAGTTACAACAACAAACAATAGCAGAAAAAAACAATAGGAGTGCAAAAAATCGAAAGGTAAGCCAGTCACGAAATAAAAAATAAACATTAATTACAGTATATGATGTATTGTATGTATACTGTAATTAAAGGGCGCCACGGTGGCGAGATGTTAACTACCTCGCCTGGTATACAGGAGGTCGTGGGTGCGACGTCTGCTGTATATTTGGAGTTTGCGTGTCTCTCTCGCCGTGGTCGCGTGGATTTATCTCTGGGTCCTCCAGTTTTTTCCTCCACTTAACAACGCGATTAGCCTATCATTTGTGGCCTGTTGGCTTTTGAAAAAGAGCTATATAGGTCAGTGGGCCTTACCTGGTAAAATAAAATTAAAAATCGTGTTTTATAGTATGACGCAGTAAATATTTCTAAACACAATGTTACCGTATTCTCTGGATCATAAGACGCCCTGGCAATTAATATGCAGCCAAGAGTTGTGCCTGACATCAAAACAGTTATACACATCTGGTCACACACACACGCACACATAATCCAGAAGCAGGTTGACAAAGGGTTGTAAATCATCTTTTCTTTTATGTTATATTGTTAAACACCAAATCCGTATTTTAAAGAAAAACTCCCATTACCTTCACCACATGTATTCAAGGTGCATGATTACCCATTTTTGAACCTTCTCAAATAAGGCCGTAGTAAGTGTTAATAATAAAAAATACTCAATGTATTTTACCCCAGTAAATATCAACTAAATACCAATTTTCATGGTCTCATTATGGGGGGTGGGGGGGGATTGCCCCCATACCTCTCAACTATGTGTGTGTGTGGACAAATAGCTCAGCCAATTAGTGATCCCATTTATCCCATTATCATCATACGGCCGCATGCCGTGACGCCCAAGCGCCGTAGTGACATTGCAATTAAGCTGCACGTGAAATACATAATTATAAGATCCGCCTTCTTGGTTCTTTCGGTAAAGTCACGTAGAAGGGAAATAATGCTAATCCTACTTCCTCCCTTTATCACTGCTAATCCTACATAATACACTAGCATAATATGACTTTGAACCCCCCCCCCCCATCACCTACACATTCCACAAGAAGCGACTAATTTCCATATCTGCATTTAAATTTCGATTTAAAGCTTTCGTGACTGCAGGAATTCATCTTCTTGGTTTTTTCGGTAAAGTCACGTAGAAGGGAAGTAATAAAATAATAAAAATAATTATTATT
>CM025635.2:2467375-2480730 GCA_014621495.2 Entosphenus tridentatus | reverse complement strand
CACCTCCACCTCCGCACCACCTCCACCTCCACACCACCTCCACCTCCACACCACCTTCACACCACGCCACCTCCACCTCCACACCACCTCCACCTCCGCACCACCTCCACGCCACACCACCTCCACCTCCGCACCACCTCCACCTCCGCACCACCTCCACCTCCGCACCACCTCCACCTCCACACCACCTCCACACCACGCCACCTCCACCTCCGCACCACCTCCACGCCACACCACCTCTACCTCCGCACCACCTCCACCTCCGCACCACCTCCACCTCCGCACCACCTCCACCTCCGCACCACCTCCACACCACCTCCACGCCACGCCACCTCCACCTCCACACCACCTCCACACCACCTCCACACCACGCCACCTCCACACCACGCCACGCCAACATGCCATGCGCTCACCAACCTCCATCGCCAACCCTCTCTGCCAGACCCCGCAGCTGCTGCACGGTCGACACACGCGACCACCAAGATTTGTCCGAACAGTGTCCCGACCATCTGCTCTTGTGTCTATCTGTTCCACTCGGTTGTCAGACTCGTGGGGACCACTCCAACGCCCGTATCTGTCACGTCCCCCATCCTACACAACACACGCCCCACCTGGCGCAACAATTTATTTTGTTGCCGAATCATATCCACAACATGTACCTGCCGGCCGGCCCGTGTTGTCTTCTGGACTTCCGCATTGATTACTATCCTGTCTTACCAGGAAATGCGTCTCGGACGCCTTGACCTTGAAAGGCCTACAACCTGCTTTGGAACTGCTGTGTTGGAGTCCAGGATTGGACTCGTCAGTCCATTTCATATCACTGACGAGGCACTGCACGGGCATTTTCCACACTTTGGATAAGACACGGACTCCGTGTGTATGCGGATAGCTCTATGAGTGCCCATACACTGCACAGACACGGACTCTTTCGACGTGTGTGTGTATCCCTCTGAGTAACTATACAGACAAACACGATTCTTGAATTTTCTACGTCGTCTCCCTCTGCTTCATTTGTTTGGATTAAAAAGTTCCCCTACGAGGCAATATCACGACATGCCACGCCACGCGCTGTCTGTGGTATTTGATGTATTTTGCCCGTGGCTTGGCACCTCTCGGATGCCGATGCTCAGAGATTAAACGAAAGTCAACAAGGTCGCGGGTCTCTGGGTGCCGCGGTGATGTGGTAAGATGTTAACTACCTCGCCCGGTATACAGGAGGTCGTCGTGGGTTCGATCCCGACCCCGACGCCTGTATATCTGGAGTTTGCATGTTCTCCTGGTGGTCGCGTGGATCTTTTTTCCGGGTCCTCCGGTTTTTCCCTCCACATTTCGCAACACGCGTTTAGAGTATTTGGCTGCTGTAAATGTCCACGTGATGAGCCACTTTCTTGAGCTATCATTTGTGGCCAGGCCGCTTCTGAAAAAATTAACCCGTAAAAACAAAGTTTTTCACTATAAATCCTTTATATGCGTGGCGGCTAGAGTCCTCTCGTCCTCTGGCTTGAGATGGCTGCCACCTATGGGTCAGATGATTGCCTGCCACCATTAAGCAATTGGTAATTAAATATAAAATAAAATTGCCTAAAAAGTGTAAAATTTTGGAAAAAAAGATTTCATGAAAATAAATTGTCACGCACAACGAGTCTGTGTGCAAAATGTCAGCTCGATTGGATCACGGGAAGTGGGTTAAAAAACGACCGAAAGATTTTCACGGTCGTAAGCGCGCAAGCAAGCAAGCAAGTGAACTTAATATAAAGGATTTAAAAATAGCTGTGTAGCTCAGTGGGCCTTACCTGGTAAAATAGAAAATAGTTTAGTTTAAGTGAAGACCAATGGAATAACAGAAGCATGGACAGGTTGCATGCTAGGAATTTGGGAATTACGGCATTCCCTCGATGTTCGCGAGGGATGCGCTCCAAAGAAGCTCGTGAATAGTAAATGTGGCGGACAATGACATTGACTTAACGAATTAGCTCGAATAAAAAAACATTGATAAGCTATTAAATACGTGAACATTATCAGAACACGAAAAAATGGTAACAAATATTAAATTAATAAAATACATTTGAAAGTATGAAATCATAGTTTGTCATTGAACTTACCTTCAATTATGATGATGCTGCGCATTAGAACGATACATTGACAATGATGCTGACGAGGATAGCAGTGGTGATGGTGAAGATGATCGTTGTGATGTCGTTTCTGCTCCTACATAGACGAAGTTCGCGCAAGAAATTCGCGGATAGCCAGAATCGCGGATGGCAAGTTCGTGAATAACGACGGAATGTTGTGCATGTGCAGTTCCAATGCAACATTGCCACCCGACCAACAGACACCCGGCCAAGCACACTCAGAACACATTCCTGCGGAGGGAGCTGGTAGGAACGTTGGGTTGCTCAGTCAATGGCCAGGGTCAACGGCGGCGTGGTGTATGCCGCAAATATGGCCGACTGTGAGGGCGGGCACAAGCCGGCGTGAGTAGGTTAAACGTTGAGTTTTATAAGGGCACCACGGGGTGACCAGCCCCTCCCCACCCAGCCCCACCCCTCCCACCCACCACCCAGCCCCACCCTCCCCACATAGCCCCTCCCCACCCTTCCTTTCCCACCAGCCCCTCCCCACCCTTCCCACCCAGCCCCACCCCTCCTATTTTTGGCTGCACGACGGACGGACGGACATAATAATCCCCTGTGGGCTAGTGGAACCAGGTGGTTCCTACCAGTACGAACCGAGCATCTCTCTTCATAGACGCACCAACTACGTGCGCGTTCTGTTCGTTGCGATATTTACTGATGCAGATAGTAATGCCACCGGATGCCACTTTAAATTATCCCTTGACTCAATCGTTCTCACGAGTTCACGCCGAACGGCGATTGATACAATCAAATTTAGCGAGATAAACATGTTACCGTAGTTGATTCGTCAGCTGTTGTTTTTGGTTCTAAAGTGAGATGGTAATTCCCTGTTGTACTTTCGGTGTTTTTTGTTGTCATTACCACCCCATGACCTCATTATCGCAGATTAGACCTCGCTGTGAAAGCAAAAAAATTGATCAATGAATCAAGTTGATTAATTGTTCCGTTAATACATTTCACCGTTAATGAATCATTTTTAAATCGCCACGCTTCACATCACACATCATCATTATCATCACGATCCATGCATGGGCAGAGAGCCCGTAGGTATTCACTGCACATTTCACCGTTTGTTTCCACTTTATTCTGTCTCGCAGTGCCAATCGGCTCAAGTAGTTCCACATATTTCTGGCACCAATCTCTGATGTCGTCTTCCTCTCTTTCCGTTTCCTTTCATTTTTCCGAACAACACACTTTTAATTTTATTGTTGCTATCCATCCTACATGTGTCCAAACAGTGCCAGTTTACGTCTCATCACTGCCTGCATCATCACATTATTGTCTTCTTCTATGTGCAATATTTTGTTACTTCTAAATTGGTCACTCTTTGTGTCCATGCCATTCTTACCTATAAGATCTTATCACAATGAAATGAATGAATAAACATATGCATTTTTCGCGTGAGACCTCGAAGCATAACATTTCTCTGTTGAACATTGTCTTCCAAGATACGATGTCTCTAATCCATGTGCTCCGCTTTCTGTCTCAACGTGCAATTCAAAGGACGCTTCTAACTACAGTATTCTGCTTCGGACACTTTGTAGTTGTTCACAAAATCCGAACCGTAGGTCATAGCATAATATAGGTCACAAGGTATATTAATAATCACGATTAAAAGTAACTTTAGCATATTCTTGGTTCTTTCGGTAAAGTCACGTAGAAGGAAAATAATAAAATGAAATAAATATTTAAACAATACAAATTATCACGACGTTTCGACTGCAACACAAGCAATCGTCATCAGGTGTAAAATCCACAGCAAGAAATTTTGAAAAAAAAATTACTTTAGCGTGTCTCTAATTTGGTTCGAGTTAAAATGATTCCTCTATGCACAAAACAGGTCTGCATACTTTTTTTTCTCCCCAGTAAATTATGACTCTATTGCTAGCTGCTCTAGGACGAAGCTTAAGGTAAATGTCACCCGGTCGTTTTTCTTCCTTGACCTTCAGATTAACCAGCAAGCTACTTTTATGTTCCCGAAAATGACAAATGAATAGAGCCTAAGAAATGAACTGTTTCTATTTCGGAAAATGGATGTGGCTTCATGTTGCGTCCTCCGCCGTATAAGTGGAAAATGGCACAACGTCATAAACAACCTCATCTCCGCGGGACTGAAGTTCAAAGAAATTCATCCCAAGAAGCCTTGAGGCAGCCAGCCAAACAAGCAACAGTTGTGCAAAGTGGCAAGGCTTGCGGAGTAATAATCAAGAATGAGGTGCATTGCGACAAACACTTGGCAAACGTTTTAACACGGAGGCTTTCGCGACCAATATTATCTATAATACAGATTTTTTTTTGGGTTAGATCGCGTAAATAGAAATGTGTCGTTAAACCCGCCACCACCCGACACAGCCGATTAGTAAGGGGTTTGTCTCGTCAACGAAACATGGCAATTCTTTACTCGTACAGCACACCGGTATGTTGGAGAGCAGATCCACAACATTTGAAATCTGAGTACGACCTTTCACCAGTAATTACAACTAGCTTCATCAGGCGACAGCAATATTTGACTGGATGTCTCCAACACACCGGTGTGCTGAACTAGTAACGAATTGGCATGTTCTGTTCACGTGACAAAACCTTACTAATTGGCTGTGTCGGGTGGTGGCGGTTTTAACGACACATTTATATTTACACGATCTAACCCGAAAGACCTGTATTATGGACTCTGCAAATAATTATCCTATGTTTGGGTTTTTTATTATTTTGGCTGCACAGTCATCACATTTTACGACACACACACACCACTAATATGCCACTCGAAAGCTGGCACCAGCTGAATTTGTGAGTAACAAAATATATAAAGATCAAGGTGCGGCCTTGAAATTGCTTGCTCATGCCACTGCTTGCCAGAGGGCCTTCACTGGAGGGAGAACCCCCGCCCTGCAGGGTATTCGGCCTACTTTTCCTAGCTGGCCAGTGAGTACCCACACGTTATGCCACCACACGCGACTAACTGTGGTAGACCAACAAGCCATCATTTATACTGCTGGGTGGACAGAGGTGGCGGCGGGGGCGGGGGGGGATTGAGATGAAACCGCCGACCTCTGAATTGCACATCCAATGTCATAACCATTACATCACAGCATGTAGGTGGTTTAAATGAGTAAAGGAATATATATATAAATTACGAAGAAACCCAATCACAACAGAAGATGACATTTCATTCATGACAATCAGGAGATGATTCTTCAGAGACTGCTTTGGCAGATTTTTGTTATAGGATTAGGGGCAATATTTGGTAAACATTGGCATTTACGCGACGCAGTGAATGCACGGAATGCAATAACTTGTTTAAACAGTCTTCATTTGTTTAAACATATCTTTGTCTCGGTCGTTTACACTACGCGTGTCATTAGCATTTCATAATTAGCCCAATGCAAAAATACGGTCTCGCCAATAATGACTTCACGTCAGACACTCATTCCCACGGCGGTCGGATTAGCAATCAGGATGGGATTAGCAATCAGGGAGGTCTGCGTCCCAACAGTAATTGCAGACGCGTACAACAACAACAACAACAAAAGATAGCTGAGCTATTTTTTTCAAAGTTTATATTGACGATTGGCAATCCTGCGTCTGATGCGACACGTGCGATCAAAAACGACTTGACACGAGAGAAAACAGCGTTGAGTTCGTGGTGGGAGTCAATGGGCCTTGGGGGACGGGACCGCGCTCAGAATAGACGACTGCTGGAAATGTGTACGCCAATGTCTTCTTGGATTATATATCCGTGCGGCTTAAATAAAGCACGGATATTTATTGAGGGGGTGAAAGTTAGGGAGAATGTGGTATTTGGCGTGCGATTAATTGGGGTTATAGCAGGTCTAGCTGAAAATTGGGGCCTACCGAAATTACGTTCCTATTTTCATTTGTTGGCTATTCACTAAATTAATAATACATTTTAACCCTTTGTTGTTCCACTCATGAATGAGGGCCTCTTCCACACTGCGTTGGACATTGGCGGTTGTTTGACTTTACTTCACCGAGCTGGTCAGTGCGGGTTGGTCGAATTTTGGTCGAGGACCTGTTCAGCTTTCCCTCTTCACTCACGTTCGCCACTGGCCACAGGAATGAGAATGAGAAGAGATATTTTCTCCGAGTAAAAAAAACGACCCAATGAGCTAAAAGGCTCTTTGTCAAGGACGACGCGGCTGGCAGACACCATCAAAATCAAACCCACGTCCGCAAGGTTCGTAGCGCAGCGCACTAACCATTGCACCAACATCCCACCGTGTTCACCTTACTTTTGTAGAGCATCGCGTACCCGAGTCACCGCTTGATTGAGGGACCGTGGAACCGCAATTATTTGGGTGTGTGAACGATCTTGACAGCTGTTTCACAAAACAGAAACGTCCATCTCGAAAAATTGTTCCACATTGTTTCCCTTGACGTACCCCGTCTGTGTAGTCTGCTGCCCGCGTGAGAAACTGTTTCCCCTGACATATGCATAATGGTAATGGCTTAGAAGGCCAAACGGGTTCATTAAACACCGACTCGCGGTGCCATTGCGCAGTAGGATGGCGATGGGAGGCTCTATCCACGGCTACGATAGTTCAACGCTTATGCATAGGCCTTCGGTTCCTCGGCGGACAGGTACAAGCACCAACATTAAACGAACAAAGCTGAAAATTAATCACAACGTACTGCATGTATGTTGAACTTCTTTCGCACCGTACGTAGCAACAAAGTGGGCTTTTCTTCCTCGGTGTAATGGTGAGCACACTTGCAATCGAGGGAAGCGGGTTCGATTCCAGTTCCTGTCCGGCGGGTACGAATGGCTGCACCACGGTCGAGTCGATCGGCAAGTCACGTACGATGGGGTAAAGTGTGGGCACTCCCACCTTGGCCAAGACGTCTCGGCAGCGTGCAAGAGGAGGTCAAGACGGGCTCTCTAGAGCTCCCCCTCGTTTTGAGAGCCTTCCTCCAGCAGTGACTCGAGCGAGCTAATGTAAGGGCCGCACCTTTATATTTACCTGCTCTTGACATGGGTGTGATCGAGCAAGGATAATTATTATTTTATTTTTGGGAGAACAAAAATGTTCCGCAATAAAATCTGCAATGCAGCAGTCTTACTTGTGCTTGAGTCTTACTCGTATCATCCACTCCCCCTACCCCACACCCCGACCCTCCCTGTCTCTCCTCCCTGGCCCCCCCCCCCTTCTCTCGACTATATGCCCTCTTGTTGCAGCAGCCCCCTTTGGCCACTTCAGCAATTGTTTCTTGCTGTGGTTGTCCCACCTGATGAGGAACGCTTGTGTTGCGCCCGAAACGTCGTGATTTAATTTATTTTATTTTATACCTACGTGACTTTACCGAAAGAACCAAAGAGTATGGAGCCCTCTACATATTAAGATGTGAAGCAGTCGCACGCGAAACTTACGGATTTCAAATGTTTTGCATCGCATGACTGGCAAATCGTCACGGGCTTGAGAGGAAGCAGCAGCAGCCTGTCCAGGAGTGAGAACCTGTACGCGTTTCCTTTCAAGTGCCGGTTTCCATTACACCTTCCGCTCAGCGCGACAGCCAAGGGAAATGTAATTGCGACGTCGCCCCCCCCACACTCTCCCTTCCCCCCCCCCCCTCCCCATGCACCGTATTTGACGTTGCGTGGGATTTGTCTGGGCCTGTCTCGACAACCCCCCCCCCCCCCCCCACAGTGCCGGCCCGGCCTGACACGTCAGACATTCGACACGGTTCCAGTGGTGAAGAGAACAACTGGAAGGGGAACGTTTTTCATTTGTATTGGCAGCGCATTCCCGGAACGCGGGCGAGCGAGCGAGCGAGTGCGTTGCACGCTGCCTACAGATTTCAGCGATTGCATGGACACGCGCGTAGACGCATCGGTTTACATCGCCACATACAGGTCGGTTAGTCAGTAGCCTTTATTTAACAAGTAGAGAAAATAAACCCATTGGGAAGGGTGACACGTTGCCTGGTTTGCAAGGGCGATCTGTTTTTGATGCTGTTTTTTTTGTCTGGGTCATTGACCAATCATCAGTCAGGTTTTATCGAGTTGTGTTTTTTTTTCCTTGCGGCATGCCATGAAAATGCATTTTACATGAGAGTGTCCGCTAACGCGAACTGCGAATTATTCAGCTCTTCGAACGCTTAAAGCAATGTTCTCATACGTCTATGAATGCTAATAACTCAAATCACAGGACCGCACTGTGAAAGCGATTTAATGGCGTATGAATTGCCACAATAGGTACCCAGTGGAAAGCGACAAAAAATAAAGTGTCAAGAAAATTAATATGAAGTGCAAGCGGTGAGCGAGTGTGCTCGCTCGCTCTCTTGCACCGTGGAATCCGACCTGACTCCTTGGGACGCTGCGGCAGAGTCGAGTGAATTTGTGCCTCGCTGCTTATTGAAATGGTCTCAATGCGATGGGATATTCCGTACAAAATGTTCACAAAGTGCACAAACAAATCTTCTTGGTTCTTTCGGTAAAGTCACGTAGAAGGGAAATAATAAAATAATAAAAATGAAACATAAAATAATTCTCACGACGTTTCGGCCATAACGCAAGCAGCTGTCTTTCCGACAGACCTGTTCTTCACCTGAGGACGGCTGCTTGCGTTGTGGCCGAAACATCGTGAGAATTATTTTATTATGTTGTATTTTTATTATTTTATTATTTCCCTTCTACGTGACTTTACCGAAAGAACCAAGAAGATGCACAAACAAACTCAAGCACGCAGCTTCAACGCATCAGGGTGGTTATTGATATCCATGCCCTTGGCGGACGATTCTGAAATTTCCACCATTCTACAAGCAGCACGTCATGCTTTAATTTTTTTTAACTGTGCATAGACCTCTGGCAGACCACGCACCCCCCATTTTTAAATAGTCCATCTGTTAATTTCGCCGTGTCCTTTGGCGACACAGAGCTTAGTGTAATTTCATTTCGCAGAGTCGGTATGTATTCTAAATGTGTTGAGAGAAAAAAAACACATGACCCATATTTTCTCATCATAATTGATAGTCTGCTTTCAAAATTTCTAATGCTTTGCTCGTGCAACTTTCATGCAAAATAACGGAATGACAAATTAAAACACCGCAAACCGAGTCACAAAAATACAACAAAATGTTTAACTAGATTGGTTCTTATTTGAACCTGGTTTATGCTACAGCAGCTATCAGTGGGTTCCTCACAATCCAGCGCCTGGTTCGCTGGGCACAATACGGTGTTCAAGAGGTGAGGGATGTGAAAACCAAGTTTGACTAAACCGAGGGATATAAGTCTGAATTGCAGCACAAAGTGTTCCGACTGCCCATCTACTCATCCACTCACCGAACCACTCACTCATCCACTCACTCACTCCCTCACTCAACTTCAAATTTTCACACGTTTGTGATGTCTGGCCCACCTACTCACCCACTCACAAAGGAGCATAAACCATGACACAAACTCCGGTCATCCTCGCAGCGGCGGCTTTTGACTAACCATCGAACGGGGACGGTCACTGCATCACGCGCTTTCAGATGCGCTTCTGCGGCCGTCTGGAACGCTCTTCCTTCCAATATGAGGAAGCCACTTTAGCTATGCACTTTTAAATCGAGGTTTGAAAATATTTTATGCGTTTAGTTTGTTGCTGTTCTTCCCCCCGCACCTCCGAATAGCACATACGGTGCGAAAGAAGTTCAACATACATAGATACATATACAGTACACCCAACCACTTACTCACCCACCCACCGTCTCATTCCCGCCGATCTACAGTGAGCGTGTCGGCAGAAGCCAATGCCAGGCCTGCTTTGTGAAATCTTCTTCCCTAGGTGCTGAGAAAAGCCGACTTCTCGGCTGACTTTGAAATGATGCTGCGATGTTTATGCATCAGTGCTCATGGGCTATGGGCAATCCCTGAGGGAGGGCTTTGGGCAAGCCTGGAGGGAGTAACGATTCTTGAGGTTAACACATAGTAGGCTTTCGCGACCAGTATTTTAATCGTAATCAAGGTTTTTGTTGTTGGGTTAGATCGCGTAAGTATAAATGTGTCTAAATTTTTATTAAAAGCTTTCGTGACTGCAGGGATTCATATTCTTGGTTATTTCGGTAAAGTCATGTAGAAGGGAAATAATAAAATATTAATATAAAAATAAAAATTCTCACGACGTTTCGACTGTGAAATTCACACCTGATGATGATTGCTTGTGTTGCAGTCAAAACGTCGTGAGAATTTTTATTGTTTTATATTTCTATTATTTTATTATTTCCCTTCTACGTGACTTTACCGAAAGAACCAAGAATATAAATGTGTCGTTAACCCACCACGACTCGACACAGACAATTGTTTACGTGAGCAACTTCGCTAATTGGCTATGCCGGGTGGCAGTTGCTTAACGACACATTAATACTTACGCGATTTAACCACAAAAAAAACTTCATTATGAACGATGGTTGTTGACTGCCTTTAATCCAACAGCTTCGTTTTGACGCCCGTCCATACTGATTCATGTTGTCATGCGCGGTATACGACAATTCCTATGCTTCAGCATTAACCAGTTATTTTTTACAATATTGTGTATTTACTTGCAGTGGGGGTTTTTTTTTTCTCACGTTCGGTGTGTTTTCCCCTTGCCCAGCCTGGCTGGCCTCTTGTACGTATTCACGTTCATCGTGGCCACTCATTGAGAGCCGCGCTGCTAATTAAACGCCATAAAATCGCTGCTGATGACGACGATGATGGAAATATGAGCAGCAACCTCCTGTGACTAATAGATTTCCTTTAACTGGGAACTCGGTTATTGCTCCCTTCTGCTAAGCTCCATATGGAGGTAGCTGCGCTGCATGTGAAGTTTTGGTCCGTGTCTTCAGGGGCATATCGATGGTCATCGGCATCAGAAACGAATGTAACCAGTGTCAGGATATGGATTGGCATGTGAAGGATGCTTACTTAAATGACTCGCATCGCATCTCAACCATTCCAACTCCCTACTGCAATCCAGCCAAAATACAGGTATACCTGTGCAGCACAGGGCGTACGCATGACCTGCCTGCACAATGGGCATTCGTCGGCCAGTCGGCGGCAATGACACTGCTGCATGTGGCTTTTGCGAATCAAGTCATTTGTGAGTCATATTAACAACATTTGTCCACTTTAGACCACGATTCTGACACCACATGGCCAGGCCGGCCCTCACCGGCCCTCGGTAATGGACCGGCCCACGGGACATTTGCCGGGGCAAATTTTTTTTTATCTAATTATTACCCATAGCCAGAATTAGGGCCAGTGTGTGTTTACAAATGCCTGGGCCGATTTTTTTGTAGCCCCAGTCCGTCACTGCACATGGCAGTGCCCTCTCTTGGAGAACGTCACGGGATCAATTACCGCGATGCAGGGGGTGGGGCACAGCTGCCGGGCTCAAACCGCAAAACCTCCGCGACGGGCGGCAAAACGCGCCACGTGCAACTCTCGGCGATGTGACCACCCCGTATCGTAGCGCTCACGTGCAGAAAGGAGGTTGCTCTCAATACGACGAGGCGCAGGGCACGTGTGTGTGCGCTACGGGGGGCAAGCGTTTGCTACAAGAGGGATGTTAAAACGCAAAGCCGTAAAATAGTTGATGCAGGCAGATCGTCAATCACCCTGGAAAAACTGGTAAATGTTGCTGCTCGTGATTTAGAGTGTGTGCTTGCCATGTGCTCCTTTCCCCTTGTGCACACAACTGATATCAACATTCACCAAACGCTCATTACCCAGCTACCGCAACCGGCCATCTGTGACAACATTAATAAGTAATGTGTCTGTGCTCATGTAAACATCACTTATGCTGCCCGCGTGGCCATAATGCACCCGTCAGTGCCAGGTTCGGATGCTTCAGTGTCCGTTGCTTGAAGTAAGGAGTCTGCGACGACCATTGAGTTGAATCGTGAAGTTCCCCGTTTAGCTGTTACACAATTTTTGAAAATTTAGGGAAAAAAACCAGTCGGTTAATTTCCAAAAATATGCGTGGCATAATTCAAATGGCTTTCATTTGCAGACGTCCTTAAAATTAAACAGCTACATTGTGCAATCAATACAGGGCGATTTGGATTTATACAGCGTCAAAATGCGACTGCGTCTCAATACACTGTGCAGAAACAGTGTGCAGAGTATTTGTTTTGTACGTAGAGGCAGCGAGGCACTGGCAGATGAAAATAAAATCAATATTGAGCTCCGACCAAAGCAGAGTCATGCAGTCAACATCATATGCTCCCACATCTAGGCTCCCCGCCTTCATTTAAATGCTTTCATTCTGGCGGTTGGGATTTAAATAAATATCTAAACGTTTACTGTTCGGTTAAGGAAATATCTCACGGGGAAGATGCATCTCCAACCGGAGGCATTTTTCACCTCCAGACGTTTCCACGGCCGATCACGAGAGACCTTTAGACGCCAGCTAGGACACGGGGTCAGTCTCCTGTAGCTCGCCGCTCGGTTAGTTCTCGACGGCTCTTTGTGCAAAACTCTTCTGCGGAGTCAGCGTGACAACCGAGTTAGTTTTCTCGGCAGGTGAGAATAGCGCGTGCATTGTAACTGGCGCATGGACTGACTTCCTGCCTGCAGCAACCCGCACTGAGTAACGCGGTTAAGTACGGTCAAATCACCTTCATGACCCATACGGCGTGGAGAAAGGCCCTCCACCCAGCACGAGATTGACAAAAAGGGCTGTACACATGCATTGCCTAAAGGGTGGACACACCTGAATACTAATGTATACGTGTGTTGAACTTACTCTCGTACCGTTACGTAGCCAACCGTGCAAATCAGAGGTGCGAGGGGAAGGACAACAAACTCAACACAAAAAGCGTTTGCAATGGCTCAAGGTGAAGCATTAATCAGAGTCTATCTATCCGATGCGTGCTCAGGTTGTGCCAGGGTGTTGTTCAGCACGACGTCCGACGTTTCGCCCCCTGAGCCGGGAGCCTCCGCGGGACTTGAACAGAGGAGCTCACGCTTTTACCCCGCTTCTCACGAGCGGCTCACCGAAGAAGCCGACGGCACGTGGAGCGGCACAAGCGTCGGGCTCCGTGCCGAGCGGCGCAGCCCGAGAGCGCATCGCAGAGCGCGCGCGGCAGAGGTCGCAACCGGGTACCCGATACCCGTACCCTACCCGATACCCGGGTACCCGTTTGCGACCCTGGTGCGGCCGGGTACGGGTACGGGTAGGCCGTGAGTCACTGGTGAGTAACCGTTTGTCACTCATTTCCCAACGTCTTGTCTCTTCTCACAATTCA
>CM025635.2:2423102-2453843 GCA_014621495.2 Entosphenus tridentatus | reverse complement strand
GCTGTGCCAGGCTAGGTGCAGGAGGAGGTCACGGGACAGACCCAGGTAACATGGGTTGACTGACCGAGATGACTGGAAGATGTAACACCTGTGCTGCCTACTTTGCCAACTTGCATCATGCACCCACTCTGTGATATTCAATTTCTTTATTCAATAATGGTTACAGTTATTCTTGCGCTGGTTAAAATTTGACAGTTTTAAAAATATCCTGTGCACTTAAAATGACCTGATGTAGATCCGGTTTTCCATGGTTACCAATGTGTCTCAATGGATTTATTTCATCTCCTGGTTATATAAGAACGAGCCTTTTGCCCGTCCAAGCACGGGTGTATTGCAGTAAATCTGAAACTTACAAGCGAAAAGCAGACCACGACGTGATTTTCATTGCATCCATTCGTGTGCAATTTGTAAGGCCACGGTGACACAGACTTATTTAATTTACAGGTTATAATCCCTTGTTCATCATGACGTCCTTTTTACTTTGATGTCTCAACAGCGTTACGGAGATCGCGTGAATTGAGGGTTCTGCCTTTGAAGTGAGGGTTGTGAGTTGACGTTGAGGAGGGAGCAGGAGGCGAATCGCGGGGGGGGGCCCCCCCCCCATTTGGAGTGAATTACTACTGGCTTGACTGACCTGCTCAGAATGTGTTTTGCCTTTTAGTTTACAGCGAGGCTATACATATATTATAGTAAAACTCAGCACATATTCGTAAATAACACTGCCTTAAAATAAAACTATATAATGTGACGTTTCAGGCCATAGGCCTTATTCATAGCACCAATTATTTAAGTCATTAATTACTCGCGGTTACTCACCTAATCGGATGACACGAAAACCATTGTTAGCATTATTTATCTCCTCTGTTCCTACGTGTGCCGCTGGACGGGAGGTGATGGATGGGGCATTATGCTGGGTGTGGGTTTTCCCACCTTCAGGAGTCAGTGTGTGGGAGTGGTCACCATGGTGGCGAGATGTTAACAACCTCGCCTGATATATAGGAGGACATGGGTTCAGTCCAAACCCTGACGCCTGTATATTTGGAGTTTACAAGTTTTCCCCGGGGTCGTGTGGATTTTTCTCCGGCTCCTCCGATTTTCCCCTCCACATTTAGAAACATGCGCTTATTATATTGGGCTGCTATAACTGTCCACATGATAAGCCACTTCGTCGAGCTATCATTTCTGGCCAGGTCGCTTCTGAAATAAAGTTATATAGCTCAGTGGACCTTACCTGGTAACATAAAATATATATTTTATTATATATTTTAAAGAGACCTGAGTTATCGACCACAAAGGGTAGTTGACACATTTTAGTCGCTTAATTGGAAAACATTTCCTAAAATTTGTTTGATATCTAAACTATTATAAGTAACAAAAGGTCTCATCACCAAGAAGCTGCTTCTCCAAGATTAGTAATTTCATCTCACAAGCTATACTTTTTTTTCTAATACGCAAGTTTTTGTGCAAAAGAAATTGCCGTTTTGGCTGTTTTCAATGGCAAAGCGAGCAGCGCTGTAACTCGCACTCCAGGCCACTGCCAATCCCAGATCTACAAGGCAGTTGTGGATCTTGGCTGTGGTCCTTTCCTGCTTTTGGTTGTGGGATTTGAGCTGAAAGATGTTTTTAAGGAAGCATAGCAGGGGATCCTTACAACATATACAGACTCATTACTCACATTTCAGACCATGTGTTATGAGCCCAAAATGTCTGCAGTATTTTGTGATCTATAAACTATTACTGCCATTTGCTCCCCACTTACCTTCACAGGAGAACCCATGTTCTCTGCGACCCTATTACCCACTATTCTTGTTATCTACAGAAACTGTAAGGTCCGCAAAAACTCATTATTTGTGGCCCTATTCCTAATTTCCAGTTATTTTTCTCCTGGAGACAGGCAGAGTAAAATCACAAATAACCCCCGTGGGAAAATAGGGATCAGTGATATTTGGCCCCCAGATCACCAACGATAAGAGGAGTTCTGTCAAGGTATAAGTGTGGGAAGGATTTGGGTGGAATATTTTTTTTTCTGTCACAAAATACAGATACCGTTACAGGCACGCATATAAGACTAAAAAAAGTTTTTTTTCAAATTTACCATGACAGTATCACGGAGAAGAGGAAGAATTTGTGTTGTTGTTCTTGTGTGAAAGGGGTAGTTAAGGAGGGGAAGGTTCTCGAGAAGAGCGCTTCTGTACAGACCCATCAAGATGTTTGGATTTACGCAAATGGATGTCATCGGCGTGCGAGTCATCTTCAACCTGGATCTTAAACTAAGCGATAAACTAGTTTTACTTCACCAGGTAAGGCCCACTGAGCTCTTATTCAGAAACGACCTGGCCACGAATGGTAGTTTCAACGAAGTGGCTTATGTGGGAATTTATAGCAGCCAAATACTCTAAAAGCAAGTTGCTTCTTACATGTGGAGGGAAAACCCAGAGAACACGGAGAAAAATCCACAACTTCCTGCATACCAGGCGAGGCAGTTAACATCTCACCATTACGGTGCTGTTATGTTTCAATATCCGCGCGTCCCTATAAATAAACCACGAACGGATGAGAACAAGAGCGAAATAAAGACCACATATTGTTTTTGAAGTCCTGCCTCCCACCACCAACAGGAATAAATTATACAAAACGCCAGAGCCGTTTATATCACCCTCATTGTGCGCTGTATCGCCACATATTTCCCCATTATGTACACACAGACACGTAGTAAATGTAACAATGCCGGTTTTGATGTTCATGACAACTCCAGCTATTATCATGCTTTATTATTCGCCATCTGTGCAGCATAAATGTACCCGTAATAATTTTAAATATTTTATCTCTGAGCCCCTTATGCATAAACTACTGAATATAAGAACATTGCATTAAAACGGAGCATTGTTCAAGATGAACTTTCTACCTGGTAGTGAACGTTTAATTTTAGCCGGAATAGTTCGAAACATTGTTCCGGGAATTATTCCGATACACGACATCCAACAACGGAGAGTCCGTGCATCTAGGTTTTTTTTAAATAAACCTGTTCATACGATTATAGGAATATAGGGTACATTAATAGATGATTATTATGAATAGACGTACTTTGTTCTCCAGTACGAGTGTGCCAGAATTCCATTTAGCCAAGGCTCTACACAACATCATGTAACCTCTGCAGTAACTCAATGGAGTAATCGGACTATGCAGGTGGAGGTTGTTGGGTGTGGAGAGTTATGTTTTATACCGGATGAGTTACATGTTATACCAACTCATTCTGTCACTGTCGTGAGCTCATAAATTCAGACCGTTATCATGTGATACTGTAACCCTTTGGGCACATTTTTTGTTTGTAATATAATCAGCAGGGCCACCTGGGTTTTCTGGAAGTGTGGCTCAGGTTCTGTTCGCTAAGTTTATAAAGAAACATGTGGCTCCACTAAAGACCGCTGAACACAATAACGTATTCTTAAAAGTTTAACGCCACAAGTTAAGAAGCTGCCATGTCCTCATTGAATTTTATTTTCTTCTGACATTGTAACAGGAATAACTATTATTTATTTTATTCTTCCAAATTATATTACAATTGTGCTATCAACACCGTGTCATGAGATTCAGATGAATGCGATTTAGAATTCTTTCGGTGAGCAGCAGTGCCACCACCTTATAGCTTGCACACTGTCACCGAAGTGAATGTCATAGGACTGCTTGTGTGCTTATGAAACAACTCAAATACTCCGTAGTCGGTCTCTTTATCCACCGTAAGAGGCACACCCTTGATACGGCCTGTCAAAGAGTGCGTATTGCATACTCATCATCATCTTGGACGTGTTCCCTACTTTGGCTGCCACTTAATCTCAACAAGCCAGCTATCATCCAGCCCACTTTTAACGGTCAATGTGGTGTCTCCAACTTGGATATGTTTTCTAATTCACGTGTTGTTCCTCTTCCTGTCAATCAGTGGAATACAGAACAGCACTTATATTTTGGAGATGACAACTGAACTACTGAACTTGTGTGTACCTAGGAAACATCTGAGGTTAACAGCACAGCAGTACAGAGCCATGTAAAGTATGTCATGATATTTAATTCAGTTTGTCTGTGTAAGATTTAAAACATTACTCCTGCAGCCTAAATAAAGATTCTGATTCTGTCTCTGACTGCCATCTTCTGGCAAGTTCTTGTAATCAAATTCAAATCTTCTCGAGTCAATCCTGTTTTTTAAGCTATAACATATGGCAACCTTGGGAAGGAAATATGTTGCCATAGCAAGCACAGATATACCATTCAGCATTGACGATATGCAAATTGCAGAGATAAGTTAATAAAAATGTTCTGTCTTTACAACTGTACATCTGTAGATTTAACCATCTGCTTTCTATGGCGATAAACCCAGAACAGGCATTTTCACGTCGATTTTAATAATTTGCATATGAATTCAAATTTGCATGCGAATGGTGAAAATTGGTTTAAATGGAGTGCTGGGCTGTGGAGGATTGTGATGGAAATAGAGTGTGAGAACCAATTATGTGTTTAATTATGTACACACAGGCCGTGCGTTTATATGTGGCTCATAAAAAAAAAATCCACCGCTTGTCATATCGCAGAAAAAATAGAGCAAGCTGACGTTTCAGAAAATGGCTCTTCTTAAAGAACAAACACAAATGGTAGAGAGATTGACTGACTTCATAGTGCGGCGCTGTCAAAGCATTCAATTTGTTTTATTGTGTATGTGTATAATGCGGAGTGGTGGTGCAGTGGTTAGCCTCCTGCGCTAACAACCTGGTGACCTGAATTTGATGTCCAACATTGACTGAAATCAGTGGAGATTAATATCTGATCCGCTTTTGGCATTCACTTCAACAAACCCAAAGGCCTGTACATTACTGTTCATTATATGTCCAATATATTAATTACTATATTTAAATTAATTTGAGAGCTGGGATATCGGTTTATTTATGCGAATCGATTAATTTACAGATTATTGGTTCGATTGCTTGGCTAATCGGGTAACACGAAACAAGTCTCTCCTCGGTTTCCACGTGTGCCGCTGGACGGGAGGTGACATCATTGGCAGCGTCATCATCAGCAGCATCCAAAGTGGGCGTGGCAAGGAGGGGGTTTTCCCACCTTTCAGGGAAGGAGGCTGTAGGGGCGTTTGAGTAATTATACATTTTCGTCCGAAATCGTATTGATTGATTCATTCTGCCACCTCTAGTGTGTTAATAACAACCGGCTATAGGTAAGCAAATGCTATACTCCTGTAAAATAGAACCGACACTAGTTTGGGGAGGGGGGTGTTCTTTATTTCCCCGCAGTCCACACTTGCCCACAGACCTCGCCTGCTCCTCCTCCCTTCCACTGTTCCCGCTGCACTGCCCCCCCCTTCCTCCTCATTTTGTCGGGAATCTTCCCCATGCCCCTTAGCCCACTGTCCATCTCAATTTCTACCCCTGACATCACTTACACTACCAAATGCCTCAAGTGAAGAGATCAAATTCTGCACGTGTGCAATATTCAGGTTTCCCCAATCGAGAATATTCAGGTCAGGTGGTTCAGCTGTAGAGCCAGCGGCTCGCAATCGAGTTAAGAGTTCACATCCTGGATTGGGGAGGAGAGGGGGGGGGTTACTGAGGCCATCATCCCTCCAGGGTCGATAAAATCTATACTACTTAGCGGAGAAGTTGACAGTGGTTGTCCTCTATAAGAATATGACATTTCCACTGCTGGCTCTGAGCTGAAAAACAAACAATGAGCTCGTTTGAGCAGCAACTCGCTTTGACTCTTGACTTTATACAGCATGCTCTGTTTGGCAAATGTCAAATTGCACACACAGATCTCAGGCAGGCTGTCTTCAAAGACTGCCAGGGTCACCTCCACTGCTAATTCTCTCTCTTATAACCAATCTGAACGGATGTCTTTGAAGTTATCAATGACCACAAAGTGTCAGACGTCGAGTATTTTACCTTTATGGAAACGTTGTCACCTAATCAACGGGTAATTGAAGCTGCAGACGCTTCCGAGTCGCTTATTACGACCTGTCAGGCTGATATTGGAAATGAATGTGCTCTTAAAATAGAAGTACAGGTGTGTGTGTGTAATTGAAGTGTGTAATACCGTATTACCGATATGGGTAAGGATTATAATGATGGCGCCAGGTGTCATATGCCATCATAATGTGTGCATTAGGATCAAGCGATGAAAGTGCATCATTCTTTAGAGGGCGCTGTGAAGTTGTCTAGAGACCCAGATGGTTCAACTGAACCCCTCAAATCCATTCTCCCTTTGGGGGATTCGCTGCTGAGTAAATCGTGCCCCGCGCAGCCGCAGGGCTGCACTGTAAGGGAGAGAGAGCAACCATTTACCGACGGCCGCGGATTAAATGTGCACTCTGGTGCTGCCAATCCGTGGAAACATGAACGGGCTCTGCACTATCCCTCAATCCGCGAAAGCTGCAGCTGCGGTGGCATAATGGGTCCGAGCGCTGGAACTTGCAATCCAGAGGTTGCCGGCTCGAATCGATCTTCTGGCGTGGCAGTTTAAAGAACGGTGCAAGTGAAAATAAAGAGAAGAAAAAATGCCATCGCCTCTGTTCATCTGGCAGGATAAATGGGTGAGCAGGTCGTGCGTGGTGGTAGGGTAAAGTGTGGGTACTTTCACCTCTTCCCATGTGTCTGTCTGGTCAACGTGGAGGAGGAGGCTAAATGCCCTCTAGAGATCGCTCGAGTTGAGGCCCTTCTGCCAGCAGTCATGTGAGCAACATATTGCAGGGCCGCACTTTAACCTCAATCGTGAAAACTCGTGTCCCAAGTGGTGGTGCTAGCCCACTGGGGACCCCCAGGCGTAAATTACTTTTGGGTGCATCACATGTATACACACATTAAATGCTGGACGAGCTACATAGCTTAATCGCATAACAAGTGTGTATAATTATTCCATGAATACTCATTACAGTTTCCGTTAGTAGTGGTATCACAAATATGATTTTAAAAAAATTCACAATGAGTTCAAGACTACGCTTGATTCACCCCATGTTTTTTTTCTTCGCATAAACATGGAAACCCGTTGCTTAGTTTGCTTGTGCCGAGCGCCACAACTGCCTCGTGTCCACCTCTCCTCTTGATGGTCGAGAGCACGCTGGCTGAGCATTGACCACTGCCCTCTGTTTGGCTGGACACAACCGCCGGTCTGCACAATTCCCCGCTCCCCACTCTACCACGCGGCCTGCATCCTAACACGCAGACTGACGTCTTAATGCACCGGGGAATACCGATGGATCTCCGAGATTGCCTTGCCTTCCGTAGCCTGGTTTGAAGTGATACAAATGATACTAACCTGACCTCAGGCACTCCATCAAATTAGGCAGGGGCCAGAGCTCTATGTGATCATCTAATCTTTCCTAGCCCTTATTGTCCTGCATGCACTTTCTTTTTTCAAGAGAGCCTGCATGTGTTACATTGATCTGATTTCACTATCAGCTTGTGGTATACAGCAGTCTGTAGGCAATGATAATACAAGCTGTATAAAAGTGCGCACCATACGGCATTTGTCCTCATTCATATTTTATTAATCACATGCAGATTCTAAGGATTATTGTATTCGTTCATTTAACCATTCATTTGTTGAAAATATGTTTGCTGCGTAGCTCCCAACAGGGAGTACACAGCGTGTGGTTTAACCCATTGCTGAACAGCCTACGGTGTTGCTGTATTTAGCCTACGTGGTGGACATTACCGTCGGCACCATGGGGTTATTGTTGTGAATATCAAGGAATAATGTTCAAGCGATAAGAAGCAAGACATTACTGCCGCGTTGACATTCCTGCTATGACCATTATGCTGTAAATGGCGAATGCATATCACAAACCCTGCAGTTTCAAAAAAGACATGTCCACGCACAGGCAAACGGCAAAAGGCGGAGCCCTGAAACTACCCGATCACACCACTGCTAGCGGAAGGGGCCTCCGCTAGAGCGAGCTCTAATGAGCCCCTCTAGAGTGTATTTGGCCTACTCTTCCACGCTGGCCAGACGTCTTGGAAGAGGTGGTAGCACAATAATATTATGCCACCGCACGCGACCTTCCGATCGACCAACTGCGATGACCCCAATTATACCACTGGGTGGACGGAGGCAGGGCGAGTTCAAGATACTCGCTCCGTTGTTTCCACTGCCGCACCGGGAAATAGTGATCAGCAGCTGCTGGATTGTTGATGATTACACCGCAGAAACGCACTCACCGTTACAGATGGGGGTTTTTTTTGACGATCTACTCAAAAAACTGTCTTTGTCAATCTCTGCTTGATGAACAATTCCTGATGAAGTGGCATGCGTCAAATGACACTCCAACCGTCCAAGGACATGCACACTGGTGAAGGATATTCCAAAAATGACAGGACGTGTATGTGACTCAGCCGTTAAATTCAGCCTGGATAACATACAAATGACCTCACTGAAAAAAAGACACATGAACCCACTGACTCGAAACCACCACTTTACATCCATTAGTAACATTACATTTCAATGTAAATCTGCTACAACAAGCTGAAAGCTTTTTTAATTAAATATAGACACTCTTGTCATATGGATGCCTTCCTTATCAGAGCCCACATGTCTCTGTGGATGTCAATTGCTCATTTATTGTGGCCAGCTGGAAAACAGCATGCAAAAAAATATCTGCCACAATCAAAATTAAATAGGCAATTGAGCATAGGCACGGCCATTTCCAGACCTGAAGTCTGAACCATATATGTGTGTTCATTCGTAATGCAGGTTTCGCTTTTCGTCACGCGCAGATTGGCTGCCATGGCGACTGCTGCTGTAGCGTGCCTCGTGTCTTCATTCAGGGTGGGTTTTTTTTATTATCGTGCTCCATCCACTTATAAATGCATCTTTGAGAGGTCACCGTGAGGATCACGGATCAGATTCCTGGGTTTTACCACTGATCAAAACCTGGGTTCAAATCTGGGTTACAGGCATTTGTGATTAGGGCAAGTTCACTCAGCCCCAATCGCAATGACTGCACACACAAAAAAATCCCACCGCATAAAATCTAGTTCCGCATTTAATTTTGGCTACATTTTAATAATGAACAAATATTTGTTTGACTGTCGTGCAAGGAACATGACAATTATTACCCTGATCATTGTTTTTTTACCCTTTTATCTGGCAACAAAACTGACACCTTTTTTTTACAAGGAGTCATGTTTGCATAGACCACAATTGCTGCAGTCATAATGCAAACAAAAAACATAACTCTGATCATTTCTTCTGGCAAATGAGGTTCCAATGGTGTAAATTATTTCCCTCTGTAGCAGAGTGGGTGGCAAGTGCTGCCCTCTACTGTCAGGACCAGAGGTTGCATTTGAAGGATCTCAGAAGTCGTTGTGTAATATCGGCTTCCATGGGCTGTTCTCTAACATGAAAGGATTGCACGTCTCTTTACACAGTTCCGAAATGGTTCCTTCGTCTCGTGAGGGAACTCCAATAGCACTTTCGGGATAAATATCGAGGGGAAAATCCAAGGCATCTATGTATTAATTTGTTTCTAATTATTCTGACTTACGCAGGAAAGCCTCACCGAGTCGTAAGACATTTTTTTTAGGAGGGTCCCGACAAGTGTTAGCAGTAAAGCAGCGCTGTTGCTATGTGTAATCCCAATTTAAGCATTTGCACGAGAAATTCAGCTTTGCGAACCAGTCACGCTTATCCATATATGTTTTTTTGGGTTAAGCCACACGTGGTAGCTTTATGAAAATATTATCGTCATTAACCCTCCACTACCCCACACAGAAAGGAAATCAATACAGGACTCAAACCCAGGCTCTTCTTGCTGTGAGGCAAAAAGCGACATCACTGAGCCAGACTGAAGCCCATAATAAGAGAGTGGGTTTTATATAGGATTTGACCTTAACTCGATGTGAGGACTCTAGGGTTTTCTCCAACCATACCTTATTTGAAATGGTCAAAATCAACCCACGGGTTCTCTTTCATATTACACACCACATACCTTGGGGCAACTGCTGCACCATAGCCTAAGAGGTGGGAGGGTGGTTATCATTTAATTATATCTGTGCAGTCCTCCTACTGTGCATAATATGGACAATGTCATGAGTGATGTACGTGAAAAAGCGGTCTTGGTTCATACTTGTTGCGTGGCCATGCCATTATTTAACTTGAACACTGTCCAATGGATGGTCAAAAAAAAAAGTTCTGACAATAACATGCACCGTTCGAATAAAGTTTTAAAAATTATTCGCAAGATATATCTTGTTTCCTAAATTAATTTAAATGGTGTACGCCTTGAAAAACAAATCAGCTAGATAAATATATATATATATTGACGCAAATGAGACGTGATAATGAAGATTATATAAAAGTGGCTCATCCCGCAAGTGTGATTTGTGATGATTACTGCAATTTGGGATGCTCCGGTGAATATCTAACCTTTACAATTCCCGGAAATGAATGCAAACAAAATTACAAGAGCATATGTGCTAGAAACTCTAACATTAGTCAAACTGTGTCTGATTCAATTTTTCCAATTGTACATAATTACGCCCAATCAGCGCATATTCTCTATGTATATTTAAAAAGCCTCCAAAGAAAATGTCGACAAATATTATTGTTGCATCACAGACATAACTTCTTTCATTAAGAAACACACGCGTAATTATGACTTTGAAAAACATAATTTTTCAATATAATTAGCGTAATGTAATGCGTTACTAAACTAATATGCAGGCACAAATATATAGACTCTATGTGCTTTAATGATATGAAATGTATTTCATAACTATGGCACATCCTTCACTTTGTAACATGATTAGTGATATATGTTTACGACACGTATTTACTTTATCTTTAATTCGCAGCTGACTTGTGCGCGCAACGTAACGAAGTATTGTTGGCTGAGACAACACGCACACAACGCGTGCCTACGCGCGGGGGGGTATTTCACAGAATCTGCTATCAGTCGCATTCGAACACAACGACTGCCCGTGGCATCGCTGCTTGGTACGTGACGGCGGAAAAGGCCCCGGGGTTTCGGAGACGATGGTGACAACTGGTTGACATGGGTTACCACGATTTTAATGACTTGTCACGCGGGCACAAACGTGCAAATTAATACCTCGGGGGGGGGAAAAAATTAACCCGTAAAAACAAAGTTTTTCACTATAAATCCTTTATATGCGTGGCGGCTAGAGTCCTCTCGTCCTCTGGCTTGAGATGGCTGCCACCTATGGGTCAGATGATTGTCTGGCAGCATTAAGCAATTGGTGATTAAATATTTTATTTTTTTCCCCTAAACAGTGTAAAAAATTTAAAAAAAAAATTCACGAAAATAAATTGTCACGCACAACGAGTCTGTTTGGAAAATGTCAGCTCGATTGGATCACAGGAAGTGGGTTAAAAAACGACCGAAAGATTTGACGGTCGTAAGCAAGCAAGTGAACTTAATATAAAGGATTTAAAAAGGGCCCAAATGTGTCTCGCCAGAGCTATGTCTGGCACGTGTGCGGATTAAGCAGGAACTTTATCAGCAGCGCCCAGGAATCCTGTCTGTTGGTGCCACGCCTTTGAATCTACTACCACTGGAATAAACAGCACCGATGAGCATGGCGTGACTTTTATTGGGAATGTTCATTCATGGAAAATGCTGGAATAAAAACATCCTCATATCATTGCCAACAGCATCGCTGTTTTCTTACGAGTGTCACTTTGCATAGACGGGAGTAAATAAAACTTTATTTAGAATTCGTTGAGAGAGGCCATTGAGACGAAAAGTCTCACAACAAAAGCAGATACGGAAAAAATGGACAATTGCACAGAAAATTCACTTACCATCATCATCAGCCGTTATCTATTCACTGCTGAACGAAGGCATCCTTACACCATCACTATCACTCACGATCTTGCAAAGTAACGATGCATTGTATCCTGCCGAAGCCCACTTACTTTTCTTTAACTTGTGGAAAATTTTAAAGAACAAATATGAACTATTAAGTGATACGAGATATCAATTAAACAGTTTACAGTGGAAATATTCAACACGAATCTAAAATACTGTGTAACCAAGATATGAACTAGGCAGGGTTGAAAAAAATAATACATTCCATTAACATTTAGAATGTCAAGGCAATTATTACAGTTGATAGTTGGGTTGATGTATGTGCATGTATTGGTAATAGTAGAATACATTTAGACATAGATTATGTAGTAATGTAACCACTATAAATATTCTATTGACATATTTTAACATGGGCTACTTCATTCAAAAGCTTGGAAAAGCAAATAGTTTTTTGGAATTACACATGAGAAAAAAACGATCGAAATATTTTTTTAAGTGATGTGTTGCAAAATAACAAAAATGTTAGACCGGCATTATCTCGGTTTAACGTAAAAAATTAACAGTGTGAAACATTCCATGCGCTGGTTCGCTGTTCGTCAAAACCAATGGGCCTCCCTCTATTCAACCTAAACACTCAATCGCCGAATCACTTCCTTCCAAGGCCGTAATTCTAAGATATATTGGGGGGAGACACATCCCCCCCCAATATTCAAATATGCTCAAAATGCCCCCCCCCCAATATATCGCTATAAAATGTATTTCTGTTTGTATAATTGTGGTTATGGTTGTACTTAATTAATCACTAATATCTGCCGTTACATACAATTAAACAAGAAAAGGTAAAAAAGAAAAAAACAGAGCAATGTAATACAATACACTATTAGACATTATTGTAAAAAATAAATAAAAAGTCCATCCCATGTGTTAGTGAATTTTTTTTTATTTTAGGCAGGAAATTCGTTTTCAAATTTAGATCTATTAATTTTTTTCTGGGGGGGGACCCCAGACCCCCTAAAAGATTTTGTCCCCCCCAATGTTGACTCCATGGCTACGGCCTTGCTTCCTACAAATCTTCGGTGAAACAAAACATTTATGTGAAACCCCTTTTACGTTTGTTTTCATGGCATTGGTACAGCTGTTAGCTTTGACGATGATCAACAGGGATAGCGCATCATAAATTACAATCATGATAGCTGAGCAAAAGCAATTGCCCACAGGCATTGTTTCCCAGGCCACGCAAGTTCTTGAACAACCCAGCTCTAGCAGAATAAGTAACACTCCTTTTCATGAAATCGTAGTGCTCATTAAAATATTTCGCACCGCCGTTTGTAATATCGTCCTCTGATGTGTTTAATAAATTACACTTGGGCGACCTACATCCTACAGCTAGAGCAGCAGCTGGCAACTTTATATAATAGTAATCCAGGCTGAATGCGTGCTCCTCCGATCAGTTCCTGAAGAAGCTCTCAGAACGTAGGGTGAAACGTCGGACATCATGCTCAACATCATGCCGAACGGCACGTGAAACAACCATAAAATGTATTATTCGGTGATACTGCGTTGGGTGTGACGCACAAGCACAATGATTCTTGTTTTAAACTAAACTCATTTGTTCGATAACTGCCTTAAAATAAAATATATAGGCAAACGGTCCGTCTCCACAGTTAATCAAAAAACAAATCGGAGTGCTCAACAGCACAACCCCAAAAACAAATCTACATCGCTGTATGCAACCTTTAAAACCACACTTGGAATGCCTCTATTGCTTCGGGCATTTGGCGCTGTGTTTGTTCATTATTGATGGGTTCGTTAGACCAGAACTTGTACAAAAATTGGACCAACACTCTGCATAGCACCGTCATTGGTTATTTCATGCCCGTATAAAGGGTGACAACCGCCGAGCTTGGCATGCCCACGGAAGGATGAGTGCTCCATTATGCTCTGCCCACCCCAGAGCATTGGGCAGCAAGATTAAGCTTCAGCTCAACGATCCATGCCTCTCAGAGGTGAGTGCACAAGGGCTAAACCTACCTTGCCACTCAATCCATTATCCCTTTGTGTGCAGCTTGAGACAAGGTAGATCGGTAGGAGCACAAGGACACATTCGCCAGGGTTAGTGGCATGAATTATAATTTGGGAAAGCAGGCCACTGTGTGTCAAGCCACTTTGATACTCTTTCATGTAGCTACGTAACCCACTAAGCGGCTTCTAAAGCTTAAGGGTATTTGGTTCAAGGCAGATATGAGTTGTTGAAGCGCATGCATTGCCTGGCTGCCATGCTGCCGTTATATTAAAACGCGAGACACACAGAAGAACGCCAAGTCAAATGCTAATTAGTTAACTACTGTAATGATTTCTGGGAAGAAGGACTTCCCAAGAGAACAAGCACAGATTCTTCAAAAGAAAGTGTAACCCTTGGCAACAAAGTATGTTAATCAGGATCTACCAATGCTTGCGTGCTGAAGGGGTATTGAAAGCCATTCTCCAATGCAGACCCAATAAAGGCAACTTTTTAAACGATTTTTGAAAAATGCCGAATGACTGCAAGCGGCAACAAACAGCCAGCGGTCTGTTTTTTGTGTGTGTTTAACCCATCGCACCACGCATTTTGGCCGAGAAATTGAATTCCTTCGCGAACCAACAGAAACCCATCCATCCCCGGCGTTAGCGTTAGGGTGGAAGCAGTTGTCGGTGATAAAAAAAAAGCCAAAACGCGAGCCCCGTATGTCGTACGGCGGCGATGGCTGCCTTGCTGGCTGCCTCGTTCCTCTTCGTCCGCCGAGACCAGAGGAGATGCGGTGAGGCTGCGAGGAGAGGGGGAGAAGGATGAAGGGCGGGGTGGAAGAGGCGGGCGTGGGCAGGTTTCCTGTCTTGCAGGACAGCGCGGGGTGGGCCAATGTGGAAAATGATAAACGGAGCATGCGGGACCAACCCGGCGCAATGCATTCCACGTGACCGAGCAACTGGGCGAACTCGATAGAAACGATCGGCAGAAGCCCTCCCTGATGTAAAGAAAGAAATAATTGTAACGTTTTTTTTTGTTGGCAGTAATATTTGATTTCAAGAAGAAGAAAAAAAAACCCTGCATACAGCGTAACACGCTGTGTTCACGGATTCAGTTATTCAGGATAAATTACACCACAACAAATGTGACTTTTGACGATACAATGAAGTTGTCATTCAATCGGACCTCGTCAGCCTCCCGGGGTATTTTGTCGTAATAGTCAACACGAGAAGGGGTTTGCCAAAGGGCGTAGGAACGTTTCATCAGCTGTCTGCCAGGGACAACAGCAACAAATATAAAGCCGTCCCAAGTGCGTAGAAGAAGAATCTCCAGCCATGGGACAACTCTGCTGCAGCTGCATTGGAGACACGGAGGCCGAAACAGGTACGACAGCGATCATAACTCGTGCCCACACGCCGGCTCTCGGCTAAGCGAAGACGCGCAAAACGATCACCGTCGTGGTTGAGAATAATCATCGTGGTCGTGAGCCAGATGACATCGGCTGCGTGTGGCGAGGTGCTGGACGGATTTCTACGTTTGCAGGATGATGGGGTCACCACATCTGGCGGATGTATTGCAAATGTATGTTCCATAGCTTTAAATTGCGCTATAGTGATAGATTGTTTTTATTACTACTACTAGAATGGCAAATTCAGAATTTCCGAATGGGCAATTTGATACCAAAGTTGTTTAACAGCTTACCGCGAAAGCTCATTACATCAAAAAATTCGTATTTTTTAATTTAATTAAAGTCATTATTTTCAGATAGCACACGAACTACTCGATTAATTAAAGTGGACAAAACAAAAACGAGGGTAGCCTCAAGCACAGTTTAGATTTTCAATTCGGTGCATTCTCGTTTGTTGCATATACCTTATACTACTTATAGGGTATCCTATACTGTTAATGTATTGTGAACATCGTTACAGTATGTTGCTCAACAATCACTTGCCGAATTTCTCAAAAGCCACTTTGTTCTGGCTTCTTGAGTGATGGACTGCATGGGAGGGTGTGCGCGGTATAAATAATACGACATCTTCATGAGGACAAGATGGCCTTGTTTTTGGAGAAGCCTTCATCCAGCAGTGGATCGATCATGGCTATTGGCTACTAATGATATTAAGAATTGTAGTTGATGCTGTACTTTTATACACTGGCCATTGGGATGAAACTTTGACCGGTCCTTTTTCCTTCTGAGACATTCAATTGATTTGTGTTTTGATAAATTAAAAAAAATCATTGGAAAGTTTTTAATACATTATTCTGCATGTGCCACGTACAATATTGACCAAATACAGTTTGTACGTGGACTAGCACTTATGTAATGTATTCCACTGTTGTTTAGATACTTGTTTTGCATCAGCGTGCCTTGCAGTTATGAAGTTATAAATAAAGGCTTTTATTGAGAATCTTTGCCATGCAGACATTGTTATATGGTAACACATCACACCAGGCTGTAAAAGTATCATATCGCACTCTGTGAATATAGGCAACGAATTGTACACATTTACCGTGTCTACAATGTGAATATTGTATTCACATTGTGAATACTGTATTCACATTGTACACACAGTAGAGTATACTAAATGACAACAGGGCTTCTATTATACTGTGGATGTGTACTGAAGACATGGAACAATGAAATCAGCTCGTGTATGGGCGTTCAGTGGATAATTTACATCGCAGGGTTGTGAGAGCTGCCATGGATTGATACTAGCCAATGGATTGATTGATAATGGCCAATGGTGATGGTGATGATGATTATACTTAATGTCGTATTTTACACGGCGTTCTGACAAAGAAGAAGATGCGCTCTATAATTACCACTTTCTAATTATGGCAGAGCACACGAGCACAATCTGTCAGTCACTTTTAAATTGCAGGTTATAATGGGGACATGAGGTACATTAACTCACACAGCAAAGCTAAGGGCCTTGGAAGGCAATGCCTTTTCTCGGCCTAGCAACCATTAATTCCACAAACAACGACTGCTGCCCTTTTGGGAAAAGTTCTGTGAAGATGTTTTATAAATACATCACGTGTTTTTTCATTGCTGTTGTTGCTTGCAGATAAAATAAGTGTGAGTTGATATAAATTTCACCACCTTCCCACACTTCCCAATCCGCCAAAATCACATTTGTTGTTTCTTATTCAATACTGTACGTCCCGTTTATAAGCAATTACAAAAATACTGCAATTACAGCTCTTTGTCAATCCACTGCTTAAATTAACTAGATGAAGACCTTCAAGTGCCTTGTCAATCACAGAGTTACTCTTTGGTTCTTTCGGTAAAGTCACGTAGAAAGAAAATAAATTAAATAATATAATACGACGTTTCGATTGCAACACAAGCCACCATCATCAGGTAGAACTAAATTTGAGAGAGAGACAAAACACAGACACGGAGACACACAGACAGACACACAAGCAGAGAGAGACAACACAGAGAGAGACACAACATAGACACACAGAGGCCCAATGCCTCTGTGTCGAGGCCTTAAATAGAGAGAGAGGTGGGTCTGCTGGAGCAGCTGCTGGAGCAAAGAAATTAGCATGTCAATGAAAGACCCAACAAGACTGGTACATTTTAGAGCAATTCACCCCGAAGCGACCGAGGGAGAGAAAGAGCGAATGGACCTATGAGAGCCTGGTAAAATTTAGAGAGAGAAATAGGAAATTTGAGAGAAAAAAAATATTTTTTTGGAAATACAATGCAACACAGAGAGTCGGCTAATACACAGTTAACGCATAGCCTGGTTGATTACGATCTCCAAAGATTACTAAATTTGAAGTTAAGTGTGAAATTTGACAGAGACACACAGAGAGAGAGAAAACAAACTTACATCCTCAGACACACACAGAGAGAGAGTATTTGCTACATTTTGTTTTCTCAAACTGCCTATTTCAAATCAAGTTTGAATCACAGGATTGTTTGACCATACTTCACCAAGTTGGTCAGTGCAGGACCGGTTTAGATATCACACGCCACTAGCGTTATCTCTAACTAGGAATCAAACTCGGGTGACCAGGCGCGTAGTGCAGTCCCCTTACTCCCCCTCCCCCACTTTCCCCACACCATAATTGAAATACTGTAGAACATATCAAGTGTGTTTATTTTTGGTGAATTGTGTAAATGTATTTGTATAAAAAGTGACATGGAATATTTCAGAAAATGGAAATCCATAGTTATCTTTTCCCAGTTATACCACAGGGCGAATGTGCTTTCATCGTTGCTTTACAATTACATCACTATCGGTGCTCCAGATCAGCTCGGAAGTTGTGTTAGGGCCGTGATATGATGGAGCTTTCCAAAACTGTCATGTAAATAGTTTGTTGTGTCGCTTTAATCCGATGACAGTAATATGAAAAATAAATATTCAGTAAAATTAAATACTAGCCATCTTACTTGTTTTTGTTATAATGTGACCTGTAACTATACAATCATAACTTTGAAGCTGGGATTAAATCACGGAAATATACGTACAGCAAAACCCCCGGTTAACGTCGGGGATGCGTTCCTGAAAGGTGCGACGACGCATATCGAAACGACGTCAATCGAAGCGATGTACAGGGTCGTGCTGGGTGGTGGTGGTGGGGGCGACGGATAACGAGAGGGGGCGGACGAAGCTGTCAGCAACGTGTGGGGATTTAGACGATGCAAATCGCGTAGCGGTGTCAATACTAAAGTGACGACGTATTTGCGAAATGACGTAAAAAGCGGAGATTTAAATCGGGGTATTACTGTACAAACATATAACTACCGACCTGTATCTGAAAAATACTCCAGCCTTGTCCGTGGTGCCAAACTCATTGTAAAACGTTAAATATTCATGTTATTTAACAACCTACTTTTGCCAGGGCTAACCAATTCAACAGCAAGTTATAATTGGCTCAAGAATGAATGATTGAGAGCAATAATGCAGTCTTAATTCATTGCAAGCATACGTATAGACGAAAGGAATGTTGTAATTGATTCGGCCACTTTTCAGAAGACATTATTATGCTGGCAATAAACACGTCGTACAAAGTTGAACATTTCGATAATGAAGCAATCTATATGCAAGTCTCAGAGCCGAACTAAATTGAAAGAGATAAAAACTAAATCTCGCCCGCTTTGCCCTCCTGCATTCTTCTACAACTGATAAGGATTTGAAGCTTTCGTGACTGCAGGAATCCTTACTCTTTGGTTCTTTCGGTAAAGTCACGTGGGTAGAAATAAAATGAACAAAACAAATCAGGCCTGATGACGACCGCTTGTGTTGCGATCGAAACGTCGTGATTTGTTTTATTTGATTTTATTTCTAACTACGTGACTTTACCGAAAGAACCAAAGAGTAACTGATAAGGAATTTGATACGTTGGACACTAATAGCTGTTATTTATCCTTGTCAAGATGGCGATTATCAGTGAACTGCATTCTACCAGAATCCTCGGCATATCCCTCTTTATTGTACACAGTTAAAAGCGACAAAAAAATCAGGCACGTTTCTAAGCGCTAAAAATCAGCAAGACGCAGTATTAATGACTTTAATAATACCTCGCCAATGACATATTATGTAAGAGGTTGGGCACAATGTAAGCCAGTACTGTATATTTCATTGGGGAGTAACGTGCCCTCATTACCATTGTGCGTGAAATACACATGAATGGATATTTAGGTCAAACTCGTCCCACTGCCACTCACCCCCACCCCTGCACCCCCCCCCCCCATCATCACACGTTTACGAGCAAAATTAATTCCGTGAAATTACAAAGTTCTTCACAGACGCAGTCATTTTAGATTAGTTCCATATAAATTATTAAAACGTACGTACAATCCGCCGATTCACAAAGGACCCACATCATGCATTACTGCCAATGTCATTTTGCCATTTTGCACATCTCTATGTATGAATCCGTAGGTGCCGTATACCAGGCTATACTATGAATCGTGCTGTTGATTGTCTCAAATTAGTCTTGCTGTTGAGAAGACTGCCCGTTCACTTTCATCTCTCCACTCTGCCCTTCTGTGCCAGGCCTTTTGTCAGCCTACTGCTGGGTCGTGGAGGGTAGTTATTCGACCATACTTCACTACATTGTTCAGTTTGGCTTGGTGGAGGCAGGGTGCATTGATGCTGGAGTATTGTAGAGTAAAATTATGAAAAATAAATGTATTAATAGTACTCTATGATGTGCTGTGAAGAAGGGCCATTCCCTGACAAATTTCCGCCATTTTTTCCTGTTAAGGCCACAGTGCTATTGACGAATGTGTTGCGTTGTGCATGTGCACATCACTTCGAAATGCAGTATCACCAAATAATTAGTCAAATAATGAGTTGATCTTGCTGACAATGCAGCCTTGGAGCAGCGTAAAGCGCCGTTTTTATGCATGGTGGCCACCCATCTAAGCCTGATCCAGTGCGGGTTGGTGAAGGCGTGGAGCATAGATGTGGAGAGCATAGAGTTTACAGCACAACAACAAATGTTATCTGCGACGTAAGGCCGTGGCATCGACCCTGTAAAAAAAAATAAACTGTGAACTCCAGGTGTGTGGACCACGCAGGACACGGGTGACGATGCTGAGCTCGCGAGCGTCAGCAAGCAAGTTGTGGAGAAGGCGATTCACCGGGCGGTGCAGCAATACATGCAGGAGAAGGAGCAGCCCTCGTGAGCCAAGGAGATCAAGTGGAGCAACCTGGATCGTGACCCGACAGGGGTCAAAGATGGCCAATGACGCTGCAGCCGACCCCACGTGGACAACTGAAATATCCTCCTCTTAATCGCGGATGTCCTGTATCGTTCCCGTACCGAGCAAGAACAGACAGCAACCTTTGAGGAGTTATTTTTTTTATTAACACGGGGGTCACGAAGCTTTGAACTTTAGCGTTGACTCCTCTGATGTGGTGGTGATAGACTTTCAAGTACTGCATCTGTTAAATATTAACAGTGCATTCAGGACTATTTGATCCAGATTTCTCATTTATTTTTTTAATACAAGCTGTCAATACCAAGGGTGTTGGTCAGATGATTTAAAACAATCCAGCAGTTATTGTTTGTATTAAATCATGGTATTTTAACATTTGCCGTTGTATTACTGTATTACAATGCTTACCCTGCTATGTATTACATAATCACTGTCATACTAATTTACTGTCCTATGTCAATCCACTGCTCGATGAAGATCTCCACACACCATGTTGGTCACGGGGAATGTTTGACTATAATTGACCACAACAGTCAGTGTGGGTTCATGCAGCGGAGCCTAGAATCAAACCGATTCATGTATCCCTTACCACTAATGTTAGCCGTGGGCTGGGAATCGAACTCAGGTAGCTAGGCTCATAGCACAATGTGTGAACCACTTGCTCCACTTCACCCACTATTCTTGTTTGTGGAAATTAAACCTGGAAATATTTATTACACGTTCAATGGGAATCAATTACAGTGTGTGCAATTAGAAATATAGTAGCCTGTATATAAACACATTCCTGCGGAGGAAGCTGATAGGAACGTTGGGTTGCTCGGTCAATGGCCAGGGTCAACGGCGGCGTGGTGTATTCCGCCAATATGCCCGACTGTGAGGGCGGGCACAAGCCAGCGTGAGTAGGTTATATGTTAAGTTTTATAAGGGCACCACGGGGTGACCAGCCCCTCCCCACCCAGCCCCACCCTCCCCACCCAGCCCCTCCCCACCCTACCCACCCAGCCCCTCTCCACCCTCCCCACCCAGCCCCTCCCCACCCTCCCCTCCCCACCCAGCCCTACCTTCCCCACCCAGCCCCTCCCCACCCTCCCCTCCCCACCCAGCCCCACCCTCCCCACCCAGCCCCTCCCTCCCCACCCAGCCCCTCCCTGCACGACGAACGGACGGACACAATAATCCCCTGTGGGCTGGTGGAACCAGTGGATTCCTATCAGTATGATACATTTCACATACAGTGGTAGATTATAAAGCAATGTCATTGATATTTATTTTACATTGCATCTGTTCAAATCGTTATTCAATGACCGATGTATTGCACCGTAAACAAAATTAGGCTGCCTCTAACATATATTCTGCCGTCAATACCAACATAAAAAAGTAATTAATACGTTTAAACACAGAGGTTGAAAATACATTGGCGTCGTCTACACTTGGATAACAAAATATATTTAGAAAAGTGCCAAGACCAGCGTGTGGGAATGTAAATAATTAAACAGTCAAGAGTCTGTTTCATTGCCAAAATATATCACTTTTAGGGCCATCAGCCAAACGTCTCCTCTTGTCAAATGTTTTCCATCAGTACTTTTAAGTACGCATCTCATCAGCAGTATCTTCTTATTCGAGTCCCATGGCCTTTTGGACTTTTTCCCTCCACTGATATCTCCTTGCAGCAGCCTTTCCGCTGCTTTCCGCAGGTCACTGCACCTTTCAACTGTTCTTGATCCCGTTCGATGTTTTATGTGTAACGTGTAGTCAAATCGTGGACTTCCTCTTCGCCTGAGCACCTGCAAGTCTTCCGCCCATCGCCATCCCTTGACAGCCGTTCACTAATTCTTCCTCTTCAATAGCAGGGGTGCGTACTGTTATAGCCATCGTTGGGAGTTCGTTCCCCCCAAAGTAAAATAAAAAGAAGTATAATTGAAATTAATTGAATTTATTAACAGCTGAGTATGGTGTCAAAATTAACTGGGGCATGTGTGGTTAACAATTGCACTTAACGAATTTGAGTTTGACCACTTGACTGAGTCGAGCGACCGGGTATTTTGACCTCTGTGAGACTGCTAACAAGTAATGTGTATGCAATCTGTCAAACCGTAAGAACTATTCACACACCATTACACAATTTCCTAAGGCGATTAAACCAATCAAATTGATCGAAAGCATTTAATTTTTTACGTCAAAGTATTATGCTAAGAAATTGCTAATTTTACACATATGCATAACCGAAGCTATAAATTATAGTAAAATACAAAACATGCTTTATCGCTTAACGGCTCATGTACTGTTTTGTAGTAATTTGCATACTAATTCATTAGTTAACTCTTCACTCCCCTAACGATTTTATGAATTTTCATGATGCAGGGTCCCAGTTTAAATCAACAATAAATGTTTATAATTTTACTATCTCACATGTAATGTTCTCTATTTCTCACCACCTCTGTACAGTTTTGTTATCCTAAATGTAAACCATTAATCTACATATACTACTCATAAAAAATTATGTAAATTGTGATACAATCAGCTCATATGATGGATGCCAGTTTTACATCACACGATGTTAATGCGATCAATGGTGATGGCTCAGGAAGACCATCACTCAGCAGTGGATTGTTCATGGCTGATGATGATAATTTCTTAAAATAATCGATTCTCATATGCATTATCCAATGCATGTATTGTAAGCATAAAACATCAACTGTTTAATTGAAGCATCATTACATGCCTAATATGAATTCTACAAAAACATTATAAATGTGTATGAAAGTTGCATCACACAGTGGATTTTTAAGGCAATTAACATGTAAGGCCATTTTCTCAATGCACTGCTGGATGACGGCCTCCCCATGCTGTGAGGGGCGTGGAGGATTATTCGCTCATACCCTCACCATGCTGATCAGTTCGAGTTGGTGAATGTGAGGACAAGACACATTGGAGCATTGTACAGTAACAACAATGGATTGTGTTGCATTGCCCCTTTCTGAGAATGTAACCCTGCAGCCCATACCACCTGTTTTATGCACGATGGACATTCATTCAAACACTAGCCAGGGTTCGTCCCTGCTTAGCTTCCAAGATCTGATGAAACTGGGTCCATTCCAGGGGATTTCATCTTAGAAAATGCAGCGTAAAGATGAACTAATCTTTGGAAACATGAGCTAGGATTTTTTAAATGTGCGAAATAGCATTCACTAATGTGCCGATGAAAGAGCGATGAGATCGTTAGACCTGATTTTCTGTGTGAAGTACTGCTCCTAAATAGAGCTGCAAATAAATGAAATTGTGTTTTGTCTGCGTGTTGTGTAATTGTATAAGTGCAACTAATATCCAATTGAAGATAATGTGATCTATAACTGCGACTTTATACATGTGTAGTGGTTCAACACGGGCATATTCGATAACGGCTGCATGTCCGCGCTCGGCAGCCAGAAGAGGCAGTTGGTGAGCCTCATCGTGGGAAGGTCGAGAGCAGCCAGGATCAGGATGACCGTTGAGGTTATTCCGTTGGGGTAATTAAGGGGGGAGGTGGACCGAAATTCAAAAGACCGTTATCTGCCAATCATAGAGGGATCTTCTGGAGAATGTTCTGGAAGGGGCAAAACGAGCCCGAGGGGCGATATGATGAAGACAGAAGACAAGAGAATCTGAAGCCGGACCCGCCAAGCTAGTTAGAGTATTCTTTGGCGAGAGTAGTCCTGTGTGGACCTGGGTAGGCTAGGATAGGGTCGCTAGGGGCAAGCGCAGTCCGTACGTCGGCACGCTTGACCCCTGGGCCTACCGTGGTATCGGCCCGCTGAGACAGCGAGACACGGCAGCTGAGAGGGGTGAGAAAAGGAAAGTAGAGAATAGGATAGGGACGGGGCGAGTGAGGGAGCGAACGAGCAACGGACGGCGGATGCTCGGCATAACTAAAACAAGTGTTATAAAACAGATTGTAATAAAGTGGCCCGGAAAGAAGACAAGAAGTCGTCCATCTTTATTTACAACACTACGCATGTGTCGTGGCGTAACGCGCGGGGTTAGTAAAGAGAGGCTGCAACTGAGGTCGCGCAGAGGTAAGCGGGGAGAAGCAGTGATTGAGTGGGTGCATTTGGGGACGAACAGGTGCAAGCGTCGAGACATGGCTTAGGCGCCGGTGAGACGGCAGCAATGAGGGGGAGAAGCATTAATTAAGCGGGTGCATTTGGGGACGAACAGGTGCAAGCGCCGGAGAGGCGAAAGATGGAGGCGATAAGAGAGAGAGCGCGTGCTGGAGGCACCGTAGAGTTCGCAACAAGGGTGTGTGTGTGTGTTAGTGTAAGTGAGGAGCATCCACACTGGATGCAAGGTAAATAAAGTGACACGGGAGAAAAGCTAGGAGTGTCCGTGTGAGTACTTCACTACACATGTATACAGCCCTTATGTTAGGCCACTTTCGCTCATAAGACATCAATGTGAGGGCTGCCACATTTAAAATCATTGGGTATGACAGCATTTTGGGGTATTTCCACATTTCTGTAAATGCACAGAAAGTTGCCACAGTAGGGGCCACAGGTGGTGCATCAGCCAGTCGTCTCAGTCGACCTGTGCGTTTGCCCCGTGACCTCTTGCCAGCGGGCGTTCGACACTTCACGTGGCCTCAAGGTGCACATAGCCTGGCACAAGCGTTGTTGTGACATTACCGCCACTTAGTGGCGAATGGCGGTTGTTGTTCAGTCTATGTATGTATGTGTGAGTCCATTTGTGCGTGTAACTCTATGTGTGTGTATCAATGGATTTGCGTGTGTAACTACATGTGTCTGCCTTTTTCGCCCGGGCAACGCCGGGTACTAACCGCTAGTAAGACATCAATGTGAGGGCCGCCAGACATTTGCAACCATTGGGTATGACAGCATTATGGGGTATTTCCACATTTGTGTATTGTCAGGGGCCGCACGTCAGGGGCCCCACTAAAGGCCACAGGGGCCGCCAGTGGCCCGCAGGCCTTGCAATGAAGACCACTGCAATATGTCAATCCACTGATGTGGGTAATTTGGTCATACTTCATCCCACTAGTCATTGCAGGTCGTGATGGCAGGGAGCATATAAGTACAACTATTATTTTTGCTGCCCACCGCGTAGCCCCGTAGCCTAAAACGACATCTGTGCATGGTGGTCACCCATTCAAGCACTATCCAGACTCAACTTTGCATATCTTCCGATATCTTATGAGATCAAGAACATTTTGGCTGATATGGTCATATGCCATAGGCTATAAGCAGTATACATATTACTCTACATATGGCATTCTAATGGGAATGTACAAAATCTTCCTACGTATAAAAATATCAATAATGGCTGTTATTGCCACATTCACATTTGATCATAACAACTTTCACGTGATTATTGATTTTCTTGGCAGGAGGCATCACTGATTTCCAAATGAACCTTGAAGAATATAGGGTACAGTGTTTACATTTAGAACCCCTGCATTTTGCTAAAGGATTTATAGGCGTTTATAGATTTACACAGACGTGACAATGAACAAGGTCACTTTTGAAATATTCTTGCTTGTTGAAACGTATATTTATAAGCAAAAAAAAACCCCATCACAGAGATGCACTGCAATAGACATTTACAGCCAAGGTTTTACGACACAATTTTGTCAACACGTTTAAAAAAATCATTACTCTGCCCAGGTTTATAACCATATATAATGGATGACAAATGCACGTAGCTTGGAAAGTTATTGTGGTAATATATTCATGATCTTGACTGAATGCATTGGACTGTGACCCAATTTAATTGCAGAGACGACCAGAGCTTTGGCAATTCTAAAAAAAAATTGAGCGTTGCTGACATTAATGAGTGAAATAATGTAAGCAATTCATTGTTGTGTATCCCCCACAGGAATTGCTGCTACCACAGAAGTCAGAGGTCATGCAAATATATTTTTCAACAGGATACCATGGATGCAAACGTGCATATAGTGTTCCGTCAAAAATTTACACATTTGAACATTCTTTTTCATGTGCATGGAGAGCACATTTTGTCAATCCACGGCTAGATGAAGACCTCCCCCGTTGCTATATAAGGTCATGGAGGTTATATGACCATACTTCACCACGCTGGTCAGTGTCGGTTGGTGAAGGTGTGCGAGCATACACATTGTCGTACTGCGGCAACTTACAACATCTGTTACTGGTAGGAACCTCCTGGTTACACCAGCCCACAGGGGATTGTTGTGTCCGTCCGTCATGCAAGGAGGGGCTGGGTGGGGAGGGAGGGGCTGGGTGGGGTGGGTGGGGACTGGCTGGGTGGGGAGGGTGGGGCTGGGTGGGCAGGGGAGGGTGGGGAGCGGCTGGGTGGGGAGGGTGGGGAGGGGCTGGGTGGGGCTGGGTGGGGGGTGGGAGGGGTGGGGCTGGGTAGGGAGGGGCTGGTCACCCCGTGGTGCCCTTATAAAACTCAACGTTTAACCTACTCAAGCCAGTTGTGCCCGCCCTCACAGTCGGGCATATTTGCGGAATACACCACGCCGCCATTGACCCTGACCATTGACCAAGCAACCCAACGTTCCTACCAGCTCCCTCCGCAGAAATATGTTTTATGCGTGGTGGTCGCTCATGCAATTAGTATTCAGGCTTAAGCCAGCTTATCTTTCAAGATCTGACTAGATTTGGTGCATTCTGGGTTCTTTCGTCACAGGGAACTCCCCTGATGTAAGCTCACAAATACAGCAATAAGTGTCATGTTGTTGTTCCAGAAAGCTTTCCACCTTTTTTTATTAACACCTGAAAACCTCTTCCAATTACTGGACTGTAAATTGCATCTCAACATTTCTATTTATAGCTCACTTGATAAAAGTGTACAGACGCTATTAACCAACGTGAAACATGTACAGTATTTAATAGATCACAGCAATAATACTAATGAGATTTTGAAATGTTTCCTGCCTGGAGGTTGCTATATGTTGCTATAATTAGAGAACTTGGCTTAATATATTTTACACATTATTTATGTGTTTGTAATTACACTACAGTATTAACACAATTTACAGAGGGCTTTCATGTAAAAAAAATGGTGGATTCCATGTGTTACAGTTAAGTTCGTCCATTTAGAGGGATAAGAAAACCTATATTGATAAAACCCTGGGTGTTGTGGTGGCAGATGCCTGTATTCCAGAGCTTTGGAGGCAAAATGTTGGTGGATAATACATATTTTTGAAACGTCCAAAACCAACTTAAACCTTTTAGTGTAAAAAATACAAATAAGTGAAAACTCACTGACACTAAGATTCCTTTTTTCAATGCACGTGGCCTGGTGGTAGCACAGAAAGTGCGATTCTTGACCCATTTGTTTAGTCCTGTGAGTATTCTTCCTATAAACAGTGAGTTTTCTCCGGATGATGCTCGTTTTTTTCCAACACTAAACACTCTACATGTTTAAAGGAAATGACCAAACATCCTAAGGGGAAACCCTACTGGAAAAAAAGTATTGAAACTTAGTGAAGCTTTAATGGCTACATAAATGCGATGCCATTTAAATTGACTATTTTAAGATAACGGCTTCCTGACGTGCTAAATGTGACGGTCATAAGTTCATATATCGGGGTTACTTCAGCCCAGAATTCTCCGGTCAAGATATTAGATATCAGTTTGTGAGGAGTCAACAGTGGGTTTTCAATGTGTCAACTGGCCACTTGCCAGGGGAATGTGGACTTTCCAACAGCTGATCCCTCCAACAAAAATAAACCCCCATCCAATTCCAATTTAAAGACAGCCACCGTTATAGAATGTGGTATAGTGAGTCCAACTGAGTCGCAGACGTTCTTTAGAGGTAACACTTTTATTGTAACATCAACCCGCTAACACAAAGGGGTAACTGCCCCTTCACCAGATACAGCCTAGGGTGGTGACCATCCAACTAATGACATTATACGTAGGAGTTACAGCTACGAAGGGACAGACTCTCACTCGGGTCCCCGACCACGTGTTGATGCCTCGTAGGACGTAGAACTTCCAGCTTGTAGACGTGGAGCTTCCAGCTTGTGGACATAGAGCTTCCAGCTTGTAGACGTAGAGCTTTCAGCTTGTAGAAGTGGAGCTTCAGCTTGTAGAATGCAGCGACCCCGGTCCCTCTCAGGAACCCACCTTATATCCCCCCAGGTCGGGGTCGCTCCGCCCTTAGCCCCGCCCACCTTCTTGAGCTTTCTAGCTGTCTCTCGATCCCTCTTAAGAGCTCTCCCCGGACACGTGATCACCCCCTAGCCACCCCCCCCCCCCCACCTGGGGGCCTCTCTGTGGACACTCCGGATCAAGTGTCTACGGGGTCAACCAGAGTGCCAGGTCCCGGGGCAACCCTGCCCCTGGGCTGACACTCTCCCACTCCCCCCTGTGGGAGCCCTCACCGCACGCCATGCGTGGTGCCCGCGCTAACCCAGCGCTCACCAAGCCCCGCTAGGGCTGGTACCACAACCACCACGGGGTGTACGCGATGACGGTGCATCGCACGCCACGGCCCTCTCAGGCCGGCACCATGCAGTGACATCCCCGATCTCACTACATATGAACAGGGTTGTTTTTACATGTAGATGCCCCGGCTGATTTATAACGGCCTTCTTACTTCTCAACGTTAATAACTGTACTGTCTTGTGAAAATAATGGCTCCATACATTAAAGGAGGATTTAAATATGTCATGAGTGTATTGACATTGGTGGGAGACACGTGGGGGCTTTGAAAGTAAATGTTTTCTAAACATCCCTCTTATTTTAGTGGAGTATCTAAAAATACAATGCCCTATACAGCTACGCGCTGTAGGTCAGGGACTTGAACATAAAATATTGTTATTTACACATTAATAATGTAACGTACTAAAAATAAATACCGGTTCCGCATCCACATCGTCACATTGCTTATTTATATACTGCATTTATATTACGTTAACATACCTGTCAACCCCTTAGCAGTGCCCTACCTTATTACAGACCAATTCAGACCTTATTGGTTACCCCGTGCTCTTATAAATCTCAACGTTCACCCTACAAAGTCTGATCACAAGGGAGAAACACAAACAAGTAGACAATAATTGTGTTTGCCCGTATTGAAACGGCTGTACGCCGTATGGACCTGAAAACTCAATTTCCCTGTACAATAATACGGGTAACCCGTATGGGTTGACAGGTATGGAAAGGGTAAAATATATTCTTATATTTTCCATCATTTTGACACTGACAAAAAAAAAGGTCCCATAGATATAATGTAATGCGTCGTCCATCAACGCAAATCACCACCTTGAATTCTCTACCGAGTATGACTACTCCACATACCGTGTCAACCCATACGGTTTACCCGTATTCTTGTACATGGAAATTGAGTTTTTAAATCCATACGGCGTACAGCCGTTTCAATACGGGCAATTTTTTTTAAATATATAAAACGTCTGTTTGTGTTTCTGCCTTGTGATGCGACTTTGTCGGATGAACGTTAAGATTTATAAGGGCACGGGTGACCAATAATGTCTGAATTGGTCTGCAATAAGGTAGGGCACTGATAAAGGGGTGGACAGGTATGATTACACGTGGAAGTTGGATTTGTGTCGCAAACGTTATAGGTGGGGTTACCACCCGTCCCGGTTTGACCCGGATAATCTGTGAGGTTGGCATCAGTATTTGTACGGGATACGTTTATTTGTACCGGATATATGATGGGTGGCTGAGAAATGTTTCGGTTTGATCTTCAGTGGTAAAGGTGACAACCCGTATTAAGAGTTACTTGCATCGATTATTCAACATGAATAGCGCAATAATCGATATTTTCACTGTACAATCCAGAACTGTATTGTAATTAGTTCTCTTATTAGTTCAATCTACAGCCACTAGAGGCCTCTAAATTTAAAAAAAATCTACATTTTGTTCGATTCTTTTAATCAAATATTCGAATCTGCATCCGGCAAGTTAAAATCGGAATCGCTTTGGCAATGGGGCGAATCTTTACGCCTTTACAATATACCCCTAGTTGTACAATAAACCCATACAATTCATAGACATAAGTTGGTAAAACGCACACTGGAGTTCGGCTTAGCCCAACTAATGAAAACATAGCCGTGACCATTCCACATTTCTGTGACGGGGTCTGGTCTTACGACCGGACTATCTCTACGTAATATACTGTAAAGTATGAATTTTTTAAATATATATACTACGTACATTTCGATTTAAAGCTTTCGTGACTGCAGGGATTCATCTTCTTGGTTCTTTCGGTAAAGTCACGTAGAAA
>CM025635.2:2301785-2373102 GCA_014621495.2 Entosphenus tridentatus | reverse complement strand
CCACCCACCCTCACCCTCGAGCCACCCACCCACCCTCACCCTCGAGCCACCCACCCTCCACCCTGGCCATGTTTCTTGCGCATGTTGCAGTGCTAGTGTATATCATATCCTGTATTATTAAATGTTTTGCTGGCTGGAGGGAGGGACAGACGGACGGACGGTCACATTCAATGGACATGCACGTTGCTCATTTGATAAAAAAAAGATTGACACATTCATCAATAACACTGCCTCAAAAATAATAATATAATAGGCGACGCTTCGAGCACAAAATAATTTGTCTCATTTTATAGTATACTACGATATGATGTGACGATGACATTTTTGATTTCTTATGAAATTACCAAACATGTAAACTATAAGGCAGTCGTGAAATGTGAAGAAATAAGATGTGAGAAAAATTCATATGGTTTTTACTTTTACAGGACCAGACAACTGAATGGCTTACAGAAAATCATCGCTGATGAGTTGCAGAATGCAAAAGAGGACATATATTTACTGAACAGTTTAGAAGAAAAATCTACGGTGTGTATAGTGTACCCTCTCCAAAGTGTCGATGTATGGTCAATATCTGATTTTAAAAGCTAATTTTTGGGTGTGGGGGTTATTCATTTCACAGAATTTTTTTAAAGAACAGCTTCATGTAACAACAAATGTAAGAGAAAGACAATACAAAAGGTTTGTACTTCTAATTTAATTCACATTTGTTATTGTATGGTCATTTGTTATAAGTGAACTTAATGTAAACGATTTCAGTGAATATTACAAATGGAATACGACTACAGTTGTTGAAAGTAGCTATAGGGCTATTCATCTGGAACTCGAAATAAGGGGCACAAGTGCCAGTTAATGTTGCTTTGATGAATACAAAAGTAGCGCTATGTTCAGAACGTATGATGGTCTGCACGATCGCATATTATAATGGCATTAATTTAGACACCATGAGCACAGAGTACAAGTAATACAATAAGAGAATAAACTTAAGGTAGCCACTAATAAGCGGTGTAACATGTTCCTTCACCCAGAAGTGGGATAAGGCCAGTACTGCCTAAATGTGTGGAACTATTAACAGGTGCTAAGAGGAACTACTACTGTACACCTGACTCTCCTTGACTTTTGAAAGTAACAGCAAGCACTTAAAAAAATATTAAAATGAAACCAACAGATTTCATCATGAAAAGTGGATGCTCATCTTCATTTTTACAGACTTCAGCGAATAAAAAGTGCACTGCTGGAGAGGTACCAGAGCTGCTCTTTAGATGAAGCTGCTAAAACAATGATGAATTCAACAGTGAGTCCGACAGAGTTAGAATGGCATTAAAATGTGCGTTTGATTTACTGCTGTGGTTGAGATAGCTTCAATAAAATGTGCAAAACTAGAACATATTTAGGTTGTGATAACTTGCATTATTAGATAATTGCTATGTATGCATGTGTGCTCTGTGAGCACCCACTTATTGTACGACACCCAATAATTATACCCCAATACGACGCAATAATTGCCCAACAATAAGCTAACAAATGATTGCCACTACTTGTGGTTTAAAATATAAACAAAAAATAATCATCAACTTTTTCTGTCAAAGACATGCTGTCCCTAATGATGGATATATTTTTGTATGTAAAAATGTATTTAAACTACTTGATTGACTTATTATACTCATCAGATGGAAGTATTGAATAAAACCATGGCAACTGAGCAGATAACACTGTTAAAAGAATTGGTAAGTTAAATTCACTTACCAGCAGCTTTATTGAATTTTCACTTTTGCAGTTTCATAATGTGTGGAGACATTAAATATGTTGATTTGGGCCTTTTTTACGTATGTCCAGCAAAAAGAAGACATCACCCATGCCCATCAGGAAATCTATAAAGCCTTCTACTCTGCTCATAATCAAACAACATATTAAAATATCAGACTTCTACATTTTACTTTGTTTAATTTTCCCAGCTTCAGGCTGTTTATTTGAATGATCCAGGTTCCGATTATAACAGTTTCCATATCCTATCAGAGGCTGCATTTAGGGAACCACTGCGGAATATCACTTAAAAAGCGTTTTTAAGTATGAACGTTGAAACAAATGCATGGCTATGAAAATTACCAATTACAAACCTTTTAAAAATGATTTTTTTTTCAAACCAAATAATTATATCAGCATCTTTGCTTTTTCTGTTTGAACTCAAGTAAATAAGATTTTTCTTTCAAATACATGGAAATATAAAAATGTAGCTTTCGTTATAACTGTATACTGTCCCAGTTTAGTACTGTATTGTCCTATAAATAAAGTACTCTAGTATTGGATTGTGCGTTTCGGAATGACTTGCGATTTTCGGTACTTTTAGTGGTGTTTTAACTTTTCATTGTGGCTTATAGTTTTATAATATAAATAACATTACAAGCTTTAAATTGGTTGCATTTCGTCTCTGGATATAATGGGGGTTTGTTGGCAAAACCGAAATATCAGGGCTACCATTCCTGATTTTGTCTGGTATTTTGAGGACATGCTGTGCAATTTAGCAGAGTATCGCAAATGTTGCTCATTAACAATCTAAATCAATTGAGCATATTGTTAATATTGAATAAGCATCCTGAAAGTGTTGTTTTAAGACAACGTATTTTCAACTATTAACTTTGTAATCATAAATACTGTTGGTTTGCCTGTAGTATTTATGGCTGTAATAAACAACTACAATATTTCTAGCAATATTTTGTTTACAATAAATAATGTTAGTCTCCATGAATGGAAAATTAAAGACAAGCCTTATTGCAACCACTGCCGTCAGCGCTCCTTCAACGGTGGAATATAAAAACTCTACAAACTCTCTCCCATATATGTTGAACTTCTTTCGCGACCGTACGTTGTCAACCGTGCAAATCGAAGCCCTCTCATGGTCAGCAGACCTCGACATTGGTTTTTAACTCCTGAACATATTGGCATATGCAAAAAGATAATTCTAATTCAATATTTATTTATTTGTTACACGGGAAATCCCGTTTAGCCAGTTACGCAGCTAATTTGCAAAGGAGATCCGTGGTGCACCGGCACAGAACAAGAACAACATCAAAGTGATACAGAGGAACAGGCAATAACAGAAAATAACTCGCAGGTATAGATAAAAAATGTATCAACAACAAAATTGTTAAATATAAACAGCCATATTGCACCAAAAACAAGGATGAGGTTATTAATGGTTGGAGAGGGGATGAGTGCGAGGCCAAGCGAATACGATCGAACCTAAAGAAGCAATAACAACCATCAGGGGGTTGGTAGCAAGGTGCAGCAGCCGAACTGTGAATTTTCAGCTCTGAGTGATTGGAATTGGTGGAGGGCACGGGGAGAGAGTCGAGCTGAAAGACAGGCATTCCAGCCAGTAACGTGGGAAAGCAGCGAGGATGGATATTTGTTTAAAATGACTAAGGATGAAGACAGCCCAGTTAGTGGTCTCTTCAGATGTCCAGGAGGAGGGAGACATTGGAGGTGCAGTAATATAGAGGTTGCAATGATGCATTTTATAAGGGGCGTCAGAGGCAACGCAGGGAGCGGAGTGGTATAATGGAACAGGCCGTTTTAGAGTGGTTTCTGAGGCGAGTGGGTCGATGTCGCAAGCCAAAGATGGGGAGGATGGTGGCTTGACTTTCCAGGTTTCCCTTGCTTTGTGCGGGTACGGTTTGTGCGATTTCGCATATATAAGCTGCTAACCTGTTTATACCCAAAATTTATTATGTGTACTTGGAAGGTCATTTTAAATGTACTGGTTTCCTGCAATATTGGTAGGGAAGTTTTAGAACTCAGGTTGTGCAGAGGTCAAATGGTGAACCTGGCACCGCCAAGACCCGGGGTTAAAATATGCCTGTGATTCAACTCTGTTCTCAAATGTGTAGAGTTTATATTCTCAGTCCGGTCATCATTGACTGCATTAAAAATACATTCAATTCTTTAATATTGCTAAATTCTGGACCTGAGAATAAAAAACACATCACTTTGAATGCTATGTGATGAACATCACTCATTGTGGGAATACTCTAAAAAATAAATGAAAATAACTAAATTAAATCACGACGTTTCGGAGGCAACACAAGTCTCCATCTTCAGGTGGGAATGTCACAGCCAAATTTACTGTTTTAACAGATTTTATTATCATTTTTTACCTACGTGACTTTACCGAAAAAACCTAAGAGTATGAATCCTTGCAGTCACGAAAGCTTCAAATCTATAATCATTGTGGGAAAGTGGCGCCTTTAAGGAATCTCAGAGGTAGCTCTGTGATATCTCTTTCCATGCGCCATTCTCTAACACGAAGGGTTATGTAACTTTTCAATAAATCCTAATGAATATTTTGCCTCTTCACATGATAATAATATTGGGAAATAATTGTAAACAAAAGTTACAGAAGTCTAAATCAGAATCGAATAACACAGAAAAGATATCAGAAGTGTATGAAATATGCTGCATTATTTTCAATTGTTTTATGGCTCTTATAAGAGTACAATACTGTAATGCATAATAATACCACAGTGCCCCCAAAATATAGAGTACTGTAAGTGAAGTTTTGTATACAATGTACAGTCTAGTGTATTTGAAATCAACTCTAATGTATAGAGCATAGTTGTGCGCAGTTGACATGTATTGCCTTAATTACAGTATTACATTATCTTTCATGATTACAAGTTTAAAGATGTGCTTACATAAATATAGTATTATAGTTAGACATTTCTTTTTTACTTGTCTGCGTTTAGGTTTGGATGTTTACGAAATAAAATCAGAAATAATCTTAAGAATGTGCCTGTCTTTGTATGGGTGTGCTTCGTCACATTTCCGGTTAAACCTGATAGCTTTTACCTTTTATAAAAAGCTAGTCGACATTTGACGAAACGCACGTTGGTCGTAATTTTAATATTGGCTCTATTAATGCAGTTTTACAATTATAGCTGTTGCAGTGCTGTAATGTTCATATGTCCTAAATGTTTGAGAAATGCATCACTTTACATTTGTGATTTTACAAATGATTGATAGTTTGTTGGGGTGCAGTTAACGTCCAGTAATTCATCATTCAGGAAGTCATTCAGGCAAACTCAAACAATACGATTGAGGAGTGCCCCAGAGTGGTAGCATTCCTTCTGGAGGGTGTGTAAAAAAACGACCAGCAAGCTTTCTCAATTCACGTGCTTGAGCTGGATGTCACAGAAAGAAAAAGTTCCAATAATACAAGAAGTATTCTAGGAAAGTAAAAAAATACTTCACTTATTATTAATCACGTACAGTATCCTGGGAGACCTATTTACTTTCATTATATTAACTTATGTTAAGGGTGATTCTTTAACAGATTATTGGATAGTATTCTCAAACGTTTATTTTAAATATATTTAAAAATGATCGCAGTTGTACACATTGTTTTAATTTACGACGTAAACAATTTAATTATTAAGATCACATAAAATACATGAACACATCTATTTTGTTACAATTCCCCAAATCTTACATAACCTACAACATGCCCGGAGTCATTCATTGGTCTCTTTGGGATCTGCACATTGTTACGCTTTCTGATAATAAAAACATGTTGACTATTGCTCTTCATTCATTGAAGTGTCCTCCTGCCCAAGACCATTTTACACGCTTTTATTGAACTCACTCTGTTGTTGTATCCTCAAATCATGTAACTACATTTTAACCCACTTTCCAATGTGGTATCGACTGCAAACTTGTTATACTTATGTCATACTGATGACAATACCATATTATATCATACAAAAATATATTTTTAAACATTATTTTTCATATGTTATGTTTCGGCTTGGGTCTAATTGTCCACGGTCAACTGACGTTGGCTGTAATTTCCCACGGTCCCTTACGTTATGGCAAGCTTCGAGACCACTTTCTGGAGTCGTGGAGTTCTTCCATTAAAGCGTGTTTTTTTAAAAGTTGTTTTAAAATATATATTATTTCATAACAGTAAATTTTATTTGCATTTGGGACCTCTTTCAGTTTGTCGACAAAATGCACAATACGACAGTGATTGCTTGCCTCTTTTGACTCTGAAAAATACTTCAAGGCAAACACGCAGGCGATTATTACATTCATAATACAGTTCTTTTTGGGTTAGATCGTGTAAATACAAGGTTCATACTCTTTGGTTCTTTCGGTAAAGTCACGTAGGTGAAAATAATAATAAAATAAAATAAAAGTGAAAACTATTTAGTTTAACCTTATTTTATTTTATTATTATTTTCACCTACGTGACTTTACCGAAAGAACCAAAGAGTATGGATCCTTGCAGTCACGAAAACTTCAAATCTAGAATAAATACAGGGTGTTTAAAATAGATGGACCCGATTTAAAATGGCTATATCTCTGCAACCACGAACCGCCCATGAATGAAACGCTTACCACTTGAAAGGGCAGGGCATAGAGTTTCAAATGATTACCGCTTGATGCCTCTCCCAGCGTACAAACAGCCCCTATAGCCTCAGTCATTCGCAAGACACACTGCCTCGACGTTGGATAGGTCGCACGGGACCCCAAGACTTGACGCTGCACTCTTGGCCCCCAAGATCCCCAGACATCACACCCTGCGAATTTTTCTTGTGGGGATACGTCAAACACCGTGTTTTTGTGCCACCATTAGCGACTAATCTGGATGACCTCAAAAACAGTATCACGGCAGCGGTGACTTCAGTGGAAGAAGACACTTTGAGAGGCGTTTGGGACGAATTCAACTATCGTCTCGATGTTGTCCATACAGCAGCACATATGGCATTTATAAAATGGTTAGTAAAACTTGATAATTAATTAAACCGTTTGTAACTTTTTGTGTAATTGTAACATGTTGCCATCGTGAAATATACTGCTTTGAAATTTAGCCCATTATTTTGAAACACCCTGATACAGTATATAAATGTGTCGTTAAACCCGTCACCAACTGACACGGCCAATTAGTAAGGTTTGTCACGTAAACAAAACATGCCAATTCGTTACTCGTACAGCACACCGATGTGTTGGAGAGTAAAGCCACAACATTTACAATCTGAGTACGACGTTTCGCCATTAATTACAACTATCTTCATCAGGTGACAGTCAGATTTGCTTCGTTCCTTCGAGGGATAGATGTGATGACGTTACTTGGGAGCCCTTGTGCAAAGGAGGGGGGGGGGTCAATGAATGCATATAAATTATAATGGATATCTATTGCCGAGGGGGTTATTCATACGGTAGTCAATGTATATTATGCATGTACATCATGCATGTGCATTATGCTTGCACTTCCTGTCCTTTGCGTGCAATAAAATAGCAGTACTTGTTATTGCCTGCGTACACGTAATCCCTATTGATGTATGGTGACCTGTATAGGCATGCATTTGAATACCGTACGTTCAGTTTAACATGTTGGCTTTTGCTACCAATATTATCCATAATAAATGTTCTTGTTGGGTTAGATCGCATGAATATAAATGTGTCGTTAAACCCGGACACCACTGGACACATCCAATTAGTAAGGGTTGTCAAGTAAACAGAACGTGCAAATTAGTTACTATTTCAGGGAGAATTATTCACAATTCTGGCTAATCACCCAATGAAGCTGGTTGTAATCACCAGCAAAACGTCACAATACTCGAATTGTAAATGCCATTGTGGGTTTACTCTCCAACACACCGGTGTGCTGAATTAGAAACTAATCGGCATGTGTATTTTTTACGTGACAAACGTTACTAATCGGCTGTGTCGGGTGGTGGTGGGTTTAACGACACAACGGGCACCACGGTGGCTAGGAGATGTTAACTACCTCGCCTGGTATACGGGATGTCGTAGGTGCGATCGCAACTCTGATGCCTGCTGCTGTATATTTGGAGTTTGCGTGTCTCTCTCTCATCATCATCACGGTGGCTAGGAGATGTTAACTACTTCGCCAGGTATGCAGGAGGCAATGAGTTCGATCCCGACACTGATGCCTGTTGTCTTTGGAGTTTGCGTGCGTGTGTGTCTCTCTCTCCCCGTGGTCGTGTGGATTTTTTTTCCGGGTCCTCCGCTTTTTACCTCCACATTTAGAATCGACATCATGCGTTTAGATTATTTGGTTGCGATAAATATCCGCATGATTGACAAGCCACTTCGTTGAGCGACCATTTGTTGATAACCAGGTCGCTATTAAAATAATTGGTAAGTTAAATTCACTTACCAGCAGCTTTGTCGAATTTTCACTTTTGCAGTTTAATAATATGTGGGGACATTAAATATGTTGATTTGGGCCTTTTTTATGTATGTCCAGCAAAAGAAGACATCACCCATGCCCAGCAGGAAATCTATAAAGCCTTCTACTCTGCTGATAAAAAAAAACATATTAAAATATCAGACTTCTACATTTTACTTTGTTTAATTTGCCAGCTTCAGGCTGTTAATTTGAATGATCCAGGTTCAGATCATAAGTTTCCATATCTTATCAAAGGCTGCATTTAGGGAACCACTGCGGAATATCATTTAAATGTTTTTTGAAGTATGAACGTTGAAACAAATGCATGGCTATGAAAATTACCAATTACAAACCTTTAAAAAATGAATATTTTCAAACAAATACAAATATTAAGAGCCATATAGCTCAGTGGGTCTTAAATAGCAAAAAAATATATTTGTTGTAATACAATTTTTACTTAAATTAACCCCCCCCCCCCGAACTCCCCCTCCCCCCCAGAACTCCCCCTTATTTTTTGATTTAAAGCTTTCGTGACTGTAGGGATTCAAAATAATACAAATTTATATGATCGTTATATAAATACATATTATTAATAAATATAATTGGTTTATATTTCTATTATTTTATTATTTCCCTTCTACGTGACTTTACCGAAAGAACCAAGAATATGTATCCCCCCTTATTATTAAGAATCGATTACTTGGTCTGGCCCCCCCCTTACCGCCCACCCCCTCCTCCACGCCCACCTCCATTGGTCGCACCCGCCCCTCGTCCCCAGCAACATGGCGGTCTAGCGCAGCAGCGGTGCGGACCAGAGCCTCGCTAGCGACGCTGTTCGGTGCCGTTGACTGCCGCCCATAACCCGCCGTGGTCGGCGCGGGGTTTTTGTTGTTGCTTTCGACGACAAAGCCATCGTCGAGAGCGGCCCGCGAAGCGAGGGAGGAACGGGGGGTTGTGTGTGTGTGTGGTGTTGAAGGAGGGCGGCTGCAATGCACGAAGGCAGGCAGACCAAGAATATGTTTCTCACCAGGGCATTGGACAAGATCCTGGCTGACAAGGACGTGAAGAAGGCGCACCACTCGCAGCTGAGGAAAGCCTGCGAGGTCGCGCTCGGTACGCGATTTGTTTTGCTTGTTTTGTCATTCCGCGACGCGGGTGAGGGTTGGGTGGGTGGGTGGGTGTTTAGGCCTCGCAACGGCACTCGGATAGTTGGCTCTGCCGGCCCCCACCTTGCTTCATCCGGCCCGGTCAACTAGCCGAGGGGCCGGCGGTCGCCGCCGGTGGAGGTAGGCCTGAACTAAAGTGCGTTTGACAGCCTTTGGTTTTGATTACCGTCGCTGCAAAATAGGTTTAGTGCAGTGTAGAGATTGCTTTGGCCGTGTTCGTTGATTTAGAAATGCAGATTAAAGAATACTTAGTCATCGCCGCCCGTACACGCAAGTGCGGATTATCGTTGCTTCCGGGTCGTGGCCGTCCATTGGCTTCTACAGTAACGTCAGCGCTGTCGTATTTTCGCCAATTTTAATTTCAAAACTATCGATACTTTGCACGCAAACAAAAAAACGTGTTGTTGTATATGCGGCTGACGATAAGGCACGCGTTTGGGAGTAATCGTTGCTGCAATTGGGCTCGACGGTTTTTATGCCGCTCACGAATTCCCAACGTCACCATTTCAGGTCACCTTTCAGCCGACACGTCAATGGGTCTTCAGCACTGGGGCTTTAGGATTGACTTTTTGTTACCCGAATAAATGTTTGCTCGAGCAAAAGAGGCGTTTTGCAACATCGTTGTAACGTTGAAAATACTTGCGACATACACGCGGGCCCCGTTCCAAGTTAATGTCAATTTCAGGACACGATATGTATTCAGGACGCAGTGATTGACATACACTTTTGTTATTCGGCTTAGTGGAGTACATTTTTTTTCTATTCATTTGAAACCAAGTCATGGTCTTGCAAGTGAATGATAATTCTTCCATTACCAAAACACGCAGGTGGAGCGGAGATGCAGTTGTTAGCACGCTGCACTGAACCTGTTAATCCGAGTTAGATTCCATGCCTTGGTTAACGTCGGCGGCGATTAATAATCTCGGTTGGCCCTTGCACTCACCATCGTGGTATGGTAATACATAACCCCATGGCCTACATGGCATGTAGGGAAGGCCTTAACATCCAGGAGTAGATATGACAAAGGGCTGTATAATCATGAATACTTTCCCCTTTGTACGACAGTGTTTAAGTCATCTTTACCGGGCCGTCATGATGTTCTCATTGTTTGCCAACTGAAATCGTGGCGTTGAAGTCCGTGTTTCCTGGTCCCTGGGTACAGTGTGGATTAAAGGCGGTCACAAGGAGGTGTCTTTGAATGTCCCCTGCTGGCATTGCTGCTCGTTTGTGGTCACTGATTATAATGAACCCCTTGTGTAGTGCAGGTAGCCCAGTGTGTTTTTTTTACAGCAATTTATAGAGTAACTGATTAATTTTATGCGGGGTTTAAAAAAAATCTAATTTAGTTTTAACGGTTGGCATTCTTTTTTTTCTCTTTTACATCACGAACATTGGGAACGTAAATCAGCAAATGTGTATGGTGTTTTGTACTGTAGGCATGCAGAAACGTCTGCAAAGTTGTCTTAAGTGTCGATGCGTTTAAGTTGTCCACATGAAGTTTACAGATCATTCAGGAGCTGTCATTGTGAACATATGTACAGTAATGTACAACCTTTTTTTTTTGGTCAAATCTCCTGGATGAGGGCCACCTTGCCTTGCAGGTCATGGGAGTTCTTTGACCATACTTTACCATGTTTGTCAGTGCAGGTTGGTGAATGCGGGGAGCATACACGTGGAGGCGTAGAAGTACAGTGCAACACCACAATATATATTTTTTCTGAACTGCCCTCTGCAGTAGCCCAGCAAGCTCTATACTAACCTATCAAGTGCGGGTGATTAACCTATTGAAGAACTATGCAGACTCCAGCCTGCTTACTTTTCGAGATCAGGCGCATTCTAAGGTCATAGCCGAGCTTTAAATGTGGAATACAGTAAATATTTAGAGTGGTGTGCGTCGCGCACTGCTGTAAATCTATAATGCAGTGCTTGATGGTGCCTTAAATAACCAAAGGTTTCAATTTTTCTCGTGTGTCGGGAATGCCTTTGTAACTGACACGTCCCATCCGCATAGAGAATGTGGCACCTCTTAGCAACCAACTACTTGATGCATATTTAATTTAGTCCGTGGCCTGTTGTCATTCCCACTGCACCGTAGACCAACGTACGCGTTTCGTGCCCACTGCGAGCTACAACGTTAGTTTCTGCAAGGCTTTTTTTTTTGCCAAGCTTGCGAGCCAGATAGTGGACACCAAAACCCGGACCCTTCAGTAATTTATTGGAACGCATTAAAGATTGAGGGGCACTTTAATAATGAAACGCTTGTTTACCAGGCTTGGGAATGACCCCCCACAGCCCGAGTTGCAGTGCAGTACAGCGTTGAATGGTTTTCTCGTTCGCCATAGTACAGTGCGATGTTTGTTATATAGGGATATTGTAAACAAGATATCTCATCTTTCATAGGCTCTTGCGACTGATGTGGATCTACTGCTGCAGTTAAGCAATTTGCCTGTTACGTTGGGTGTTTTTATTTGGCTCCCGATGAAAAGTTTCTGATTGTGAGCAAGTCTGGCTTCATGTTTTCATCATATGGTGAGATTGAACGGGCAAATAATTAATAGCGACTGCATTTTGAACAGATCAAATGCTTCCTGTTCATTATGGGCATCTAATTGAGTGACGTTAAAAGATTCTTGGGACAATTGAGGTTTTACTTTGAAGAGTGATGGTTGCTGCTTGCGCAGTCAGCTCAGAGCTGCTCAACTCTCCCTTGCCTAGAAATTTGTCCTCTTTGCAGTGTTGTTTGCTCATTGTTGAGTCCTGGCCAATTAAATGCAATGTCAAAACAAGTGAGACGAGTCTGGGAATATCGGTTTGAAGTGCGTAATAAGTTCTTAAATAATTCTAATGTTCGCAAATGGCTGTTGTAAGGCCACCTTTAATGTACACGCTTTGTTTGGTCGTAATGCCTTTTAGCATTCTGCACGCTATGCCAAATGGAAGATTGCGCCACCAGCTATCGGATTCTAGTGCCAACTTGTACCCAACGCATTGTATAGTTGTGATTCCAAACTTACATATGCTTCATCCCTACATATTTCTTTGTGCCATTTTACACATTAGATTTATATGCATTAATTGAATTACTCCCTTCCTGTAGTATGATTGATATTTGTGAGTCCCCTAACGTTTGCTTTAATTATCTGGGGCCAATTCCTAATTAATGGCTGGTGGCTGATGATGGCAGCAGCAGCATGTCTCAAGCAATGCTATACTGTCGTATAATTCTAACATTTACAAGCAGGCTTGTAGGTTTATTCATACATAGTCGTGCAGTAGTGCTAATGTTATCGGCTGGTGTCATATTTGCAAATTTCACGTGAATATAACTCCCATTTATAAACCATTCATTGTACACTGAAATGATGGGCTGTGATAAACAAGTCCATCCAGTTTTGCTCTGCGGTGCTGTGGGCAGGAATGATGGCTTTATTTAGACGTTTCACGAAAGGAGAATTGCAGTTTTGATCCACATGTACAGCCCTTTGTGTCAATCTACTGCTGGAAGAGAGCCACTCCAGACCATGTACGTCTATGGGGTTATTTGACCATACTTCACCACTCCGGTTAGTGTGGGTTTGTCAAAAGCAGGGTGCATAAATGTGAAAGCATAGAAGTATATAATACAACAGTGGATTTCTCGGCACTACCTTCTATTGCACACAACGTTGCCCCAAAGCTTATAACATATTTTATGCTTGTTTTTTTGCCCATCCCCAAGCACTATCTAGGCTCAATCCTACTTAGCTTCCGGGATCTGATGGTACAGGAGGCACATTCTGGGTGGTTTAGTCATAGGTTATAGGCTGTAATACTATGCTAAATGTACAGAATCTGGCACATAGTTTATGTATTTAACAATGAAAGGCTTCACTTTATGGTGCAGTGTGTTATGTTATTTTATTTCATTTTATGGTCCTGGGTGATGGAGTTACTGCAAGCCAAGTAAATAAATGGAATATGGTCTTTCTCCATTCATTAAAGCCAAGCCTGTGGAGTCGGCATGGAATTCATAATGGTTATTACATGTTTAATTATTTACATGGAATTACACGCGTTCACCAACACGGACAGCAAATTGCTTAAGCATCCCAGAAACGCACGTGACACTTTTTTTGAAAAAAAAATCTCACCATTGACGTGGCTGTCGTAAGCAGTAGCACCACAATGTAGGGCCTACTCTACGTGCAGACAGCGAAACACAAACGGCAGTCTCTGGCGCAATAGTGATTGCACCTCTCTCCCCTTTGTTCGTCCGCGTGCTTCCCAAAAGGTGTCGGCGAGAGAGCAGCCCCAGCTTTGGGAGAAAAAAACACATCAAAGTGTATCATTCCAGTATGCTGCAGTCGTGGGGACAGTCTATGCAGAGGCTTGCTTCCGCCGTAATTGTTATTCATATCACATAGCACCTGCCATAGCCCCAGCCTCTGTGCTGTCCCACTTTAAAAGCCGGATGACATGCTTCTGTAGTTCCACGGTTATGGCGCAAGCAGGCCTTTCATTGCCCACTTTACGATTGCGGGATTTAAACCTGAGCCCCGTGCCATTTTGCAAAGTGAGCCAGCGAAGCCTTTTTTTCCATTGTCGCCACGTCAACTGTGACCAATAAATCTCATGTAAATCGTGCGGGGGGAAAGTCACCGATTAAATTTACGCCGTTTTGTGACTGTCACAATGGGGCCTTATGCTGGCAAAACATGTACCCGCAAGGGCAGGCACGTTTTAGCTAATTATGGTAGATTCCACGTTCGTACTGAGACTAACGTTTACATTGTATGATACACGTATTTTCACTTCACTCCCTTTTCAGGTAGAAAGCCTCATGTTGTGGTAGAAACATTCACATGACTGTATTTTCCTCATTTTAACTGGCCTCTCTTTTTGTGTCATCACTGCAAACCCTTTTCATTGCAGTTAGTGGATTTATTTCTTCTTCATTTAAGCACGTGCACTAATACATTCTATCTTTTTTGAAGATGACCTAAAATTCCAAGAATGTGAACCAATATATCTGTAGGTAGCACACGTTGTATTATGTATGTAGTTTTCAGTGAAACGAATAATAGTTATTTGAATATATTTGTCATAAGGATTTTTTTTTCTTTGGCCTAGCTAGTTAATGTTTTCTTTCTATCCTTTGTGGTAATTTGAATATGCTTTTAACTGTAGGTTGCCATTGCAAGCATGAAGATTTGGCGGATACTCTCTGCTGGGATGAAAGGCAGACAAACGGCAGAACTGTGTAACGATTACAATCTGTACAAGTTCCTAAGCAGGCTGTGTCATTTACAATGGAATGTAAATCTGATTACCCCCCCCACACACAAACTTGGTAACTCAATTTCACCTTAGGAGCAGATATCCTGAATTTATTTTAATATTTTGTCATGCCAATTGTACCTTGCCTAGATTGGTATCTACACATGGCCATCATTCATGCATTTGGTGCCCTGTTGACCCGTCTCTTGTGTACGTCTGTTCATGGGTTAAGCACTTTGCTCCTGGGTGCGAATTGCATTGACAGGTCAAATTGGCCACAAGGGGATGTCTGTTCCCTTAGGCCATTTGATTAGTTGACAGCCGCACAAATTGATGATTTAACCAAAACGACGGTAGGTAGTGTACAATGCCACCGTATTGTGTGAATGCAAATTTTGTGGAGATGAAACCACCATCGTGACTTAGTGAGCGAAAAGCCGTGGCTTTCTGGAATGAGTGCTGTGGTGTAATAAATGGCACCCAAGTAAATGTTGATATGTTGATGTCATGATGACTTTCGCCCTACTCGCTTGCTGTGCGTTATCATTTAATTTGTGATTTTTTTTTGCCATACCCACTTGCAAAGTTTTGTCTCGTGGCAATTTTGCTTTAAAGGGACCTCCCTTCGATTTCAGAGCAGCTTTTGTTCCTTGTGGTTTCTTCAGCAGGAGATAATAATGCTTACGGTCATGAAAAATAATTTGAAATCTACTTCTTTCCAAGTTAAGGTTGTTATAATTAAAGTAATCTGTTTTCAAAGTCCAAGTTGGCATGTTGACATTGCAAATCACGTTTCCAATGACTACGTCGATACTCAGTGCCACATTCGATGCCTCATTCCTTGTCGATCCATCCTCTCTTGCACGTTTGCGAACCTCATCTTCGCAGGTAGCCGTTTTTGTTTTCACGGCCACAGTTTTGTTAATCTTCCATTCCATTTCAGAATTAGCACTCGCACAGTTAATTGGGTACCCACCTGATTGGATGCATTGTTAACGACAACTCTCTCGCGCGCGAGCGTTTACTTGCACATTGTCTAATTGTGTTACGTTGCCCGTCAGTCAAGTGTGCGCTATTCTGTTTTGACAGATGAAATCAAAGCCGAAGCGGAGGTGCAGAGGTAAGGCTTGATGCCAATCGTCATACTTGGCACGCATTTACGATTATCCAAAGTGAATTATTGAATAAGAGGTCTCCTTTATAATGTTTTTTTTCTTCTGTAATCGTGCATGCATTAAGCTCACCGCGTTATTCCGAATGAGGCGTATGCCACACTATTAGAGGTGCCATTACGATCCTGTTTGTTTGATATTCTTCAAGCACAGCCACCTTGGAACAAAATATTTCGCAACAACCGAATGGTCTACGCATCTATAGTTCCTAAATAGCAACAGGTTACAAATTGCCCTTTATAGGGACTATACTGTAGTCCATTAAAAACTAATAATAGCACCTCGGGTTTCAAAAGTTAGACAATACAAAACTTAAGGTAATGTTTAACAACATAACAGCCATTTCATACTGAATGCCAATTGGTCAGTGTTTGTGTGGACTCTACAATAATGATGTGTATTATGTTGAGGAGGTCCTTATGTTTGAGCACTGCCATTTTTTTTACTTAGCACTTGTGTTTGTGCCCCGGTGATTGAATTTATTGACAAATGTGTTTCACGACAGGGCTTTGAGTGGCTTGAACTGAATGAGAAAATCTCATTGCACCATGTTGCTATAAACAAGTCCGGAGCTGTCGTTTCATAAGAGGAAAAGATAACCCTTGGATACTTTTGAAAATTGGAATTTTCGGCTTCCTATTTCATAAAAAAAAGTATTCCGTTTATAGCATCTACACTGGGAGAAAATGGAAAATTGGTGTACTGTATTTGGCACGGACCATGGCATTTTGTTGGCTTGTTTGTCTGCTATAACCACAGTCAATGTTTTTTTCCCTTAAAGCACCTTGACGTGCAAGTTATTTTTTCTTCATGGTTTAACCTATACTCACCAACCAGAGTTGTAGACTTTACAACTTTCAACGGAGGAATAAGAATAGTCCTTGAAAATATATAACGTACACTTGAATGTGGTTCCTGCTCGCTCCCTTGTGCTCTGTTATGGTTTTGTAATTATTATTATTGAACACATTGCTAAGCCTGTGATTTCAATGTCACAAGGGTGCCCTGTTTGGTGTAAATCCATGCATTGTTTTATCTGACGGCAGTGAAGCCTTGGTCATAGATGCACAGTTTAGATTACAATTTCAAGGACTACTGGCTCGGTCCCCGACATACGACAGGATTGAGAATTGGAATTAGGTTTTTAAATGGCCATACTTGAGGTTGGTCCACAACATGAGTCTCCAGCCACCCCATGAAATCCCACGATAGCCAGCGAATAGCTTAAATGAAAGTTTTCCTGCATTGCTCTGTTGCGGCCAATTATATCTGCATACAAAAAGGAAGCGGTGACCGTACAAATGATAGGTCACTTGGGGGCACAGTTGTGCTCATTACATTAAAACCTCTGAGAGTAATTGTGGCATTGTACTTAATGGTTTTATGCGTTGAGATTACAACAGTGACCATAAACTGGCGAGCATGTGAATGCAGTCGCAGTATGTTGTGTTTAAAACAAACACTCCCCCCTATTTTTTTCCCCAATTGATCCTCCGATGTCATGCCATGAGAAGAACTATCCATGTGGATCTCCAAGAGTCCGTGAACACCTTTCCATTAGAGAATGGCCTGCAGAGGTGGATATTGCAGAGACCTTTTCTAATGACCTCTGTACAATGCAATTGGCAAAACTTTCCCACCTCTTGCCAATGAGAGTAATATTCATCACATGAGTCAAACATAATTTTTTTTATTTTCGGAGCTGCAATTTTTGTGTGCAGTCTCTGATGCCCAGACTGAGACCCATCAACTAACTCCACCTGAGAACTCAGGTGGCTGAACCTGGATTCGAACCTAAGAATGTCACTGGTGTCAGCTCGGATACCCTGACCACTGAATCCACCTTGCCACCTCACCGGTATGCTGTGTTGATGTAGCGCTCGTTGCTATTGCAGTCCTCCGGCGGTGGTGGACGGCAAGGTTGGCTCGTCGGCACTGCCCCCCATCCGCTCCAAGTCCAACTTCATCGAAGCGGACAAGTACTTCCTGCCATTTGAGTTGGCCTGCCAGTCAAAATGTTCCCGTATCGTGAGCACCTCCCTCGACTGCCTCCAGGTAATAATAACGAGAACGATTTGTATCGTACCGTAACATGGCAAGCCGTTACAAGGGTATTAAAACCCCTTCCAAACTTGATTTTTAATTATTATTGATATTATTATTGAACCAGTGGCATCTGGAAGAGCCTCGCCAAGCCTCTGGACCCTTTTCAGCAGGGTTGGTGTTTTGTATGTCAATCCACTGCTTTCCACATTGTGCGTGTTTTGGGGGGTTATTGCACCCGATGTCATAACGGGTGATCAGGGTGGGTTGGTGAAGGTGGGGGGAGCATATGTTTCGTCCAACAATGGATTTTTCTTAACTTCATAGTGCTACCCACAACGTAACCCAATAACATTTCACACCTTTAAAGAATGTTTCGGCTCAAATTCATTTAACTTTTCCAGCAATTGTAAACGGAAGCTTTCACGGCCAATATGATTCGTAATTGGTTTCTTTTGGTTTAGGTCCTGTAAATAAAATTTGTGTCGTAAACCAACTTGAGACCTGAGCTGTTAACAAATCTGATGATGCTGGATGTAAACTCCAGCGAAATATCGTTGCCATTTAATGTGAGATTACTCTGCCACACACAGGTGTGCTGAAACAGTAAATACATTTGGCACGTTTAATTCACGTGTCTCTTTTATTCATTGACTGCGTCGGGTGGAGGAGGGTTTACGACCTCAACAAAAATAAACCATTTATAAATAGTTTCCAACAAGTGTTCATATTTTTTACCGTATTATTGGAGGTGGTGAAATGTCCGGTTTGAATGCTGGTTATTAGTGCCGATGTATTAGCTAAAACATTGCTTTGCAGTGGATGCTAATAACACGTGATGTCATCTGTAACAGTAGGCTATTGTTTGCTGGCGTCACGGTAAAAATGTTCTATATTTGAAAATGTACCCCGGCAAATTTAATCGGTGGGAATGCGTGTAGAAATAATTGCCCTTCACTGCAACAAATTGGGCAGAACCCTCCTGAAATAAACTCATGAGACTCGGTGAGGTTTTCCTGGGCAAAGCAAGCATAATAATAATAACTTAGTCTGGTCAATATTGTCAGTTTATTATATTTTTATTGCCGAGCAAATGCATCTTTCAAATGGACAAAATATATGTACACAAGTCAGTCACAATTCAGGTCCAGAGGCGTTAAGCCAATACTGATGGTAAGTAAATTGAATGATTGACGGATATCTGTGCCAATGACATTAAATCAGATGGCTATACCTGACAGTCTCCCGAGAAGAGGCTCGTGTTGATCAATTTTGTTGTCTGTTGCAATGTTTAGGTTTTTTTTTACCCATAGCTTGTAGAAAAATATTCTTCCAGATCAAAATTCTGCAGGTTAAGGTTGCTCATCTCCTATTGATGGCATGTAGTGGCATCATCCAGAATCTTGTTGGTGTGTTTTGGTTTCATAGATTAGAGATGGGGGAAATGTTGAAAAACGTATTGTTTTATTAGTGGCACTGATGTCCCGATTTGCTGTTGTATGTAAGTGTTATTTCACTCTGTTGTCACTTCCAAATAGAAATCTCAGTACATTGAACTATCGGGATGTCAGTGTTATCTATGATGAAACACATAGCCATGTGTACAGTAGGTGCGCTGAGATTAAAGTAGGAGAAACTAGCGCAGCAGTGCCAATCTTAGAACAAAAGAGCAGGCACGCATAAACACATTTGTATCTCATGGAAAATTCTAGATTCATGATTTTGCCACTTCAGTCACAAGTATTAGGTTGTTTTAATGTCAAATGCTTGTGTTGATAAACCAGCTGCTTTCAGGCTATGGTTTTATTTGATTCTGAATTGAATAAAGTAAATAACCACAGGAGCATTTTATGTATATCTGTGCCCCTTATCAGAATCTGCAGCGTGCATTGTTTTTTAAATAGCCTACAACTGTCGCTGGCAATACACCTTGTTCATCCTGGCTTAAAAAATGCGGTTCCGTGAGCCCGATTGTGACGGCGTTATTGTGCGCCGCAGCTGGAGATGTATTTCCATAAAGAGGGCGCAACCAACAAAGGAGCACTACGTGGTGTGATTCCCCGCCCAGATTTGTCTGCTGAAATGTTTGTCCGTCCCTCAACGTTTTCCACGTGTGTCTGCGCAGAAACTGATAGCGTACGGGCATCTGACTGGGAACGCGCCCGACAGCACCACCCCAGGGAAGAGGCTTATCGACCGTATCATAGAAACCATCTGCGGGTGCTTTCAGGGTCCCCAAACGGATGAGGGAGTGCAGCTACAGATCATAAAGGTGCCACGCTACGTGTGTGTATGAGCCTGCTTCCCCCTTACTGCGTAGGTGAATTGTGGTGTTATTCAACTGGTGTTAGGCTTGCTTGCTCACGGACTTTGCTTTCTCTTGATACAGACCAGCCTACACGCTCTAAAACATTGCATCATCGCTTTGGAATCTTGAGTCATCTTTGCTAGTCCAGTCGAGGGTTTGTTTCTTTGTTTAATTTATTTGTATTGCCCGGCAACAAAGAATTGCCTGCATTTGTAAAATAATGAATATTTGTAACAAGCTGCATCTTAATAAGATTAACATTCTTTTGCCAGTCCAATGTCAATAAGGGTCATGCTTGTTTGTATTAAAAAATGTGTGAAACCCTCTGTTTACTCTAATTAGAGAAAATTATTCTTGCACGTATACACTGAACCAAATTTTTTATGTTACTTGCGCATTTTAATCGTGTTGTTTCTTGTATATCACGCTACGCCTGACTTATCATTTGAGTTTTCGTTTTCAATGCTCAACAACTGAGACGAGGGGCATGCGTTGCGCACAAATGTGAGCCTTCAAATCCCAGACACCTCCGATTAGTGCGCTTGGCCACATGCGGCACGGAAGAAGTTCAACGTACATGCACGGACGTTAACGCGCCCCGCTCCCGCAGGCCCTGCTGACTGCGGTGACGTCTCAGAACATCGAGATCCACGAGGGAACGCTGCTACAGACGGTCCGGACCTGCTACAACATCTACCTGGCCAGCAAGAACATGATCAATCAGACGACGGCCAAGGCCACGCTCACGCAGATGCTCAATGTCATCTTCGCTCGCATGGAGAATCAGGCGGTATGAGCGAAAAAATGGCCGAACGCGATTGTTTTTTTTTGCGCTTTTTAACGGAGGTGGAAAGTGTTCATGATCATTCGTTCCGTTTGTCACGTCGTTCATTGTGGGGCTTTAACTGTTACGCTGTAAAACACGCCATGAAGATGATCCAATTTGAATGAACCCCTTCGTATAAAGTTGTGTTGCGATTAAGGACTTACAATGTTGACAACTGGCCAGAATGTTCGAAGGGTTTGCCAAACACTTAAGATCCGCAAACCAGAGCGTAAGCGAGGGACCATCGTACAGCACAGCAGAGGATTGCACTCTGCTGCCCGCTACCTATCCCCGTAGCCTTTTAACCAGTCAGTTGTGCAGGGTGGTTGCTCATCCAAGCACGACCCATAATGGGGTGCATCCCCGGCAATTTGCTCGCAGGCCATCTCTCTCCTGTTACACCGGGCTGCCCGCCCGCCCGCCCGCCCATTGTGCGCGACCGCACCTCCGTTTGCGAGGGGTTAACGTGCAGTTGTTTTTTTTCGGCATGCGTCCGCGTTCGGGCGTTCTCAGCTGCAGGAGGCGAAACAGATGGACAGGGACAAACACGCGAGGCACGCGCACCAGCCGGGGTCGCAGCCCGGCGGCGAGGGCCAGCAGGCGGACGCGGATGGCACGCCCGGCACGTCGCACTCCCCGTCGCCGGCCCTGCAGCACGGCCACGTGGTGAGGCCGGGCGGAGATTCATCGTGTGTTCTGGTGTTCGTGTAGTCTCGGTGTAGTCTCAAGTCTGATCACACGACACAGCCTGTGTGTGTGGAATTTGTCAGCCTTGTATGTATGTATGTTCAACTTCTTTCGGACCGTACGTAGCCAACCGTGATAATCGGAGGTGTGGGAAAAGAATATCAGTCATTCATCTGGCTAAAGTCGCCTAAAGCTGTTTAATAATTTAGTTCATTCTTTGGTGTTGATGTGTGTGTGTGTGGGGTGCTTTATTTTTTTATTCGAATTTCATCAGGCTAGCCGATCAATGAACATGGTTAAACTTTTATATTTTATGACCCAATCAACATTTTTGGTCTTCCTGAGTACATTGCAGTCTGTATTAACATTACTAAATGATCTTAGTCTGAATGTTCATTCATAGTCATGTTCAAGTCTTTGATGGGTAACATCATCATCATGCTTAATTTTTGTCCACTTATAGTCTAGTGGAGGCTACTACCTACTGTTCAGTGGTTGTACTCTTTAGTGGTCCCCACCACTTTAGATCAGAGCCCCCTTCGCCACCGCTTTCACATTCATTTTACTCATGTTTCCGAAATCCCATGGCAAGTGGGAGGTTGTATTTTGTACGTTTAGATTTCGCTGAGACCCCTGTTTGGGACTCCATGCTCCTTCCAGTGTTCAGCATCTTCCTTTTTTTCCCCCCAGTTCAATTTGAAATCGAGGTGAGACAGGGCAGTCCTTTGTGATAATCCTTCCATAATGAGGACCTCTCTGCTATGAGATGTTAACCACCTCTCCTGGCATGCAAGAGGTTGTGGGTTCGATTCTGATCCTGACGCCTGTATATATTTGGACTTTGCACGTTCACCCCGTGGTAGTGTGGATTTTTCTCCGGGTCCTCCGGTTTTTCCCTCCACTTTTAGAAACATGAGATTCGAGTATTTGGCTGCTTTAAATGTGCACATGATAAGCCACTCCATTGAGCTATCATTTGTGGCTGGTTCGCTTCTGAAAAAGAGTGATGTAGCTCAGTGGGCCTTACCTGGTAAAATAAAAAAATTGTTTAGTTTTAAGAAGAGCCATTGCCCAAAAAGTCGCCGATTAATGAGCAGTGTTATGGACGAGTGTGAGTTTTTATTATTAGTTGTAGTTATGCCCCACTGCCAACGCGTTTTCACTAAGACCGTTTGTTTAATTTTTATGGTAAATGATTGTGAGCGCGCAATTATTTAAACATCTATCTAAATTGGAATTGCAGTGTTTCCATATTGTAGCGTGTGCCATTCCGTATTTTTGCTTTTTGTTGTTGTGATGACTAATTAAACACATTGCAGTCCCCATTGACTGGGGGGAAGCTGTCAGCACAGAGCAATTTAGATAGTTGGGGTGGAAAAGGTTAATTCCTGGCAAGTTAAGTGTACCAGCTACTGTTCTACAACTTAGACCAGGGACTTTGAAAATAAATAACCAAACACCCTCAGAGTATTTCGTTTCTCTTCATTACCAAGGAACTGTGGGGATTATAGCAATATTTTCATTTAAAGTTGCTTGTTTATCTAATTTAAATATATTACATTTGAATAAAACTTTGTTACAATATATGAAGAGGATTTTTTTTATTTTTGTTTCACGGATTTATTTTTGCTTGATTATTTTGAGATGTTATTAACATGATAAATTTTGTTCTCATTAGTTTGTGCTACCTTTTCATTGCTTTGTTTTTTCCATTACATTTTTTCCAAAATCAGTTGAAAAGAACCTGTTAAATATGACATTGCTTTTCATTTGTCAAAATACCAGTCATTGGTTCATGTTCCCTCCCCCCCCCCGCCATGCTATGTCGCGAGATAGTCCTTTTTATTCGGAGTTCTTACAAATCATCTTATCACCAATTGCTAGAAAATGTCTTAATACAAGTTGATATTACGGAACCACTTCTGACTATTATACGTTCATGGGGCACTGCCACTTCTCACATGCCCTGATGTTTTTTTTTTCACATGGCAATCGCTCTTTAGAGCTAAGGCCATCAACTCGTCACACTGCTTAAGAATCTGGTTTGCCACTGTTTGTTGCGTGGATTCAAACGCGAGGATAGTCAGCAACGTTCTGACCCAGTATATTCTCCACTCACCCCCGCCACCCCCCCCCCGCGAGCCATCCAGCCACCTCCTAGTTAGTGATAACTAGGTGGTGATTATTGCTGAGTGTGCCGAGTTTTCTTCTTGGGAGTGTTTTTGTTTGACTTAACTCATGGTCGCTGGTCGCGACACAGGGTGATGCGGAGAGGGCGGAGGTGGCATCGGACGAAGGCGGTGCCGGCAGCGGCGGCGCCGTGTTTGAGGCAGCAGGAGCGGAGAACGGAGTGGACGGGCCTGAGAACGAGCAGACGGAAGCGGACCGTGCCATCGCGCCTCACGGTGAGACATCGCGCCTCTCTTTCCCCTATCCCCACCTCGGTGGAACAAAAGAACGTTCCGTGAAGCACCGTCTCCAAGCGAGAAGTTGGTACGGTTCAACACCCTTACTGTCGCGTCTCTGGAGAAGGTTCCAAAACGTCAGCATAAAAAACGGTCGTGAGAATTGTTCTTCAACTTACCGATGAGCTGAAACGATAATAAATGGCACATTTAAAATGCTTGTACACGTAACGGTTTAAATTAGTTTGTCTGTGTCGGGCGTTGGAGAATCTGAACACAAATTTGAACAGATCATTTCCTGGCCTAACCCGAGAAAGAAAAAATTACGGAAATAATTGTATTCATCTTTGTGTGTGCCCTTGCCCCAACAGTCTGTTAAGGCTATACGAGGGATCTTTGTCTTTTTTGTGTGGGTTTCAGACTCTCGCGAACCAAGCTGTGTTGAGGACGGGGAGACCCCTGAGCCCATGGTCGCCGCGCAAGAGATCGTGCAGAAAATCCTCAACGAGGTTGTCTCCACTGTGGCTGCAGGTGTCCAATGCAATGCACAACCCATGGCCGTTTACCCTCTTGTGGGTTTCCAGTGATTGAGGGCAGCTCAGATGTGTGGGTGTGCTCTGTGCCCTAGCTTCAAGGTTATACGAGTATTTGGCTGCTATACATTTCCACATGATAACCCACTTTTTGTTGCGCTGTCATTTGTGATAGTCAGGGTCACTTCTGAAAAAGAGCTGTGTTGCTCGGTGGGGATTAGTTGGTAAGATATATATTTTTAAAATAGTGAGTTGAAGTAGTGTCGTAGCATGGTTGGCAATGGGCCCCATGGTGCAAGGAAGGAAATAAGCTCCCTGTCCAATTTCCCCCACCCACTTTCATAGCCTGGAACCATAAACTATTTAAACTATTTATTTCACCAGGTAAGGCCCACTGAGCCGTATAGCTCTTTTTCAGAAGCTACCTGGCCACAAATAAAAGTTCAGCGAAGTGGCTCATCACGTGGAAATTGACAGCAGCCAAATACTCTAAATGCACTTTGATTCTAAATGTGGAGAGAAAAACGGGTGGACCTGGAGAAAAATCAACGTGGCCACGGGGAGAGAGACACACACACCAGCTACAAATATACAGCAGATGTCAGGGTCGAGATCGAACTGACGACCTCCTATATTCCAGGTGAGGTAGTCAACATCTCGCCACCGCGGCGCTTTGCGTTCTGTCCCGCGCGTGGGCGCACCGTTTCATTTGCACCGCCTGCAGGCTCGATAGCTATGCCACTGGATCTACTATTGGCTTACAAAAAGCCTCCTTTCCCAATTTCTATTTTGGCGTGTGGGGGGGGGGGGGGGAGTTTTATTTCCCAACCGATTTTTACCGTGACAGGGAAGTAGAGTTAATTCTGATTGCAAATTATCTTTAAGTGCCGGTGACACATTGCCATGGTCAGAAGAGCTAACCGCTAACAATGTGGAAGTAAACGTGTGTGAAGGTCAATCGGGCACACGGGGCCTCTAGCCACTTCTGGTGGAGGCCCCCGTATCCCCGCTGTCAGTGAAAGTCTCTTTATAAAAATAGTAAACAACCACAAAAATCATAGCACAGAATTTTTGCATTTTTTTCGGTGTACATTTTTTTTCCGTGAAATACATTACGGCTTTGTTTTAATTTCTAATTTTTTAAACAATGTATTCCTTAATGCTATCTTAATAATGATTTTTAATTGATACATTTTGTTAAAATTTGAAAAAATATATATCTATGGCACGATGTAGATTGTGGGTTTGAATTCAGGAAGCCACCTGTGAATGAACTGGGGACTCTAGTGTCGTGATATGATGGTCTTAGCCCATTCAAACTGACTGCACAAAAAACATATTGAATTACATGTGATGTAACACTTATTTGTCGAAATCACACCTGACATCAGTTTGACTGATGTGAGACAAATGTTTATTTGTAGCAGTGAGAAACACATGGCATGATGCACTTCTCTGTGAGCATTCCCAGGATGCTGATAGCACAGTTGGACTAAAACTGGGGGAAAGAACAAACATTTGGTAAATGTGATAATAACTTTGTGCTTTTTTTAAATTAGGATTTAGGTTCATTGTATGTTTCGCTTGCACTTACAGATGTAATAGGTCACAGTACAAACGTGATACATTAAATATAGGGACATGCAGTCAAGCATTGACTTGAAAATGGCACGTTGAATAGGTTAACAAATTAACATTTTAAACCACATGAAATACAGTATCATCAAAAGGAGAGAAGAAAAAAATTTCTCAATTTCCTGATGAAGCACACATTCCATGTGGTTGGAAACTTGAATAACTGCACCAATTTTTATTCTGCAATTTTAATTAATGTAGTTTGTTATTGAAATAATAAGCCACTTCAAGGTCGATATTTAATTGGTACATTAATCGCCTTTCTGAAATCATTTGCACCGTTTAGATAAATAAATATGCATGAAATATCTTCAGTTTATATGATTATTTCAAGTAAATGACAGAGGTTTAGCCAGGTGGTGCAGTAGTGTGTGGCTTTCGATCGGAGGGTTATGAGTTCAATCCATTTCGGGGGTCAGCTATACAAGTCAACAGTGGGTAAGACTTGCATATAATTGCTCCTGTGAAAGGAATGTGGAATTTCCAGCAATGGCTTCAGATTGAAAAAGAGATGAGCAGTGTTGAAATATAAATACAAAACTTTATAATAAAGTGTTGCGGTTACCCTGTTTTCCAAAACTTAGATACCAACTAGAGCAAAATACGGAAACTCACTTTGCCCTGACAGTTGGCTGTCCGCTTCCGAACCGCTAACCCAATACTTCCGAAAACACACGTGTTTGGAAAGGGTTACACAATCCATGTGGGCGTGCATGCACGTTCTTTTTCCCCGAACTTACATTTTTTTTTATAACAAACAACGAGGGGCTTCTGTGCTTCTAGAATCGGAAGATGGGAGCGCGGGAAGCCACACTGGCACCCTGGATGAGGAAGGGAGCGGACCCAACGACGCAGAGCCCACTCACGCCAACGGGGTCCCAGGAGGAACCATCCCACCATACACGCCTTCCCTGCCCGACGACCGCATCTCTGTGTCCTCCACAGACACGCAGGTGAGGGGCGTGTTGGGCGCGTGGGTGTAACACGTCATATTAATCCCCCCCCCCTCCCCACAAGCCCACTCCGTCCTTCTGCAACTACGACAGATTTTGCTACGCTTATAGCCCATGAGCCGGGATCGGGTATCTCGCGTGTAAGTACCACCCGCATCTTCGATTAGCGCGGTTTGGCTACGTACAGTACGAAAGAAGTTCAACATTTCTACGTATCTGTGGTGACATCACTTTAGTGGTTCCAATTTCTGTGTTGCCATTAACAGTGGATAGCCATTTAAAGTGAGTAAGTTATCAGTTCACAATTAACTATACACGTAAATAAATTCTTCTGCAGGTTTGCTATTTTACGTGGTTCAAATTTATGATCTTGCCGATCGACTATTATTCGGCAAGGTTATGACCAAATCGCCCAATCTCATCAGATTTCAGAAGCTAGTCTGGGTTGAGCCTGGATATTTCTTGGTGGATGACCACAATTCATGACAGGTGGATATTTCATGGATGGGCAGCAGAGGGCCGTGCAGAAAAATCCCGTAAAAAAATTGTACTTCTATTCCCCCCACGTCTATGCTCACCGTCTTCACCAATCGGCACTGACCAGCGTGGGGAAGCATGGTCACATAATCCCGACGACCTGCACGGGGTGCGGAGAGCCTCATCCAGCAGTGGATTGACAAAAGAGCTGTACATGTACAGTCTTCATGTTCACGTAGAAGTGAGTGGCAAGCTGTGCTCATGCCCCCCGCTTTTCTTGAGTTGCGGTTTGGATTTAGACGTTATATAAGTTCAAATTTAGATTTGTTTTATGTTTTGTCTTTGTCATTATTATAACATGTGGCCCTTCCTGGGTTCGGACGCTTGTAACGATCTCAGAAGTAATTCTGTAATATCTGCTTTCGTGGCCCATTCCATGGATACATCTCCAAATGTCAGGATGCTGATAGCACAGTTGGACTAAAACTGGGGGAAAGACCAAACATTTGGTAAATGGTATAAAAACTTTGTGGTGTTTTTGAAATGAGAATTCAGGTTCATTGGATGCTGCGCTTGCACATGTAATAGGTCACAGTGCAAACATGATACATAAATGTTATAAATTCAAATAGTAAATTGTGATTTGTTTTTAATGTTTTGTTTGTTGTTTATCTTCAGGAGTCTGGTGTGGCACCTGGGCAGCCCCCAGTGGTGAAGTTCTCCCACATCCTGCAGAAGGATGCATTTCTCGTCTTCCGCTCGCTCTGCAAGCTCTCCATGAAGCCACTTTCCGACGGACCCCCCGATCCCAAGTGAGCTCCTGATACGCAACAAACAGGCACTTGCGCGCAAATTTGGGGAAAACGTCACGGTAAAAATTCCAAAATTGGCTAAAGAACACAGCTGTGGCGTCATTTCTCGAGTAATCATCACTTCAAGCTGGATCTGAAGTTTTCGTGACTGCAGGGATCCATACTCTTATCACTTGTCTGTGGTGTAATTTCCCAATTATCACTTGTCTTGTTAAGCGTGCATTATTTGCGGGGTAAGTCGGTGGTTTCACACGAACGCGCGAGCCTGAATACAGCAGAACAATGCGATTCTTATGTTCTGCTCGCTAAGTGCAAGTGGATGTCAGTTCGTCTGACACTGATCGACGCCGTGATAATTTAACACATTCCTGCGGAGGGAGCTGGTAAGAACGTTGGGTTGTTCAGTCAATGGCCAGGGTCAACGGCGGTGTGGTGTATTCCGCAAATATGGCTGACTGTGAGGGCGGGCACAAGCCGGCGTGAGTAGGTTAAATGTTGAGTTTTATAAGGGCACCATGGGGAGACCAGCCCCTCCCCACACAGCCCCATTCCTCCCACCCCCCACCCAGCCCCACCCTCCCCACCCAGCCCCTCCCCACCCTCCCCACCCAGCCCCTCCCCACCCTCCCCTCCCCACCCAGCCCCTCCCTCCCCACCCAGCCCCTCCCTGCACGATGGACACAATAATCCCATGTGGGCTGGTGTAACCAGGAGGTTCCTACCAGTATGAACATTTATCGCTCGTCATGAAAGGTGGACCAATTATTTATTACTTGAATTGCAGTACTAATTGGCTGACATTCTGTGCCCTCGTAATAAAGCCACCTCATGATTGTTCTGAACGTTTACTCACATCTTTAAGATATCTGAAATGTACATTTGAAATTGTGGACTTGTCCACATAAACTTGCACGTTGCTTGGCAACTTTCTCACTCCCATTCGATGCATCTCTCCTGTCACATGTACTATGTTTTTTTTTTACCAAGCACTGTTGACACTAAATATGAACTCATGAATGGATTGTGAACGTTTTTATTGATTAAAAAAACGAGTCGAAATGTCTGCCCCCTCCCATCCCTCCGTCTTAGGTCTCACGAGCTGCGCTCCAAGATCCTATCTCTGCAGCTGCTGCTGTCGGTTCTCCAGAACGCCGGGCCAGTGTTCCGCACCAACGAGATGTTCATCAACGCCATCAAGCAGTACCTGTGCGTCGCGCTGTCCAAGAACGGGGTGTCCTCCATCCCCGAGGTCTTTGAGCTCTCGCTCGCCATCTTCCTCACCCTCCTGTCCAACTTCAAGACCCACCTCAAGATGCAGATCGAAGTGAGCGCTTTGATCGGAGAGTTACTGTTGGGTTGTTTTGCGCTCGTGGGACCGACTACGTGGCAGTGTTGGCTAATCTTTGTCCCTTCACCCCCCCCCCTCCCCCCCACACAGGTGTTCTTCAAAGAGATTTTTCTCAACATCTTGGAGACGTCCTCAAGCTCATTTGAACACAAGTGGATGGTGATTCAGACTCTCACGCGAATTTGCGCAGGTGCGGTTGAAAATATTGGATAACTATAGATGCATTTTAAAAGAATGGATGGATTGTATTATCGATGATAAAGGTTTTTTGGATTAGATTGTCAATTTAGTAGTAACTCATTGGTATGTTATTTTTACGTGACAAACCTTACTAATTAGCTGTGTCGGGTGGTGGCAGGTTTAACGACACATTTACGTGATCTAACCCCATAAAAAACTTTATTTTGAATAATGAATGGAGTCTTAGTTGACATGGCCTAATTTAGACATGTGCATTTTGTTATGATTCTGCTTAATTTAGCCTAATCTAATCATTAGTTATAATAATATAACTACTGTTCTTCCAAAGGGAGGAAAGATAGCGTTGTTTAAAGGTGAAGCCGTGGTATGTGATTAAGAAAACATTTTGTCATCTGATTATGATCATGAAAATAATACTTGTGTCTGGTTGTTTAATTTCCCCATCCCAACTTGCAGATGCACAGTGCGTGGTGGACATTTACGTAAACTATGACTGCGATCTCAATGCTGCAAACATCTTTGAGCGATTGGTGAACGACCTGTCCAAGATTGCCCAGGGGCGGAGTGGCCAGGAGCTCGGCATAACTCCCAACCAGGTGCGGAGAAATGTGTAAAGACTTAATCTGTAATGGAACTAAATGAGCGTATTCCACTAATGCGGCGAATGTGTGTGTATGTTGAACTTATTTCGCACCGTATGTTGCCAACCATGCTAATAGGAGGTGTGGGGAAAGGACAACAAACTAAGCACAAAAAGCAATTCTTAAGAAATAATTTTCAATCTAGATTTAAAATTCCATAGCTCCAGTGACTACCTAATATATAAGAAGCACCGAGGCTTTGTTCGTGGATCGTAGGCACGCATAAGTCCATCCCTCCAGTGATTCAATGTCACGATTTGCGGTTTTAAATTGTGAGAAATGGTGGTGAGATGTTTTTTGCCTCGCCTGGTATACAAGAGGTCATGGGTTCGATCCCGACCCTGGCGCTTGTATATTTTGAGTTTGTATATTCTTCCCTTGATTTAGTGGATTTTTCTCCAGGTCCTCTGATTTTTCCCCTCCACATTTAGAATCAACATGTATTCAGAGTATTTGGCTGCTATACATTTCCACATGACGATAAGCCACTAAGTTGAGCTATCATTTGTGGCCAGGCCGCCTCTGAAAAAAGAGCTATATAGGTCAGTGGGGCTGACCTGGTAAAATAAAAATAATTGATAGTGTTTTTGAATAGTTTAAACACACCTGCGTTCAACCGCCTGTCAGTAAGAGGCAGTTAATGTTGAGAGTTTGCTTTGTCTCGGCTGATGTCGCTGTTGAATCTGTGCAGGAGTTGAGCCTTCGCAAGAAGGGGCTGGACTGTCTGGTGTCCATCCTCAAGTGCATGGTGGAGTGGAGTAGGGACCAGTACATCAACCCAAACTCACAGAGCAATCTAGGTAAGCTTGGTATCTCTACCCTCATGCGCTGCCTGCTCGCACGCACTGAGAGAAACGACGAAATAGCATTCACTGCGTTCTGTTTGCCTGCTTGCTTACTTTATTTTCTCCCCGCATGAGGTGAATAATATTAATAATAAATTATGTTGACACCAGCTTGCGGAAAGGTCGTCCGTTAAATTGCTTTAAAGAAAAGATAAATATGCTGCTTGTGCTGGAATAATAATGGTTCATGTGGAGCATCCCCCTGTGAAAAACATTTCATGGAATGCGCTCTGTCATCCGATCTCAGAAGCACATCAGGGCATAAGCCTTGATAGTGCATTGATGGGTGACCCGCATTTGCAGCAGGTTGTTATTGGCTGCTGCGTGGCTTCGTGGTGAGCAGCAGTGGGCAGTGCAGTAAAATCTCCATTATCATTGTGTATCTGTTCTACCACATCTGTGCTCCCCACTTTCGCCAACTCCCACTGACCAGCGCGGCGAAGTGTGGTCTTATAACCCCCCACGGGACCCACACTTCGTAGAGAAATCTTCAGCGGTGCATCTATATAGTGCATCGAAACGCAGGGCAAACAGAACACTCGTGGTCACGCACATCGTAAATCCGTGCACTTAACGTCGACAAGAATGTTGACAGATGTGGTGCCACGAAATAAATACTTTTACAGGAAAGTAAGAGATGAGATGGACAGGGCGAGGTGTTGTGGCAGCCACAGATCCATGAAATGCATCGAGCAATTGGCTCCGGTGCAACAGAATACTTTTCATTTTGTGGAAACGTTGAAGTAAGCTTATGTAATCTTAAATGGTGGAAACCATTTCGATCTCCGTGGATCCCATCGGCTTCCCCTCTCTCTGGATCCCAGATGGACCTCTGTGTAATCCTCTGTTCCCCAGTGGATCCCTGATTGACGGTGTTAACGTGCCATGTTATTGAAGGGGACTGTGTGTTATCTTGGTGTGGTCTGGAACTCTTTTGCTGCCTTTTGCCCAAGCTTGATAAATCCGACTTGTACAAGTAAATGTTATTTTTATATTTCGTGCGTGCGTGTGTATTATGGCGCTCACATTGGTGCGTGTGGTCACAGGATTCCCGCGGTCCACGTAAAGGATTCTGATGGTTTTTGTACAAACGACGGGTCAGGGAAGCATCCCCACACCTCTTGTGTGCGTGTTTGTGCGTGCGTGCGCGGGTGTGTGCGCGGGTATTCTGGCACTCGCGTTGGTGCGTGCGGACACAGGGCAGGAGCGGCCGGCGGAGCAGGACGCGACGGTCGACTCGCGCCACCCCGAGACCATCGGCCGCTACGGCAGCGTCAACTCGCTCGACTCGACCGCCTCGTCGGGCATCGGCAGCGTGAGCACGCAGCTGTCGGGCGCCGACAACCCCGAGCAATTCGAGGTCCTCAAACAGCAGAAGGAGATCATCGAGCAGGGCATCGAGCTGTGAGTTCGCGTCCCGAGCGGGCGTCGCGAGCACTCACGCGAGTGCGGTTAGCACGACTGATTTCTGCGACGCGTACGTTTTGTTGAACTTCTTTCGCGCTGTACGTGGCCACCCGTGCTAATCGGGGGCGCGACGGGGGAAGGACAACAAACTAAACACGAAGAATGGCGTTTCGCTTTGCCGATTGTTTTCCCTCTTCTCCCTCAAGGTGTTTTGTCGTTTTAGACGCTGCTGTTTGTTTTGTGAATCGTTGAATTAATAAAAAGACATTCATTTTATGTAGTGTCATACATGCGAATATCTTCCTGTAACACTGTACGTTAATTATATAGAAGGACCAAATCCCATATAGAGCCACTGCCAAGCAAATTTATACCTTACTATGAATAAAAACAAATTAATAAATGTCACCAAAACAAAAAGCACAAACAAAAAAGTTTATCACAACAAAGACAGTTTCTGTTGTACCTCTCCTGTAGCCCCCTCAACCCAGATTTCGCCTTTGAAAAAGAACATGTAAAATCAATGTGTCCCCTTCTTCCTCCACAATAACAAATAGAAATACAATTTCAAGTGAAACCCAAGTAAAGCTAAATAAATCTTGACTTAAAGCTTTCGTGACTGAAGGAATTCATATTCTATGGGTCTTTCGGTAAAGTAACGTAGATAGGTTCAAAGAAAATTGCAAAAAATAACAAAAAACTACGACGTTTCGATCGCAACGCAAGTGGTCGTCATCAGGAGTAGTTTTTTATTTTCTTCGAACCTATCTACGTGACTTTACCGAAAGGCCCATAGAATTTAAAGCTAAATACATTGTACAACCAATAGGTTCCAGAGTGTAAATAGTAAAAAGTGATGCACGCTTTAAATGACCGTGATACCGGAACAACAGAACTATTTAAAGAAAACAATAACAAAGTAACGTGAAATTAGAGCAAACAAAATACAGAAGCGAATGCAATAACAAAATGCAATTAAACGAGTATACACTCAGCAAATTGCTTTGGCTGCGGTAAGACACGAACCCAGCCTGCCGCAAAGGAGAATGGAGGTGAAGGATCAAATGCCACGCGCTCTGCTGCTGCTGCTGATTGAGTGCGATGGGCATAACTCATCTCGAACTTGCCGTTCTCGCACCAGGTTCAACAAGAAACCCAAGCGCGGCATTCAGTTCCTGCAGGAGCAGAACATGCTGGGCACCACGACAGAGGACGTCGCTCAGTTCTTGCACAGCGAGAACCGACTGGACTCGGTACGCCCCCTTGATAATAAAGAAAGAAGTTAATATATTTTGGTATTTTTCTGCCTTTGTTTAGCGCGGGGCTATTACGAAGGTGCTTTTTATCACAGACCGGTATACAGTCTGCGAGTAGGTCGCGCTGTTGATATGTGGTTTTAACCAATTCGGTACTTTGTTGGTCATTTTGAAAGTTTCTTCATGTGTGGTCGATCACCAACGAGAAGACTACCAGAGAGTGGTACTTTATTCAAGTATCTGGGGGAGTGCTATTGATGTTGATCCTAATATTAAATAATGATGATGATGATGATAATAGTCGTGTTAATTTATTGCCACTTCTGGATCACACTCGTATTATCTATGGAAATGAGGATAATAGGAAGAATCCATTTGTAATAATATGATTTTTCATGGATCGACTGGAGCTAGGGAGAATTAGTCACGGGTAATATGGCTGCGGATGTTGAGTTCCAACGAGCAGCACTTCCTTTTCAAAGCGCTGGTGCGGTGTGCACGAAGTGAAATGTTATCTCGCCGTATCCCATGTCCTATGCAGACGCATCCATGCAGGGCAAACAATGAAACAGACGGCTTGGCCATCAATATTTAATAGATTTTCATGATGACGAACTTTAGAACGTTGATCTATTTAACAGGATAATTTTGAAGCACTCTTACGACGTGTATAATTCATGTCCACATACATTCATACTAGTGCCCATGCAGTGACAATACATTATTTGTTTAAAAACAACAAACTTGTTAGCAGATCACCGTCTATGCACACGCGCCAAGTGCTTGATATCTCTTCGCGCTTGTTCAAACTACGTTTTGTAGAGACGTCCGTACCTACACATTTAAAAACATTGAAATGTAATTTCCTGATGGGGTTGGGAGCAGTAGCAGCGCACTGTGCTGTGAATCCTGACAATCTGGATCTGATTCCGGTCTACGGCTGACATGGGTGGCAAGTGCAATCTGAACCACTTCTGGGTCTCTCCCACCTTCCCCCCCTCCTCTCCAGCTCGCACCGACTAGTGTGGTGGAAATATGGTGTCATCACCCCCCCATGACTGATCCGGCGTGGACCTACGTTCATCCAGTAGTGGGTTTACAAATGACTAAATCTGTAAAAACTCGCCTTTTACCCGTCCAAGGACGGGTGTATTGCAGTAAATCTGAAACGTGCAAGCAAAAATCAGACCGCGGCGTGATATCCATTGCATCCATTCGTGTGCATTTTGTAAGGCCGTGGTGACGCAGACTTATTTCATTTTAAGGTTATAATCCCTTGTTCATTATGACGTCCTTTTTACTTCGATGTCTCAGCAGCGTTACGGAGATCACGTGACGTGAGGGTTCTGCCTTTGTAGTGAGGGTTGTAAGTTGACGCCGAGGAGGGGGAAGGAGCCGCCTCGGCCCCCCATGTGGAGTGACGTCAGCCACTAATTATTATGAGTGGGGTGGGGGGGTGCTCCATGTGGAGTGATGTCACCTGCTCATGATTATTCATGATGGGGGTGTCCATTTGGATGACGTAACCTGTTCATGATTATTAATGAGGGGGGCTGGTCGACGTGGAGTGACGTCACGAACGTTGCACACAGACATTCTTGGCTCATTATAGTAGGTAATAATAATGGGGGGGTGTCTATTTGGAGGACGTCACCTGCTCATGATTATTAATGAGGGGAGCGGTTCGATGTGGAGTGACGTCACTTGCGTATGATTATTAGTGAGGGGGGTGTACTCCATATTGAGTGATGTCACCCGCTCTTGATTATTAATGAGAGGTGGTGTCCATTTGGAGGACGTCACCTGCTCATGAATATTAATGAGGGGGGCTGGTCGATGTGGAGTGATGTTACGAGCTTTAAGGACTGACATTCGTCGGTGATTATAGTCGGTATATTAAATATAATGTGACGTCACTTCTCAGCTCGGGTCCTATGGGCCACCATGTGTATCTCTGAGGCATTGCAGTTGTACGAGCTTATAATTATAGCTTTGGGAGGTATTGGCAGCGTGAAAGTGTCGAGCATCCAACACATGTATTTAGAAAAAATGTTTTAGCATCGCTGCTCATTTTTAAAGCGACGAAATTCTCAGTATGACCCGGTGGGAAGAGGTGCAGTACGCCCACTCTATTGCAGGCATCGTGAGGGATTGGACGTGCCTGCAATGATGCACGGCAAAAGCTTGAGCGAAGAAATGCTCAGCACGTGGTCTAACCCGGAAGACCACACAATTGGGTCACAATTGGCTTGCGAAAAAAACCTACGTGTGACAAAGGGGCAGCCTCCGCCGTCCACAATATTTGACCCCTCATTGCTCGTCGTGTGTGCGTGTGCGTGTTTTGGTGTGCGCGTGACTCTGCAGACTCAGGTAGGAGACTACCTCGGGGAGAATGACAAGTTGAACAAGGAGACCATGTACACTTACGTGGACCAGATGGACTTCTCCGGGAAGGACTTTGTGTCGGCGCTCCGCCTCTTCCTTGAGGGTTTCCGCCTGCCTGGAGAGGCCCAGAAGATCGACAGGCTCATGGAGAAGTTTGCCGCTCGCTTCTGCGAGTGCAACCAGGGGTGAGTGCCGTGCTGCATGCTGCTTTGCAGGGTCACGGGGAGGGAACCGATGTTGGCATCAGTGCAACACACACACACAGCGCACGAGGAAATTGCTCAGATGCCTTTCATGTGGCGTCCGGGCATGGCTGTTGCTGGCAGGAGGACCTGTTTATGGAGGTGGGTGTGTGTGTGGGGAGCAGTAGTGTAGCGGTTAGCACGCTGTGCTACAAACCCAGCGATCTGAGTTTGATTCCCACTCACGGCCAACGCCAGTGACGATTATCTAAACAGGTCTTGAGCCTCCCTAGGTCAACTCCTCAAATGAGTACCTGGTTCGGTGTGAGAACATCACCACTGGGGAGACAAAGGCGGTCGGCCGGGCGTGGTGTTAGCCAACCCCCTCGTGTGCCCTGCCGGCCTTCATAGTTGCTCGTTAACAGCACTTGCCCCGGCAGTCTGTTAATGTTTTTAGGGGCATCTTTGTTCTTGTTTTGGGTTTATGTATCTGTGTTTTATGTACGTATGTATTTGTACAGGCCTCTTGTAAATCCACTGCTGGATGAGGGCCTCCAAACTAGTGGGGGAGCCAGAATTTTCAGGTAGAGGGGGGCAACCATTCCAGCAATTAAAAATTATAGTAGTTAGTAAGTAAGGACTTGTTTTCATTCGACGTGTGTGTGTGATCGTCATCGCGCTCGCTGAAGGTGTTTGCCCTCAGGGAAGTCGTGTACTGTATACGCAACTACGCACAATTCTGCGAGTCACTTATAACTGCTTTGCCGTTACTTATTGCCAATTATAGACTCAGACTATTGTCCTATTGTCTCATAGAGTCCCTGGCACATAATATGCTACAGAGTGGCAGTGGGGGTCGCAAAATGCCGATTTATTACTAACAAACCCCCACTGGCTCCGCCACTGCTCCAAACAGTGTGCATGGCATGGAAATTATTTTACTCTACTGGTTCGTGTAGGTTGGTGATGGCAGAGAGCATAGATGTTGATTCATAGTCCGGTATAACAATGCATTTTTGCTGTATTGCGGTAATGCGGCAACCTGTAACACTTGTTTCATACATGGTGGTCGTATGAGCCAGGCTCGGCTTTGCCAAGATTTATTGGATGCATTTTGTGCGATTTGGTTTAGAAGCCTGTGCTTTATACTTTGTAATCATATTTAAAGCCCGTTGACACATTGAGGCTCCTTTTTTTTGCAATGGAGATACAAGGGGCAAAATGACACTGAAAAAGTGAATGGCTTACTTAGTAGCAGTGTCCAAAAATTGATCCGCACCATTTAATAAATACATGCGCTGCATGAGTTGTTTTCATTTACAATTATTGTTCATTATCCTGCAGTTTCTTGTGGGTAGCTCCATGTATTTTTTCGCATCTCAAAGAGGAGTGTTGAAGCAAGATCTGCATTATATATTCCAATAATTATCGATGAGTGTTTTGTGTCTTGTGAGTATATTAATATATTTATACAAACGTTGGAGTGCATATTTGTTGACTTATACTTTCATGATTATATATGAAGGTCTGTTATTTTCTTTTAAGTAAAATACATTGTTTTATATATTTTTTTATTATTATGTTATTGTTTCCCTTCTTGACTTTACGAAAGAACCAAAAATATAGTAAAATACATGTTGTTTTTAATTGCCATTGATTTGTTGTGATAAATGACTCGGCTGAAATAAGACGCTTTCTCTGCAGATCTCACCCAACTCTGAATTGTGCGGTTGCATTGCTCTTGACGCTTAAGGAGTGCCGATGAAGCAACTTTGAATGCAATCGGTTTGCATTGTTTCGACTTGGCAGCATTTGATGCATTGATTGCAATTATATATCACAGAGATATGGATGCTTTTTCGTTTCAACTCTGGGTAATATATGTATCCTGGTTGTCCTGTTATTTTTCAGACAAACGGTTTTTGCCAGCGCGGATACAGCGTATGTGCTGGCCTACTCGATAATTATGCTCACCACAGACCTGCACAGCTTGCAAGTAAGCAAACCAATTAACTTCTTTGGGACCGCCCAGCAATCACGAAATTTAACTCTCCTGAGTGTTGTCTTTATATAAATACAATTTCCGGTATCATTCATTATCTGCTGACCACAACGGTGTTTTAAAAGCGCATTAGGCACGCCAAATCCACCAAGGAGTGATATTAGCTCCCTGGATCCCCACGGGAATTCTGTGGTTTAATAATCAGCCTGTCAAGGCATCGTGTGTCATCGTTTTCCCAAGTGTGTGAGGAATATACTTACAGCTCCACTTTTAACGATCCACCCCCACCACCCGCGACTCAATCAATTGTAAAATTGTCAAGCTTCTGGGTCGCCATTTAAGGATCAATAAGTTTTTTCTTCTAATTTATACAGTCTCGTTCTCCCTCTGTGTACGTTACAGTTTCATATATACTGCGTAAAATGTTTTATTGTTACATGTACGAATCTATATTCGCCTATTATGAGCACAAGAAACCATTTAATTTGATAAATCGAAAAACCTTTCCTCTGCCCGTTATTCAGTCCTGCATATACGCAAACAAAAGGAGTGTACGGCATGCAAAATCTCGTGTGGCTCTTGCAATAAAAGCTTGACGCGCGGGCCCCTTGGCAAACAGGTGAAGCACAAGATGTCTAAGGAGCAGTATATCAAAATGAACCGGGGTATCAACGACAGCAAGGACCTGCCCGAGGAGTACCTCTCCTCCATTTACGACGAGATCGCCGGCAAGAAGATTGCAATGAATGAGACCAAGGAGTTCGCCCAAATCTCCAGGCCGCCCAAGCCCAGTACGCTTCCGCCCCCCCCCCCCCCACCACGATCTCGCACACTACAGATTTACGCTGGAGATTCTTGTGCACATTGTAGTGCAAAGTCACGTAGGTAAAAAATTCATAAATGAAAAGCAACTAAATTAGATCGCGACGTTTCGGAGGCAACACAAGCTTCCGTCTTCATGTCTCACCGTCTTCAGGTTCATTTATTTATTTTTTACCTACGTGACTTTACCGAAAAAAACAAAGAGTATGAATCCTTGCAGTCACGAAAACTTCAAATCTAGAATTAAGGGTAGTGCAAGTTCTGTTCATGGGCACCGATTAAGCTTCGATTTGGCCAACAAGGGAGTGGTGTGGCAAACACTTTACCCACCCTCCATTGTTTCCCTATTCCTGTTATTTACATACCTTTGCGAGGTACTCAATTAAGGCTGGGTTCGGAATCGTCAAAATCGGCATCTTTGTTTGTCCTGGAGAAATCCGATAAACTATGAAGCTCTTTTTCACATTTGTCCAGCAGGGGCACGGGGTCAGAACGTTGCAACAACAAACAATAGACCAAATAATTGGAGTGCAAAGTATAGGAAAGGAAAGAAAATTACTAAAAATTAATACGTTAAATAGATAAAGTATGTGAGTTAAAATGTGTATTGACTTGAGGAAGCCATTAACAGGTTCAGATGCCACTTGCGCCCAACATAGCCAACCGTGCAAATCGGAGGTGCGCGATTGATTCTCACTCCCCCTTCCTCCCCCCACTCGCCACGGCACAGACGTCGCGAGCGAGAGGCAGCGACGGCTTCTCTACAACCTGGAGATGGAGGCCATGTCCAGGACTGCCAAGGCGCTGATGGAGGCCGTGAGCCACGTGCAGGCGGCCTTCACCAGCGCCACCCACCTCGACCACGTGCGGCCCATGTTCAAGGTGGGGGGGACGGGCGCGCGGGCGGGGAGGGGTGCTCCATCTCGTCGCCCCCTCTTTTCTATTCCCCAAGTTTAATCCCGGTTGCGTAATCGGCGTGCTGTCGCGAGACGAAAGAGGTCCGCTGAAGTGGATATTACGGAACTGCATCTGAAATGTGTTCAAGTGACCTCTTATCCACACTAGTGGGGGGGGGAGGGGCGGGGCACTTTCCCACCAGTCCTGGTAGAGAGGGAAACATTAATGTGTCGTTTAAACCCGCCACCACCTGACACATAGTCAGGGTTATCACGTAAACAGAACGTGCCAATTCGTCACTAGTACAGCACACCGGTGTGTTGGAGAGCCAAGCCACAACATTTACAATTTGAGTACGTTTCGACAGTAATTACAACCAGCTTCATCAGGCGACAGCCAGATTTGTGGAGAAGTCTTACTGTTTTGTTCCTTATATAGGGGCATTGATGCGTGATCTAACCCAAAAACCTCTATTATGGATGATATTGGTCGGGAAAGCCTACGTGTTAAACATGGAAACATTCGTTACATGCCAAACAAACCAATACGTTTAATTGTCATAGCTTGAATTTAGCCAAATTCAGGGTGATGTTTTTGTGCATTCATTGGTGAGTGGATTTAATGCATCAACTCCGTTAACTTGGGAATGCAGTTAACACATTCGGTTGGCTGTCCAATTCGAACCCTTGCTCTCAGCGGTTTCAGCTCAGCACCAGTTGGACCATGTCAAACCCAGATTCACTTTTAAAGCCACTGCCTGTTTTACAATTGCGGTCTACAATCACAACATGCCCTTGCAAGGCATTCAAGCAGTGTTCGCAGACTCTGAACAGTTTCTTTGCTTAATGCCAGCTGCCTTTATGTCGGTTACAGTCACTTAGTAGTTTCTCCCTTTGTGTCTATTTGCCCAGAGGTTACTTGTGAAAGCATGCATCTCAAACCCTTGAAAGAGTGCGTTTGTAGAGAGTGTGCAGTAGGAGAGCCGAGAGTCAAGGAAGGGAAGGGTTGGAGTACAAGCGAGTGTATAATCTACCGGCGCGTGTGCAGGCGCCTAAGCCATCCTCCCTCGAGAGTCAACTGCAATTTAAAAGCTTCGGCTGTCTGCGGTGTGCAGATAGAGAAATAAATGAACTGCTGCAATAGATTTCGATAAAAATAAAACCATAATAAAATAATTATTTTATTATGTTTTTATTTTATTATTTCCCTTCTACGTGATTTTACCGAAAGAACCAAGAAGATGAATCCCTGCAGTCACGAAAGCTTTAAGATAATTATTTTATTATGTTTTATTGTATTATTTTATTATTTCCCTGCAGTCACGAAAGCTTTAAATCGAAATCTATTGCAGCAGTTCATTTATTTCTCTATCTGCACACCACAGACAGCCGAAGCTTTTAAATTACAGTTGACTCTCGATGGAGTATGGCTTAGGCGCCTTATTAAAACATCATAAAATAATTATTTTATTATGTTTTATTTTTATTATTTTATTATTTCCCTTCTACGTGACTTTACCGACAGAACCAAGAAGATGCTGCAATAGAGATTTTTTTCTTCTGAAATATGCCAACTTCCCTCGGCTTGCGCGCGTGTGCAGCTTGCATGGACGCCGTTCCTAGCGGCGTTCAGCGTTGGCCTGCAGGATTGCGACGACACCGAGGTGGCCTCGCTCTGCCTGGACGGCATCCGCGGGGCCATCCGCATCGCGTGCATCTTCCACATGCAGGTGAGCGCTAGGCTAGGGGACAAGGTGGGTGCTAGCCTCGGGGACAGGTGGGCTCTAGCCTAGGGAGAGGTGTGCACTAGCCTGTCTAATAAGATAGGAGTGGTAGGGTGATCAAGTCCATTTTTTTGTTCACTTTAGTCTTTGGTTATTAAACGTGTCTGGAGGCAGCTATGTGCTTTTGCTCTACAAAGCTGATGATTTAGCACTAACTCATGTCCAGTCACTTGCTCACTGGCGGTCAGTCGCCTCATTATCACTCTTCAATCGCTACTACCATGGTTATTTTTCCCCATTAACTTCACTTATTGATTCCGCCACCCATATTCAGAACTTGGTCTACCAACTGCACTTGAGTTGTCTCCATTTTGTGTTCAACAAACCATGCTACAGTTCAAAACACTTATTGCTTGTGCCGAGCAAACCGTGGTTTGAACCAAAAGATAGTTGAACGATCGCCGTCGTCGTTGCAGCTGGAGCGCGACGCCTACGTGCAGGCCCTCGCTCGCTTCACGCTGCTCACCGCCAACTCGGGCATCACCGAGATGAAGCAGAAGAACATCGACACCATCAAGACGCTCATCATGGTGGCGCACACCGACGGGAACTACCTGGGCAACTCCTGGCACGAGGTGAGCTGTGCGGCGCCGCTGCGTCCCCACGCCCTACGAATATCATCGCGCGGCCCACAAGTCCGTCCGTGAATCCGTCTTGTCTCAGTATGATTTCAAGTTGAAGCTTTTGTTGGGTTTTAATCGGTCGAGAGCTCGAAATAACAGGGTAGTCATCGCTTGCAAGCTTGACCTGGTCACTAATTTGACATAAGCAAAAGAAATAAAGTACAGTGATGAAACGTATAAATCAGAGCAAAATCAACTTTGTCTTTTGGGAAATCAAAACTATTGCACGAACATGAATCAATATTTAATAATAAATTCCTTCTAGCATGATTCGGCTCGGGCAGATTATTTTTGGATGGAGATTGATGTAACGGTGGTGCCCCTTCAACTCCAGCTTACCGGCGTGGTGACATCTGTGGTCAAACAACCCCCACGACTAGGACAACATGTGGAGCAGCCTTCATTCGGCAGTGGATTGTTGATGGATCACAAGTTTAGATAGAGACCCATTTATTATATTGGTCCGGTTATTGCCAGTCTGGCTCATTGTTTAATAATACGCTTGCATAGCTGATCATAAACAAAGCCCTGTGTATTTTCTGAACAAGATATGTGTTTTGCAGCAACATTAAGTTCTTGTGCTATTGAATCTGAAACTCGATAATGTTGGATGTAAGAACTTGTTAAATTGTAACTGGGTGAAGGTTAACAATATGAAAAGTAAATCATTAACAAAATCCACTTCACGTGATGACTTTGACCTTGAGCGTTTATGAGGCAGCATGACCCCAGTACGTTTTGTCATACATCCCAAGCGACATCCTCCTGTAAATTAATCTTGAGAATCCACTGAGTTTTCCCTGGGTAAAATAAAATGTGATTGTTTTTAATACTGAACTTTTTATCCCAGGCGTCACCGGCTCGATCTTCAAGCACGGTAGTTGAAACAATTGGAAAGTTTCTGAACACAACCTGCCTCTGTCCACCCAACACCACAACGAGTCGATCAGCAAGTCGTGTGGTGGTGTAAAATGTGGAAACTCCCACATCTTACCATTTTAGGATGGCCGCTGGAGCCATGCACTTTAAAATCTAGATTGAAAACTCATTTATTTGGAACTTACATTTGTGTTTAGGTTATGTTTATATTTGTGTTTAGTTCAACATACGAACACACAAGCCGCTTGGCCTGGGTGTAAAAGTAGGCTTATTAGCATCTAAACGTCACTTTCGTAGAGGCCCTTCCAGCAATAGGAACCTGAGCAAGCAATTGCTGGGATTCACCTTTTTTTATTATGATTCAGGATCCTGAAGTTTCCCAGAGTTCATGGCCGATTGTCCCCGTACTACCACCCCCACCCAGATTCTCAAGTGCATCAGCCAGCTGGAGTTGGCACAGCTGATTGGCACGGGTGTGAAGTCGCGCTACATCACGGGGACGTCCCGGCGGCGCGAGGGCACGGCGTCTGGCGCAGGCATCACCACGGACGACTTCACCGGCCTCGGTGAGAGACTGCGCCGCCGCCACTCCAACCATTCATCCCACCACTCCTCCCACGACTCATCCCACCAGTCCTCCCGCCACATCCTCCCCATCATTCATCCCGCCACTCCTCCCGCCACATCCTCCCCACCACCCGTCCCACCACTCATCCCACCACTCCTCCCGCCACCTCGTCCCACCACTCATCCCACCACTCCTCCCGCCACCTCGTCCCACCACTCATCCCACCACTCCTCCCGCCACATCCTCCCCATCACTCATCCCGCCACTCCACCTGCCACATCCTCCCCAAGCCACTAGAGCCGCCTTGAGCCAACCACACAAATGTTAATGACTTGTCTGCTTGCTTGTTCTTACGAGTGAGATTTCCAGTTGGCTTGTATGTTAACATATATACATCGGTTGATTCACAATTCAAATCTTTGCCATGAGGTATGCATGCAAAGTCAAAAATGTGTTGAATCTACAGCTATTTTAATGGAATAAAATTTACACGCATATAAGTTGCAATGAATCGATTCTTTATTATTGAAATGTTTCCTAGTTTTCATAAACATTTAAATTCCCAATGATTGATGCTGACACAATCGCCATATCCATATGATCCTTCCACGCAGCCTTTCCTCTCTCCGGCACATTCGCCGTAGAAACCTAAATGAATTGGGATAGCAGTCGCGGTTGAGAGATAAGCAATATGGCGAGAGCGAATCCTGTGTGCTGCGATGGCAGGTCCGTTGGGAGGTGGGAACGTGGACCGAAAGCAGATCGCCAGTATCCAGGAGTCCATCGGAGAGACCAGCTCGCAGAGTGTGGTCGTCGCTGTTGACAGGTGCGCTTGCAACTCAACGAGGACGAATTCCTCTGCTGTGCGCTCGCAAAGCGCTTATTCCGGAGCATCATCGGTGTACGCTTTTCGGACTTATGAGCTGCTTTCGCCGATTGCCGTTGACTTTTTTTTTTGTCTTGCAGAATATTCACTGGATCCACAAGATTGGACGGGAATGCTATCGGTGAGATTGCACTGTTGTATTTTACAAGCCAAAGGAATGCCGAGTGAAATATTTCCCAATTTTTTTTCTAAAATCCAGTTCGCTTTGTTGAATTACAATTTCGGAATTATACCGACTTGATTTTTGTTGTTGACTCATGTTCAGAATTTTTTGCGACTGGTGCAGAACCCATTATGATTGATTGCCTCACCCACAACGAAGGTGAAGTCGTTTTGTACGTGTATAGCCCTTTTGTCAATTCATTGCTGGGTGAGGGTCTCCACACGCAGTACAGCTCAAAGGGAGCTTAATGGATCGTACCTGAACGTGCTGATCAAAGTGGTGTGAAGGCAGGGAGATAAACGAAGTAAAGTACCGTACAAAATGAAACGTTGCTTCACTGGCCTCGACTTACAACGTAGCCCGCACCTGCCTGCAACACCTGTTGTTATACACAGTTGGCGCCCATCCTTGCGCCGTCAAGGCTCAACCCAGCTAATTTTCCGAGATGTGACGAGCTCTCGGGTTTTTAAATCATTGCGATTCGATCACCAGTAATAAATTAGAATTTATCAGAGGATTTGTTTTTCAGGAGGTTCCTTGATTCAGATATATTTTGGCGATGAAACAAGCGATAATTTGTATTTTATTTATTTAAAAATAGACAACGGCTTTCAAAACGGTTTTGCGTCTGCTCCCCGCAGTGGACTTTGTACGCTGCCTGTGCGCCGTGTCGATGGACGAGCTGGCGTCGCCGTCCCACCCGCGCATGTTTAGCCTGCAGAAGATCGTGGAGATCTCCTACTACAACATGGGCCGCATCCGTCTGCAGTGGTCGCGCATCTGGGAGGTGGTGGGGGACCACTTCAACAAGGTGCGCGCGCCCCCCTAAGCCTCCTCCCCCGAACCCTGGCCACTGCTGTTCGTCGCTTACTCCGCTACTTGCCGCCCGGTTGAATTATCGCGTTGCCCCGGTACATCTTTTATATAAATATCTATATAAAAATCCATCAAGCAAAATACGTTTTTATTTTACCAAGTAAGACCCCACTGAGCTCTATGTAGCTGTTCTTTTCAATTTATTTTCCCAAGAGAGCTTTATTGAGTATCAAGACCATTTTTATCATGAAGATCCTGCAACATTTTCTCAGTAACAGCGATGTAGCCATGAGTAATTGTAGTTGAATATATAATATGCAGGTAATGTTTCGGTGTCGGGATGTTTGGCCACAATATGCTGCGTGTTATGTTTCATTTAGGGGATGGCGTCAACTGCCATGCGATGTTCTGATTCTGTTCAACATGACATTGAAACCAGGGGAGGGTTGACGATCAAGCGCTTCTTTGCGGTCACACGTGCCAACCTCCGGCGTGGCACATGCGTCACGTTGCCTTTGCGCTCCAGGTCGGCTGCAACCCCAACGAGGACGTGGCGTTCTTCGCACTCGACTCGCTGCGGCAGCTCTCCATGAAGTTCCTGGAGAAGGGCGAGCTTGCCAACTTCCGCTTCCAGAAGGACTTCCTGCGGCCCTTCGAGCACATCATGAAGAGGAACCGGTCAGGAAGCACCCTACCACGGGGGGGGGGGAGGTGACCCCTCGCTCGTTCGCCTGTCGTCGTTGAACTTTTTGAATGACTTGCATTGCTTAGGTTTTTTATTTTTTTATTTCTGCAAGGGTTTATATGCATGGGAGGGGGATACAGCGACGGTGTATTACCGCACACTGGACTTGCAATCCAGAGGTCGCCGACTTTATCTCCCTGTGCGGCATTTTAATAAACAACGGTGCAAGTTTATTAAATCCCCCCTGTCTCTGTCCGCCGAGCGGTATAAATGGCTACGTTACACTTAGTCGATCTGCATATCGCGTGTGGGTGGGGTGAGACTGTGTCTGGGTAAGCTAAAACACCCTCTCGACGTGGTCTGCAGAGCTCCCTCGTGGAGACCCTTCGAACAGCAGTGACTTGAACAAGCAATTGCAGGGCTGCACCTTTATATATTTTTCTTCTTTTCTTTTTCTTTCACACTATTGTCACTAACATCCGGATTGTTTTGGCTGTGGCGCGCAGGTCCCCGACGGTGCGGGACATGGTGGTGCGCTGCATAACCCAGATGGTGAACTCGCAAGCGGCCAACATCCGCTCGGGCTGGAAGAACATCTTCTCCGTGTTCCACCTGGCAGCGTCTGACCAGGACGAGAGCATCGTGGAGCTCGCCTTCCAGACCACCAGCCACATCGTCAGTGCGTAGCGCAAAACTCCCAGAACGCTGACGCCAGAGTGGTGGCGCGATCCCTTTGGAGTGCCAATGAACGTGCCATGGTGGCCAGATGTTAACTACCTCGCCTGGTATGCAGGAGATCGTGGGTTCGATCCCGACCCTGATGCCTGTGTATTTGGAGTTTGCGTGTCTCTCTCCCTGTGGTCGTGTGGGATTTTTCTCCAGGTCCTCCACTTTTTTTCCTCCACATTTAGAAACATGCTATTAGAGTATTTGTCTGCTTTACATTTCCATGTGATAAGCCACCTTGTTGAGCTATCATTTGTGGCCAGGTTGCTTCTGAAAAAGAGCTATATAGTTAAGTGGGCCTTACCTGTCTTATAATGCTCGTGAGCTTGTCATGGACATTAGCATTTTAATTTGAGCTCACGAATCCAGGGCCTCCTGAGCCTGCTTCGGGGCCGAAGCTTTCACTTGGATCGCTCACTCACGCCCAGCGCCGCCACCATCTCGAGCCTTGAACCACCGAGCTATGCAGCTGCTTGACTCCACTCGAGCGTTTTTGTGAAACCGCTTCCCCCCCTCCCTCCCCATCCGGGAGCTCATTTTACAAAATAGTTCTTAAGGCGCGTGAACAATTACAAACGAACGCGTCATTATATTACATGAATGGTAATGCACGCTTGTGCTTTGTAGCAGGGTCTGTGTGTGCAATTGTTCACCATTCGTTGGAAAATGTCACGAACCTGAAAATTTGCAATGGCTTTCTGCGACTAAGATACTGTACTTTGCCATCATCATGATCATCATCACGCGTCATGTACAGGCATTGCTTAGGTTGTTGGATGGATAAACGTCTCCATGCCTTTTACTCTTCCCATCTTCTGTCTTCATCAACGCATCCCTGCACTCGTTTTCACAAGGCCTCTTGAACGTCTGCCCTCCTGTGCCAACCACTATAATTGTTACTTCGTTAAATACTTAGTAAATAATTTATTTCCAACGACGTGGTAACAGTGGCGATAGCAGCTGCAGACACCTTCACTTTAAGTTATTTTCCATTTTGGCTAATTGGTGCGCAGATAATGTCTTAAGAGTCGATTATTATACATATTTATGTTGGTGACTTTAGACATTCTGCAGGTCAACCTCAAGTAAATTTCTCGCGTTAACCGTACGTCACCGCCGTCCTCTTGATTTTTGTGTCTCTTCCCACCTCCTGTGTCCTGCCCCAGCCACGGTGTTCGAGAGGCACTTCCCGACCACCATCGATTCGTTCCAGGATGCCGTCAAGTGCCTCTCGGAATTTGCCTGCAACGCGGCCTTCCCCGATACGAGCATGGAGGCCATCCGCCTCATCCGGCACTGTGCCAAATACGTGTCTGAGCGGCCACAGGTGAGAGCAAAGACAAAGATCCCCCCTATAGCCTGAACAGACTGTTGGGGCAAGTGCTGTTAGCGACTAGCACCTATTAACGCCGGCAGGGCACACGAAGTGGGTGGTGGGTGGCCAGCACCACGCCCGGCCGCCTTTGTCTCCCCATTGGTGATGATTACACACCGCACCAGATACTCATTTGAGGCTGAGTCGACCTCGGGGACGCCCAGGCTCAGTTCAGATAATCGTTACCGGCATTGGCCGTGAGCAGAAATCTATCTCGGGTCGCCGGTTTCGTAGCATCGCTGCGCTAACCGCTACCCTCTCACACAACGCACAAATACGCATTTGCCGACCCACGTGCCGGCAACAGTGTGTCATTGCCTGTTCGAGCTGCTGCTTCAAAAGCTCAGTCAAAAGTACACTGCTTGTCAATAGCCACAAGTGACACTAGATCTCTTTCTCATTGCACTCGACTAATGATTAATGTTTCATGTTTTTGTTGTTTGTTCAGCGCTCTCGTAATGGTTTGCCTTGTTACGGCGCTGTATGAATAATTTTTTTTGTGATTATCACATTGCACAAACACCCACCCACACACACACTTCGCCTGCATCTTTGTGTTAAAGCAAGTGAGAGAGGTTGCTTGTTTGTGGTGCGACACACATGCCGTCTGTTGTGTAAAGTAAATGCATATGAGCATCTGGGCCCATGTCATCACGGTGGATGTGTGAGACAAGCTTGGAATTATTGCAAGGAAAATGTTTGAAGATATTTTTTTTTAAATGGTGGTGCATTCGCGGTGGGTCTTTCCAATTAAATTACATTGACACTTGAGGATGGCCGTTTTTAAAAGAGTTCAAATATAGTTGCAGAGATGGGGTGGTGGTAAAGATATTACATTCACACGGATTGAAACATTTAATTTGACTTATATTCAGACTTCCTCTGAGCACGTGATAAAAAAAGAAATAACCCTCAGGCCTTTTGGCGTTCACCTGCAGAACGCTGCACGCGTTCATAATTCTTGTGTAGTCTGAGCGGGTCGTGGCAGGGATCAATCGATCGCTGTCAAAGTGGCTCAATGGCAATGGAGCAATACAAACACCCAATCTCTACAGCCGCGCCGTGTAAGCATGGCTTTGTTGAAGTCCTCGAATGCCGCATTATAAGTAATTCTCTTAACCGGTGGGTCACAGCTGCATGTTGACCGTCTCTTCTCACGGTTGACGTTCTACGGTGACTTAATAGACAGCTGTGGTTTAACGTAATCCCGCTTGCCAATGTTTGGCATCCCAAATTTTATCTGGGTCCTTCCTCTTTTTTTCTCTTTCACGGCACACTTTGTTGCAACGATGTTGGCCAAGCCTGCTTACAGTGGCCAGGCCACTGCAGTTTCCCGAAGAGTACCGTGGAGTGATAAATATTATAAGGATTTTTATTTTGCACGTATGGCACTGGCTTATATGCCTCAGCATCTCAAAGCGCCGTACATCATATTCCATCTCATTCTTTCCATTTCCCCAACCGGCAAGTTTAGGCTTGGGGGACCCTCCGTGGAAACCACCGTACGTACATTGCACAAGGTGCTGCATGCTACCACCTGTGCAACAACTGGACATCTGTGGAAAAGAGCTTTATTGTAGCTCATCGGATTCCTCCAGTGTAAATCAATATTCTGATTATGATTCTCAGTGGCTCCTGGAGATATGGAGCAAACAATTGCTTTCACCAAATTAATCTGTTGGGAAGAAAGTTGAGAGAGGGTCATTGGAAGTCATTGGGGTATTTCTAAATGGATAAACCTGTGCACATTCTTAACCCTGTCCCGTTCCGATGACGTACGTTGCGTGTATGTCATCAAAGTGGAAAACTATCTTTACCGAGGCTCCCTCGAGGACATGCGGGAGGGTGCGTGGCACAGTTTTTGACGCCAGCTACCATGGAGTATGGTTGTGTCGCTACAGTTTTCTGCGGTGCCAACAAACAACGGCGCTACTACGCCTAAATAAATCAAACGCTGAACCGTTTGCGTGTTCCGAGATCCACAGGTGAACGGGGGACCCCCACCCTCCAACTTGCAGACGTCTCGGAATGGCTTAATTGCACGCGGCTCTTGATCTTTCTTGTCAGACATTCCGCGAGCACACGAGCGACGACATCAACGTGGTGCCCGAGGACCGCGTGTGGGTGCGAGGGTGGTTCCCCATCCTCTTCGAGCTCTCCTGCATCATCAACCGCTGCAAGCTGGACGTCCGCACCAGGTTAGCTCTGCACGATTGTCACATGGGAGTCGGGCAAGTGTACGTACGTGTGTTGAACTTTCTTTCGCAGCGTACGTAGCCAACCGTGCTAATCGGAGGAACTACATCAAGGATCACAAGTCGAGACGGCTGCAGCTTGAAGGGGCCATCTTCCATGACTGATGATGACGAAGATATGTTGACTATGATCCTTGACCAGATCGCCCGCGATGCGCCCGTTCTTATCGGATTGCTAAAGGAGGGTTTCGGTGTTAAGCCTGTGCATAGTGACCACCATCCATGGCAGGTCCTCCGATTCGCATGGTTGGCTATGTACGAACTGTGCGAAAGTTCAACAATCATACAGAACAATGGGCTTGCATAATGTGCATGCTTAATGTACGTTGATTACCATATAGATAAATCATCTCCCCCCCTACTTCACGCAAAAAGAGCTCACAGGTGATTTCATCACATCTACCCCTCTATTTAAGGAACGAAACAGGAGGATTTCTCCACATATATCTGGCTGTCGCCGCTGTAATTACTGGCGAAAAGTCGTACTCAGATTGTAAATGTTGTGGCTTTGCTCTCCAACACACCGGTGTGCTGCACTAGTAACGAATTGGCATGTTCTGTTTACGTGACAAACCTTACTAATTGGCTGTGTCGGGTGATGGCGGGTTTAACGACAAATTTATATATTTACGCGATCTAACCCAAAAAATCTGTTGTGAAAATGTGATCGATGTTATAAATATATGCGGGGCTGCATTGTGGACAGCAGATGGCAGTGCAGCAAAATCCATTGACGTGCAGTATAGCTATGCTCCCACTTCTCTGCTCCCTACCGTCCTAAACCCGTGCTTACCAGCCCGGTTTAGTATTTTTAAATAACCTCCCACGACCCGTTCCACGTGGGGAGACGGGCATCCAGCTTTGGATTGACACGGGGTTGTGTATGTCAGCTATGAGTTGCACGGTTAATGGAGGGCAAGGGAGTGTTGGAGTAATTATTGGCTTGAAATCTACTGCTCAATATTTAATTGGATTATTTGATGAAAATATGAAACTGCTTGCCTCCTGCAGTAAATCAGGGGCTCAGAATAATTTATATATAGTGGAAGAACCTTGCTTTAAGGTTGTGCCCTGTAATTTTGGCTTTGCGTTGGGGGGGAAATAGTGTTCATAATAAACGTTTTTTGGTTAGATTGCGTTATGTATACATGTGGCGTAACTCTCCACCACCTGACACGGCCAATCAGCAAAAAAGTGTCACGTTTACAAAAGACAAAATAGTTCACTACTTTAGCCCACCGGTGTGTTGAAGCGTGAAACCACAACATTTACAATTTTTGAGTACGACGTTTCGCTGGTAATTGCATCCAGCATCATCGGGCAATTTGCCAGAATGGTGAGGCTCTGCTCTTGCTCCCGGTCTTAAATAGAGCAGCAGCAGGGTGACGTCATCATTTAACTCATCAGGTGCAACGATTTGAGGTGGAGGGGGGGTTATTGTAATTTTATACTAGATTGGTAATCAGGCAATTGTTACGATGTGAGTTGTAGATTAGTAATCAGTTGTAATGTGTGTTATTGTAATTATATGCTACGTTAGTAGTTGGTTAATTAGTATTTGTTTCCTCTATAAGGAATTTATAAATAACCCGATTTAACCCAAAAACGTTTATTATGAATAATATTGGTCGCGAAAGCCTACGTGTTAAACGGGGAAAATAGTGTTCGCGTAAACCATTCCGTGATGGGTGTGAGGCTCGCGTATGAACGGTGCGACTGTTTGAATCGTCGACTACAATGTGTGGCTCTCCACGCTTTTACGCAGGGGCCTAACCGTGATGTTTGAGATCATGAAGACGTACGGGCACACGTTTGAGAAGCACTGGTGGCAGGACCTCTTCCGAATCGTGTTCCGCATCTTTGACAACATGAAGCTGCCCGAGCAGCAGACAGAGGTGAAAAGCGTAAGGGGAAACATTTTTTTCACCAACTTTTTGAGGTGATGGGTCGGGTGAACAATCAATTGGGCAGGTGGCGTATCCAGAGGTTATTAAACCATAGCTTTTTGCAGGCTTAAGAGATTGACAAATAGTGGCATGCTTCATGTTTCTTTGTTTACATTGTTTAAAGATCAATGCATTTGAGGGGGGGGGAGGCGGTTAGGCGGCTATGCTGAAAGCGCCCGGAATGATCTCGATCTCGTCAGATCTCGGAATTCAAGCAGCAGGGCTGAGCCTGGCTAATACTCGGATGGGCAACCACCGTGCATGAAAACCAGGTTGTTATCGGCTGCTGCAGAGGGGCAGTCCAGCACATTTATTGTTGTGCTGTACTGGTATGCTCCCACGCCTATGCTGCTCAACTTCACTGACCCGCACTAACCGGTATCTTGAAGTGTGGTCCAATAAACTCCAGTGACCCGCGAGATTATGGGGTGGCCCTCATCCCACAGTGGAGTGTTGACAAAAGGGACTTAAGTATACATAGCATATGGTTCCAAAGCTCACTAATCCACAAATAATGTTTACGTATCTTTTATATTCATGTTTAGAGAGAGACCAATTCAAACACACATTTGAAAGGAGACATTACTTCTGTCTGACATTTGCATAGTTTCAACATGAGAGCAGCACATACCAACCTCTCCAAAAGACAATATTTGTCGACTTAAAGCTTTCTTGACTACAGGAATTCATATTCTTTGGGTCTTTCGGTAAAGTCACGTAGATAGGTTCAAAGAAAATAACAAAAAATCTACGACGTTTCGATCACAACACAAGCGATCGTCATGATCGTCAATATTTGTAATTTTCATTTTTGCAAGCCCCAGGTGCCCCCGTCGGAAGCGTTGGCCACAGTCACTTAATTATCACAGTGCTGTGCTTCTCCACACAGCAGTTGATGGGACAGAACATGGGTGAAATGTTACAGCGGGAAAGATATTGCGGGAGGGAGGGAGGTTCGCATCACTGCCACTGGATACGCCACCAAGTGAAATCCACAGCCTCCTGGACTTCCACGTCACTCGCGTTTAAACGGCAGCCTGGGACACAGCACTCCTCTTACATTATGCTGTTCTCTTTAAAAATATATGTTGTAAAATAACGGTGTGATTTATCAAACCATTTACGACGCGTGCTGCTTTGACGTGCCAGACAGGCGTCTGTGAATTAATTATTGATTTTGGACAGAATGTTGGGATGGGACTATTGATTTTTTGGAAGGATTTTTGAAATCCATGTGGTAGGTGCATTTTATTTGTATTGTGTTGAGTGGATTACACTTCAAAGTATGTTTTATTTAAATTTCCAGCCTATATCATTACATTTCAAATTGCAGCATATTCTCTTAATCCACAAATAAGATAGGAGTAAAGTGTTCATTAATGCCCATGTTTAAGTTCGCCAGCCTTCTACAGTTCTACAACGTGGCTGGTGAACGCAATGGTGTTTATTTCCTCTGCACGCTCGATAACAGCTAACCTCCAGCGACGCCCTTCGCATCTGCCCAGTGTCGCTGCTGATGTTTTTTTTTTACGCTTCGTTTGTCCCTCTTCCGGCGTCGTCGCTACGGACGTCTTTATTTCCCCTCTCCGCCCCACCGAGCAGAAAACGGAATGGATGACGACGACCTGCAACCACGCGCTCTACGCCATCTGCGACGTGTTCACGCAGTACTATGAGGTGCTCGACGACATCCTGCTCGATGATATCTTCTCGCAGCTCTACTGGTGTGTGCAGCAAGGTCTGTAAAATGCACGCGGCAACGACGACAGCAGCGGCGGCCGCAGCCGTCGTTCGCCACCCACAGCGGCGTCACCGCGGCGCTCATCTGGGGCTAGGTGCTTTACTTGGTAAAGAGGGAGAATGATTTCGATTTAAAGCTTTCGTGACTGCAGGGATTCATATTCTCGGTTCTTTCGGTAAAGTCGCGTAGAAGGGAAATAATAAAAGAATAAAATAAAAAATAAAATAAATTCAATTTTCCCGACGTTTCGATTGCAACAGCAAGAAAAATTGCTGTGGTTTTCACACCTGATGATGATTGCTTGTGTTGCAATCGAAACGTCGTGAGAATTGAATTGGTTTATTTTTATTATTTTATTATTTCCCTTCTACGTGACTTTACCGAAAGAACCAAGAATATAGGTGGAATGATGGCAGGGAGTAATTTGGCCACGTGGTTGCGAATGAGCTGATGCAAGAATGTCCGTCCCCCAGAGCAAAACAACACTAAGAGACGACAAAACATTAAACCCAGAACTACAGCACAGCTGACTCTGTTCTAGCACCTCCGATTAGCATGGTTGCCTATGTATGGTGTGAAAGAAGTTCAGAGTATCATCAATACTCTGCTAGCATGTATGAATGATGATGAAAATGAAGTGACCAATTATCGCTACAGGAAATCCGAGGACAGACCCAGGCATTATGGGTTAACTAGCCATGATAACTGGCAGATGCACCCCCTGCACTACCCACTGTACCAGCTCGCTGCGTTTTAGCCACCTGGTGCTCGACTCATTGTTGTGAGCGTCGCTCCTTCACCCTGGGGCTGGGTGGGGGGTGGGAGGGTGGGGCTGGGAGGGGAGGGGCTGGTCACCCCGTGGTGCCCTTATAAAACTAAATGTTTAACCTACTCACGCCGGCTTGTGCCCGCACTCACAGTCGGGCATATTTGCAGAATACACTCCGCCGCCGTTGACCCTGGCCATTGACCGAGAAACCCAACGTTCCTATCAGCTTCCTCCGCAGGAATGTGTTACCGGAGGAATTTGATGAGCTATAAAGCTATTTCATTCATCCAATATTTCACAGATATAACCTTAGCAGGCCACACCTTCACATTTTCCAATTGTGATGCAAAAAATTATGGTTCACCTTTAGCACAAGAATGCGATGCCGACATGCTCCTCTCGTACTTAGTGAAGACAATATGTTTGCAGTGGTTGATAAATGGCATTTGCCAGCCGTTTCAAAGCAATAGGCGTCTTGTGGCCACAGGACAAAGAACATGCCGCTCAGCAAAAACGTTGTTTCGTGCTTACAGATGAAAGTGCCGTTGTAACGTGATGCATTGCTCCCCATATCCGCTTTCACGTGGACGTGTTAGGATGCCGGGAGCACCCCCCCTCGGGCACAATTACCGTTTACCGTTGAGGCTGAACATTGTTTTTAAGGATGCACTTCTCCCCGCGGCTTTATAGCTCGCAATAGCAGCATGGCCCCAATTGCCGAACGCGCAGTTAATCGCGCGTTCACGATTCCAGAGCGTCAACCTGAGCCACTGAGTGCCACGGCATGAAATATGTTACAATTTTGTTGTTGTTTTGACCGGCGATGGCGTCTTTCGGCCTGTTTAAGTACTGTAAAGATAGTGGGGTTTTTATGGATTTGAGCTTTCCAGCCTTATTAACTAATGCTTTGCAATGCATCCAGCAGCATGCTGTTTTGAGCACATACCACTTGCTGTTAAATCTCCATTCAGTGGCTCAAAGATCAGAGGTGCACGCTGCTGGATGTTTTGTAATGTTTTGAGGAACAAGGTTTTCTTTTGCTCGACCAGCATTTGATTTAAGCTTCTGAATAATAAGTAAATTCCTCAGTGGGCTTTGCCTGGTAGGATGGGGATAGTTTAGTTTATTTGTATGTGTTTGGGTTATTTGTTTATCTTATACTTTGCACTACTATTGTGTTTTTGTACTGTTTGTTGTTGTAACGTTCTTACCCGCCCACTTCTAGACATCTGTGAAAAAGAGCTTCATTGCTCATCAGATTCCTCCAGTTTAAATAAATATGCAGATTCTGTAATTTCTCAATGTACATTGACGCTGAAGACGTGATGTTTCACTTGTGCACGTATTGTCGACGTGTGCCCCGTGGATCAATCTTTGCTTTCTTACAGACAACGAGCAGCTGGCTCGCTCGGGCACCAACTGTCTGGAGAACGTGGTGATTCTCAACGGAGAGAAGTTCTCGCCGAGCACGTGGGACAAGACGTGCTCCTGCATGCTCGACATCTTCAAGACCACCATCCCCAACGCGTGAGATACGCGCAAAACCAGCCAAGCTTATTTGCTCACGTGCTCGTGACGCATTACCATCGTCGCAATTGTAATCACGATTATCGTTATTAACAGCGGTAGCAGCGGCAGCAGCGGCAGCGTTCTCATCAACGACGACAATTGAAGATGCCACCAAGGCGCTTGTGCCAGGCTAGGTGCACTTGGAGGCCACATTCGGTGTTCGTAAGGCTCGCTGGCAGGAGCTCGCGGAATTAGCCTCGGCGTTATGGGTTAACTACTGAGCTAACGACCACCTGTGCACTCTACGGTGACAATCCATCATCACAACCATTGTCACGAGCATTATTATTGTTGGCCAAAGTCAGAGCAACCCCGTGGACCTTGTAGTGCACAAAGGCAACAGGTGATAGAACAATTGTCATTTTATAAACAATACAAATACATAAACTTCACTGATAACTGGAGAAGGTGGACCTTGAAAGTAAGCATAACTACCAGTATTGTGCTTGTGGCAGCTTATTAAGCTTAATTATGCATCAGCAGCCATTGTCCATCCACTGCTGGATTAAGTCCTCGCACTATTGCCGTCCCTCACAGTCCTGCAGCGGCGCAATCCATGTCACCGCTTTTCACGGGTGGATCACATCGTCGCTCCATCTCCACAGCAGTTGTCCTGTTTGGCGTGTTTTTCCCTTTGCCCGTCGTTCCGTCACCAGTTGTGCATTTCGTTTCAAACGAGAATCCTTTGGTGATGTTGATGCCACCAGGTTGCTGACGTGGAGACCCGTGGGGGTGGAGGGCGAGTCCTCTCCGTCTCACGGCGATGGCAGCGAAAAGCCCTTGGTAAGCAACTTCCCCGGGGAGGGCGAGAGCCGTTGCATGAATCACGTTCGTCTGGCTTGGCAGCATTGCCGCTTGCGGGCACGACCCGATAAGGTTGACCGACCTGACCCATCCCTCGTCTTCCGGTCTCTCCCTCCCTGCGCTGCCCGCTCTGCCGTCGATGGCCAGGATGCCGTGTCGCAGCGCTCCTTCGACGTGTCGGTTCGCACGGACGAACACGCTGACCGGCCATCGGGCGACACCTGGAAGCAGAGCCAGTTCAGCCTGGTGTCGACAGCGAGCGACGAGCAGGGCCGCGGCAAGGGACTGAGTAAGGAGGACATTAGCGGGCCTCTGTGGCGCCAGCACCGTTCACTAATCCATGCCACCGTTCACAATCCATGACGTCAGCACCATTCACAATGCGGAGCCAGTTCAGCCTGGTGTCGACAGCGAGCGACGAGCAGGGCTGCGGGAAGGGCCTGAGTAAGGACGACATTCGTGGGCTTCTGTATGGCGCCAGCACCGTTCACTAATCTTGTCAGCTGCTCTCATATTCTTAAAAGAATATGAATTCCTGCAATCACGAAAGTTGTAAGTCAAAACCTGCTCTCATAGATTATAGCCATGTTTCAATCCAATGCTGGATGAGGGCAGCATGCCCCATGCTGCGGGGGTCCTGGGGTGTTTTGGACTTTGGCTGCTCGAATTGTCTGCGTGATAAGCCGCCACTTTGTTGAGCTATCATTTGTGGCATTAAAATAAGAGCTATATAGCTCAGTGGGCCTTAGCTGGTCAAATAAAACAAGTTTAGTTTGAAGTTTAGTGGTCGTCGTCAGGACCGCTTGTGTTGCGATCGAAATGTCGTGGTTTTTGTTTTTATTTGTATTATTTTTATTAACTTTATTATTATTTTAATTATTGAAATAACCAATGAATATTAATTTCTGCAGTTACGAAAGTTTTAAGTGAAAATATCCATAATACAGGTTTTTATTTTTTTACAATCGTAGCTTTGCTCTCCAACACACTGGTGTGCTGTACCAGTAATGAATTGGCATGTTCTGTTTATGTGACAAACCTTACTAATTGGCTGTGTCGGGTGGTGGCGGGTTTAACGACACATTTATATATTTACACGCTCTAACCCAAAAAAACCTGCATTATGCATATTGGTTGCGAAGGCCTACGTGTTATACATACATACAACGTGGAGTACAGGGTGATTGGCCTACTTTTTCACGCGCACAATTGGAGTCTATCGCATCAATCATTGAGAAAAGTGAAGTGGGCCTAAGCAAGACACGCTGCAAGAAGGAGTCGCGGGGGGAGGCAGTTGGTCAGAACTATCAACGGAGTGACAGCCAAAGTCGAGACCGCACGATAGTGGGAGAAGTTCAACATACAGACACAGACATTGTGCTGGCGAGAGTTGGTGCCGCCCCCCTCCCCCCCCCCTTGACGCCTGCCACGTCTGTGCCGCACGCAGGGATGTCCGAGCAGAAGCTGTTCGCGGCGCTGCTCATCAAGTGCGTGGTCCAGCTGGAGCTCATCCAGACGATCGACAACATCGTATTCTTCCCCGCCACCAGCAAGAAGGAGGACGCCGAGAATCTTGCCGCAGCCCAGGTGTGATTCGGGGTCACGATGCGGTTCAAGAATCGGTTCTTGTTTTAGTTTTGTGCCGTCTGCCTTGGGGGTTACTGCTCGTTTGATTCTGTTAGGCTGAAGGGTTCGTCCGCGGTTAACTAGCGTATGTATTTTGCATTAAGTGCAAGTCAGCGATTCATACGCGCGCATTTTAACGCGTGTTCCCTGAATATGAGAATTGAAGCGTGTTCTGTGAATACGGGGAGCTTTATATTTAGCAATATTTTCCATTCATAACGTGACATTTTTTTGTTCAAATTTCACGACTACTTCATTCTGTTTTTTGGTGACTCGAGTCACTCTTGCAACAATTGAGACTCCTTCCTTGTCTCTCTTTGACTTCTCACCCGAGTTAAACGAAAGCAACGGGAAACCCGAACTTTGCCCGTGACTGATGTCGCTTGCCGATTGTGCGATCGCAGCGCGACTCTGACGCGGACGTGCACATCGACACGGAGGACCAGGGCATGTACCGCTACCTGAGCTCCAACCAGCTGTTCAAGCTGCTCGACTGCCTCCTCGAGTCCCACCGATTCGCCAAGGCCTTCAACGCCAGCCACGAGCAGCGTACTGCACTCTGGAAGGCTGGTAGGGGCTTCGCACGCAACCAATGTTTTTTTTTTACCTCTTAGTTTAATGCCCCGGCAACTCCGACATTGGTCTGCGTTGGCAAAGCTGCTCATGGCCAACTGTTAGTCCGTGGGCCAGGGCAGAGATTGGTACCACTTGAGTTAGAAAACCTTCCCTAAGAATGCCATGCTTCCGAACGTTGTCCTGACGTGAGTAGGGCAGAGAGCCCACTTTTTTCCCATTCTCCTACCCCGTGAGCTTCTGACCTCGGGGCTTTTGTCAGCGGAATATCTGTGCCCCCCCTTACCGCTCGCTCTCTGTACCGGGCTCTTGTTTAATAATAATTAAATAGCGATAACAAAACCTTAGTTGTATCTATGTATTTAAAATGTCCAATAAGGGTGAATTATTTGACAACCCACTCATTTCAAATGGGTATCACAGTTCACTCTTGTTGGTCGCATGAAGAAATTAGAACCACCAATATTATGCAGCTCCAGGTGGTACCGCCAAAATTGGGCCTTGGTTCATGGACTGTGTTGTCTGCTTGTGAAAGTGCAATTGAGAAGAATTTCTCAGTCGTTTTTAAAATAATACTTTACTGCAGTGGTTCTGAACCTCTACTGCAGTCTTGCACCCCTTGAAAGGGCTTCTCGCACCCCCAGGGAGTGTGTGCACCCCAGGTTAAGAACCACTGCTTTATCGTATGAAATGAAAACGAGGACCGGTCATATTTTTGGTTCACTTTGTTTTGTCCGATTAAGTGATTTGTTGAAAAATCGTTTGGAAAATTGTCATAAATAGAATAGAATCTTACACATCCTTTATGTATATGTTAATGAATGTGTTCAGGCCACGGTAAAGAGGGTTCAATGAGAGGAACACTTCATATATGAATTGGATTTACTAATGTACAGCTATAATTAGGTAAATGATGTCACAAATGCATACATCGCCAAACACAATGCCAGTGGAGGCTGTTAAATGGAAACAAATTGGTTTAGGGAAAGGGAATATCACTCGATACCAATAAAAAAAGGAAATTTTGATTAAATTAGCTATAATGATGTCTCCTATTTCTTAATGGAAACCCCGGCGCGTGCTTTATGGTTGTGCTTGCGTCACGCCATTGTATGTGCATGTGCGTGCTTGTATGTGTTTCCGTGTGTGTGTGTCTGCGCTCGTGTGTGCCTGTGCCCTATGAACCTGGTGACCCGGGTTTGATTCCCGCTCACGGCAAATTCCAGTGACGATTATTTGAACCGGTCCTGGGTCCCTCCTAGGTCGACTCGGCCTCAAATGAGTATCTGCTGTGATGTGTAAACATCGCCAATAGGGAGACAAAGGCGGGCGGGAATGGTGTTGGCCACCCACCCCCTCGCGTGCTGTGCCGGCCTTCATAGGTGCTCGCGAATAGCACTTGCCCCCAAGTCTGTTAAGCCTATATAAGGATGATAATTGTTTTTTTACCCTTTTATCTGGCAACAAAACTGACACCTTTTTTTACAAGGAGTCATGTTTGCATAGACCACAATACCTGCAGTCATAATGCAAACAAGAAACATTGCTCTGGTAATGTATGCACTAATCAACTTTAAGGACAGTGCATACATTATCAGAGCTATGTTTTTTGTTTACATTATGACTGCAGGTATTGTGGTCTATGCAAAAATGACTCCTTGTAAAAAAGGTGTCAGTTTTGTTGCCAGATAAAAGGATAAAAAAACAATTATCATATTTTATCTTCTGGCAAATGAGTTTCCAATGGCCTATGTAAGGATCTTTGTGTCTGTGTAGCCATGTGTGTGTGCGTGTGTGTGTGTTTATACGTGTATGTTTGCCTGTATGTGTGCCACCCGTGTGTGTGTGCCCGTGTGTGCGCGTGTATTTGTATGTGTGTGTGTTTATACGTGTATGTTTGCCTGTGTGTGTGCCACCCGTGTGTCTGCCCGTGTGTGTGCGCGCGTCCAATTTGTGTGTGCTCATGCAGGGTTCAAGGGCAAGTCAAAGCCGAACCTGCTGAAGCAGGAGACGAGCAGCCTGGCGTGTTCGCTGCGCATCCTCTTCCGCATGTACATGGACGAGAGCAGGCAGGACGCCTGGGGAGAGGTCCAGAACCGCCTCATTGGGTACGGCGCCGTTCCAAGCGAATTCAATCAGTGCAGCGATCACTGAGCAGGATGTGGGCCCTCCCCTACGCCATGTGGGTCGTGGGGATTATTAGAACCGTATGTCACCACGCTGGTCAGGTCGCGTTGGTGAAAATGGGCACCATCTGAGGTGGGAGTATGGAAGTACGGTACAAGAATTCGTTTTGCCCTCTCCTGCCCACAATGGAGCACCACAACAGCCTGAAAAACCTATGATGCATCCATCCGAGTATAATACCCTGCTTGCCTTCTGACATCTGATAAGATCAGCTGCATTTTGAGTGATTTTGGTCATGAGCTACTGCAACATTCCCTTGCACTTAATTCCGTCAGTCGTTCGCCAAGGAAGCCGGTAATTTTAACCGTCCCATCGGTGTATTTTGTTTGCAGGGCGTGCAGCGAGGCGTTCAGCTACTTCTTGTCACTGACTTCTGAGTCTCACCGGGAGGCGTGGACCAACCTCCTGCTGCTCTTCCTCACCAAGATCCTCAAGATCAGCGACGAGCGAGTGGGTGTCCACATCGTACATGGTCTCACTGCCCCTACTAATAAAGTCGGACGATATTTCGCCACGTCAAATGAAGTGTGGGAGCATGCGCTGGGCAGCAGCAGTCACTCTCCAGCACCGAATCAGAGGGTCCATCCTGGCAAAGCCTCCAAGCGAGAGCCTCTTTCTAGTGGTTCCTCTGGGCAAAGCCACCACGCAAACCCCCTTCCTATCTCCGAGTCTGAATAGGGGCGGCCGATGGCTATGCACCACGGGGCCTCTGGCCACCTCCTTAGCCTCTTCCTTCACCCACGAGGTTCTCGAGCTCGGAGAACCACGTGGGCAGGGTCAACCGAAGCGGGAAGCCAGGAAGCCACGTGCCTAACGTGGCAGAGTTGGCAGGCCCGTATCACACTCGTAGCAAGCCTCATCTCGGTTCATATGCTCCGGAAATTCTGTGTCACATAATGCAACAACGTGCTAATTGAGGGCAACACAGCGACGTGATTTCACACCTGACTTGTGCGTGCGTCATATGCATGGGTTTTTCTCCCGGCGCGTCGGGGCTATATGTTTAACTCTTCCGACGGTGCCTCTCGTTTTTGTTGTTGTTGCCCAGTTCCGAGCCCACGCGTCGAGCTACTACCCGCTGCTGTGCGAGATCATGATGTTCGACCTCGTGCCCGAGCTGAGGACCGTGCTGCGAAAGTTTTTCCTCCGCATCGGCGCCGTCTTTGGCATTTCCACGCAGCAGCCGGAGACGCCCGGCTACAAGTAGAGATTGTCTGCGTTGTTCCGCTTAGCAAAGAAGGAAAAGGGTGGTACATTGGATTGTAAGCTCACAGTTGTTATTATCATCATTACTGTACTATTATTATAACGTTGTCGTCCTTGTCATTTAATTCAGTTACGGAAAGGTTTTCAACTCGAGAAGGTGAAAAATGTACGTCACATGACCGGAGGGTTTTGTCCTCTGCGAGTGACTAGGCCGTAAACATTTACTCCAATTGGTGTGCGCTTCTCTGGGCGGGAGGCGTTGAAGAGCTTGCGATGATTTCGACGGAAGAGATTTTCTCTTGATAGTCACAGTGGTGAAGTGTGATCATGCCCACGTCTGTAGCCTTACCCCCTCCCCCCCCACACCGCCTCTTGTGCTGGCTAAACGCTTACCCAACCTTGCCCTGTTATCGACAGACCATCTGCATTCCTATTTAAGATACCGACGCAGGTCATATGAACATTCGAAAAGGGTATTAAAGTATATTAATAATTGTACAGCATTGCATGTATTTATATTGATGCTTTTAACTGGAAAAAAGCCCAATTATTTGTTATATTGGGTCAAGCTGCATATTTGTAAAAAACTAAAAAGCGACATAAAAACACCGTGTACTCCTTCATGACTTAGGCAAAAAAAAGTTCAAAATAGTTTTTGTTTGCTTGGATCCATGCACAAGAGGCCTGCTGATGTGGTAAAGGTGTAAGATATAAGCTTGAGCAAGCACTAAACTGTGAACACTTTATGGGTGTGGAGATCTTCATTGATGTGTTTTTCTTTGTGAAGCTTTATGGACGTTTTTTTTTATACATTGCTGTGTGCGTGCAGGGCGCTGGTACATTTTATGACGCGCACGCACAGACGGTCTCTCACTGAATCACTTTCGTGTTACTTTGTGTGTGTGTGTGTGTTAATTTCCAAGGGCCGAGAGTGCTCCTATAATTTAATGTACATTTAATTGGGAGTCTGATTTTGGTATGGGGGATTGTATTTACTGAAGGGAATGTGTGTGTGTATATTGGAACCACAGTTATATAAACAACATCATACTCTGTATTCAGAGGTCTTCAGTTTAGCAGCGGTGTCCGCTAAGTCCACCTGCACCGGGAATGCATCGCAAAAATGTCCTTGTCAAAGATTTATTTTTGAGTGTTCATCGTTGCATTATCTCACATTGGTACAATAGCTTTTTTTCCATTGTATGTTGGCCTTGAAACTAAGTTGTTTAACAACGCAAATAAATAAACAAAAACTCCAACATACTTTGTTTTGGGCACAGCAGAGTCCAAAAATCTGGATTGGCTACGTGCAGCCGCTTGCATGGTCATCGGTCATATCACGGTGCTTCAACGGCAGGGGGTGTTAGATACATTTACAGTTTACACTGAGAAGTAGCTGGGCGACCGTGGGGTCATTCGCTTGGCAGTGTAGAGTTAGATGGCTGGCTGGCATTGAACGTGCAGCCCGCGTCACGGCGTGGTGTGCAACTCGGGAGACGGATTTCCCTCGGAGAAGAAAATTATACAGCAACACTATAACAGCGAGCGTGCGGTGTTGGAGCCATCCGAGATGAAGCGTGTCTTTGCCGTGCCGGCTTGCAACAAGGGCATTGCGTTTGGCTAGTAATCCCCATTCTCCGGCGCTCGCCTTGTGGAGGCTGCTTAATCCGGACGTGACATTTCGCATGCCCGTGCTTCAATGTGGCCGCATTGTGCATTCGGCGTAGCTTACGGTGGGAGCATAGATAGAGCACAGGCTCGAACGTGGAAGCATTGCTGGTTTGGGGGGTTTGTTCAGACTCCGCCACATCCGTCCCGTGAAAAAAGCACTCTTATGCTGGAAATGAGCTCCGGTTTCTTCTCGCTCTTGGATGACTTCTCTGCTTGTGCTGTGCTCTCGGGGAGAGAGGGAGTTAGGACACAGTGTATAAATTTGTTTTGCTGTTGATTCATATGCGTTAATTATATGCGGGTCGATGCGTGTACTTTAGGTCGTGGTATATATAATAATATATATATGGAATTCAAATATGAAATTTAAAAAAGTGAGATGTAAGAAATTTGACTTTAAACATTAGCGGGGATTGCAACGAAGATTGTGCGCAATGACTTTATCAGCCCAATACTTAGAACAAAAAATCTTCCAATCATTCACAGCTGTGGTGAGGGTGTAGCAGTCGAAATCGCTGGTGGATGTTAATTAAACAATGTATATGGAACAGCCATATATAGTTTTTCTATGTAAAGAAAAATAACGGATGCACCGCGGTTTATGTACAGTTTAATGGAGATCATCTGGTGGGACCTAAGCTGAGTAATAATAGTACGAATAAATGTTTTCAAACTCAACGCGTTGTCTCTTTGGGAATCTTGCTAACATGTTGTGGGGGCGATTCGATCTCGCTGCACAACACTGAAGATGAGACACCGAGATGGAGCAGTACAGTACAAAAGTGGATTTTGCCGCACTGCCTTTTGCTGGTAACGGCCTTGTTTTATGCATGGTTCTCACCCATCCAAGCATTCATTATCGAGGTTCAACCCTGCTTAGCTGCTGAGATATGATAAATATTGTGTAAATTCTGGGTGATTTGACCATAGGCCATTCATATGTTGCTGGGGGCTATCCATAGCTGGCTTCTGAAGACAATGAAGTCTCATCGATTGAATTTCTCAGCAGCAAAGTGGGATCTGGTGTGATCTCGCTGAAATAAATTTTTGTAGTTGACAATTAACACATGATCCTGGCATGCAAGTCGGCCTGTCTACACTCGGGTGCAGCGCGTTACCACCTTGCTCTTGTGCATAGAGTAATGTTTGTCGCATGACGCATTTTTTTAAAAACAAAATTGAGTACAAACCAATTTTGTACACTGATGGCCAGGCTTAGACCATCCGCACCGGCTTAATCGCAGGTAGCTGCCTTTATTTGAACTCGGGATCACATCTCTGCCAGCTCAGCGCTCTGACCTTCAAGCCACTCGGTAGGCTCCTTAATTCCTCTACAGTATTTTTATTTATCATACTATTCGAGATGTATAAAATAAAATAAACAGATTGTGCTTTTAACTAAATAACCTAAAATATTACAGCGTTGAGTCCCTGCACACCCGGGCACCTTCCTGTGTGCACAGCCACAGTGGCAAGATCGCTCCCAAAGCACCGCGAAAAAAATGTTATGTTTAAATGTAATTTGCCCTTTCACATTACTTAATTCAGAAGAGGAATATGATGGTTATTGCCCAAGGTCAATGTCACTTAATTTTAACTCAATGTATTTTTTCCCTCTTCCAATGTGTTACTTATTCAAATGAACAAAAAAGGCCCTTTACCCAAATGTGAAAAGGTCCCCATTATGCCTTCGTGAGGATTTCACCTGCTTGGGAACATTGGCAGACTTGGGGATATTTCAAATGGCAAGGAAATTCGACAGAAATAGTCCAAATTAAACAAAAAAGTGTCTTGCAAATTGCAAAACCACCTACAGGACAGCGTCACCAATTCTAGATAAGCTGGACAAATGCAGGAGTGACATTTAAAATTAAAGAGTTAATCATTTCACAAGTTATAAATAAACGTCCGTGGGAATGGGCAAGACATGTCTTGAGAAGGGATGGTGGCAGATATTCAAGAATAATGACGGATAGTCAGCCAAAAGGAATGGAATGCATTTGAGATGAGATTCACAGAGAAGATGGAGTGATGACAGCATCTCTTACGCAGGTACTAGGTAGGTCATTACATCGGAGGATCATGAGAGATGGTGGTGGCTTGGGCGGGCCGTTGTCCAGCAGGGGTTTGACCGTGAGCATGGGTTGACAACCAAAGTAACAAGAGTATTTTTTTTCAAATTCGGTAAACAAAAAATTAACCCGTAAAAACAAAGTTTTTCACTATAAATCCTTTATATGCGTGGCGGCTAGAGTCCTCTCGTCCTCTGGCTTGAGATGGCTGCCACCTATGGGTCAGATTATTGCCTGCCACCATTAAGCAATTGGTAATTAAATATAAAAAAAAAATTGCCTAAAAAGTGTAAAATTTTGGAATTTTTTTTTTCACGAAAATAAATTGTCACGCACAACGAGTCTTTGTGCAAAATGTCAGCTCGATTGGATTACGGGAAGTGGGTTAAAAACGACCGAAAGATTTGCACGGTCGTAAGCGCGCAAGCAAGCAAGCGAACTTAATATAAAGGATTAAAAAATACCCCTTAATATGAATGCGAGGCAGTGGTCCTTAATAAATAATGTCACGAAGTAGTCCTTAAAGAGCAGAAGTCGCCGACCGCTAACCGTGGCTGATGATGATGACGTGTAAATCATGTCCATGTGTTTCGATATAAATTCAAGATAAAACTAATTAGTGGAGTTTTGGAATTGCATTACCACGAGGTTGTTTTGAGGGTGTCAAGAGGCCTTCATCCCGCAGTAGATTAACAGTGGCTTCTTCCACGCGTTTGTCCCACTCATGTGGGATCTGCTGTCCTTGCCAACCTTATCCATGCTGCCCTATCCAGCGTCATCTCTCTTTCCCCTCCTCGGGCCACCATGTCCGATCGCACCACACCGCCCCCCACCTCTTCTTCTGCCTTCCTCTTGATCTCTTTCCTTCCATCACCTGCCACCTTCTGATTCACGTAATTTCCCTGTTGTTTCTCCACATGACCGAACCACACCAGCCTTTTCTCTCATCTTCTCTGTGATGTCTACCACATTGAGTCTTCCTCTCACTCCTTGATTTATGATCCTGTCCTTCCTTGTCAAACCCAACATCCACTGAAACATCCTCATCTATGTGACTGCCATAGCTTAGTCCTCCCTCTTTCTTGTGCCCCAGCACTCGGCCCAATAAAACAGCACCGGCCTCACCAGGGGCTGACCATGATTAAATCGATTTTTTTTTATGGACTGTTGCTCAATGATATCAAGTTGAGTGTAGGAAACTTGGATTGCATTTATTGGTAAACTATTTCAAATATCTTCTTGGTTCTTTCGGTAAAGTCACGTAGAAGGGAAATAATAAAATAATAAAAATACACCATAAAATAATATATTTCATATAGTTTTCGTATAAATAATGCGTGCATTGAGTCTCACACTTGCACGGCGCATTGAAAGTGTTCGGGTTTGGCTAAGCATCCCAAGGCATGACCTTTTTGGAAAATTAGTCGAGGCTTTTTTTTCCCTGGGCAATTGAATAACTGACAGTATTGGGTAAGAGTGCAGCTCTCTAACTTACGTCAGCGACACTGACAGGTCAGCGTGTACTGGCAACTCGCTCATGGCCAACGTCCAACTGTGTCGTTCCTTGGCTGGCCTTGTCCTCTTCTGCGAGTGTGATTACAATATCCAGACAATGTTCTCGAGTACTTGTTCCACTGATGTCCGTTTCCAGGGGGATGTTAGGAAATCTGCATTGTTATGGCAGTGGTATTATTATATTATTTATTAATGGAACTACATGGTGTGCAGAAGATGTCAGTGCAGCAACATCAATTGTCGTGCTGTGAGTAGCGAGTTAACTCTAGACGAAGACCCGGAGAGGACGAGACGCGGGACCCAGACTTCATTCCACAGACGAGGCAAGAACACTCCAGGGACTGCCCCTTGATGCTCCTGGGCGTGGCCTCGCTCCGCCTTCGGCAACGCCCCCTTCGAGACCTTTCCCGAAGAATCTCGACCGAGCACCACGTGTCCCACTCAGGCTACCATGTCCTCACTTGTCCTCTCTCTCAGGCCATCGCCAGGACTATGCCCCCTCGGGCTGGCTAACATGCCGTACCAGCCCACAGGGGATTATTGTGTCCGTCCGTCGGTCGTGCAGGGAAGGGCTGGGTGGGGAGGGAAGGGAGGGTGGGCAGGGGCTGGGTGGGGAGGGTGGGGCTGGGAGGGGCTGGGTGGGGAGGGGCTGGGTGGGGAGGGTGGGGAGGGGCTGGTCACCCCGTGGTGCCCTTATAAAACTCAACGTTTAACCTACTCACGCCGGTTTGAGCCCGCCCTCACAGTCGGGCATATTTGCGGAATACACCACGCCGCCGTTGACCCTGCAGGCCATTGACGGAGCAACCCAACGTTCCTACCAGCTCCCTCCGCAGAAATGTGTTTCTGGTGCTAGAGAGAGGCTCCAGACGCACAGTTGCACTCCTGTAACAGTAGCTGGCGCGAACACCCCAGTGACACCATTTACGTCACTACACATGTGTAGTGGCATCGGGGGGTGCCACTGCATGCCACCCAAGGCCGGCCTGTGTGTGCAGCAGGAGACACGCTGCTCACACCTGGAGCGGCGCAGGGGGGACAGGGGGCCAATGGCACTCAGGATGAACCCGGAGGGCCTGGTAGCCGGAGGTACCGGGGCTGGGTGACCCCGGGACCGGTTCCAGGGACCTCTGGAAGGGCCGAGAAGGGAGGCGTGCCTAGGGGCGGAGCAAGCCCCGGGACTGGGAATAGAAGCCGGACCCCTGAATGTTGTTGTTCATATGAAGATATGAAGCCGTCATCTTGAAGAAGAAGTTCCGAAGTCAAGACCAGGACTCGAGTTGGGGTCCGGGGTTGAAGGCCTCCCCAAGTTGTGTTAGGGCTAGTTAACCCAGAGGGACTACCTCCCCAGGTTACCTGGCGGAAGGGGCAGCTACCCCTTTGTGTTTGCGAGTATTGTTATAATAAACGCGTTGCCTCCAGAGAAGCCTCGCTCTCCATTTATACCCACTACACATGTATCACGCTGCCTTAATAGGGTGGGCGAATAGACACATTTCACAATAGACGTATTCTTTGGATATTTCGGTAAAGTCACGTGGAAAGAAAAAATAATACCGAAAGACCCAAATAATATTAATTCCTGCAGTCATAATAAAAATAATAAAAAATGTTTTAAAAATTATAATCGAAATAAAATAATGAATCTGTGATTGATTATTATTTTCCTATTATTATTTTATTTCTATTATTTTTATTGTTTATTTTTATTACTTATTTTTACCTACGTGACTTTTTGACTTTACCGAAAAAAAACAAAGTCACGCAAACTTAAAATGAGAACCCTTACTAATTGGCTGTGGCGGGTTTAACGACACATGCACATTAACGCGATCTAAAACCCCAAAAAACATTATTGATGATATTGGTCACGAAAGCCTAGAACTATTATACTGGTAGGAACGAAGTGGACCAGCCAACAATAGATTATACTGGTAGGAACGAAGTGGACCAGCCAACAATAGATTATATCGTCCGTCCGTCCGTCCGTCCGTGTATCAACATCGCCCCCTACTGCAAACACTTGGCATGACCCTACAAAAACCTTTACACTCAGTGACGCTTTCGGCTTTCCTGTCGAAACAAGTGTATAACATTCCCTTATAATTCCCACAGATAGCTTTTAATTAAAACTTTTAAATTAAAAATTTACTAGCAGCGGCCTAAAGCCTACAGCTAGGCCTAAAGCCTCGAACAACGCCTCAAACTCTCCCTTCGTATCGTACCCCCGCGTGTGTGCAAGGGAGTTAATGTTTAACAATGTTACATTCCCTTATGTTTTTAATACATTTAAAGCTTTTACATAAATAATTAAAGCATTTAAATTAAAAATTAACTCACAGCGGCCTAAAGCCTACAGCTAGGCCTAAAGCCTAGAACTAGGCATCAAGCCTAGAACTAGGCCTCAAGCCTAGAACTAGGCCTCACACTCT
>CM025635.2:2275412-2301775 GCA_014621495.2 Entosphenus tridentatus | reverse complement strand
CTTCGTATCGTACCCCCGCGTGTGTGAAAGGGAGTTAATGTTTAACACTGTTACATTCCCTCATGTTTTTAAATAGAAACATTTGAATTTTAAGCTTTTACATTAAAATACACTCCCTACCTCCCCGTCGTCGGCGGGTCTCCAGCCTAGAGCCAGGCCTGGCAATTTCTCCCCCGCTAGGGGTGTATTGGGCGGGGCTACGTGGGGCTGGGCGGGGCTACCGCGGCAGTAGTAACAATCTGCATATTGTGAAGATTGTTACTACTCACTATGTCTGCTCCAAGCTGCACTCACGTAGGTACATACTTTGCAATACTAGTATTTTTTCCACAACGGTTACTACTACTTTATTGTTTCCTATGTTCCACTACGTCTACGTTTCCGTCCACTTATTGGCGCCCATTTTTTGCCATTTCATTTTATTATAGCCATTCATTTGTTTGTTCCTACCAGCCCACCCCACAGGGACCTGGTTATTATCACCAAAACTTGAGCCGATTTTTTTTTACTACAAAACAACATTAAAAATCGCGTTTTCTCCCCACCGCGGCCGCCGTAGTTGGCGCCACCGCGGGGGTCAATCGGAGGCTCTCTCCAGGGTCGCTCCCTCACCGCACCGAGCGGCCCGTCGGCTTCCGCGCGTGTTTATATTTCTACGATGATTAAATATCGATACTTACGTTTAAACAAAAGCACACTTTAACTCGTCACCCCGTGTTCCGCGCGGAGTAGGCGACAACAAGCCCAGCGCGCCGGGATGAACCGAAAGAAAAGCGAGAAGGGATTCGAAAGCCCGCGCCCGTTCAAATTATAAGTACCTCGTCGAAATGTTCGATCCACTGCTGGATGAAGGCGTCTTTTCCTCTCCCACCCCGATACGTTACCCGACTGTCTACTGCGCCACGATTGTCGCCGCGAGTAGGGCCGTAGGATGGGAAATCGCGTCGTAGCGCGCTAACCGCTGCGCCACCGCTCCCTCACCGCAGCGGTGTTCACGATCGTTGTCGACCCACTGCTGGATGACGGCCTCGACCGCACTCTGCGGTAGTTGTATTTGACCATACTTCACCTTAAATACTTCACCTTGGGTCAACGCGGGTTGGTCGGAGTCCCGGTTAGCGTGGACGTAACGCTACAGCAATGGGTTTAATATACGTATTCGTTCAAAAGCAGCGTTCGAAATTTGACCCAAACTAATTATATCAGAAAGTTGCCGATAGCGAGACGACACATTATTGGTTTGGCAATATTGCAACTTAAATGTGTGTGCAATCGTGTGTTCGTATTTTGTTCGTCAGCAGAGTTCCTTACGTGAGCGAGTTGGTACAAATGTATTTGAGCAATGTTTGGTGATGTCAACGTTGATGTTGAAATCTGTTCCGCTTCTCTAGAAATGAACGACAATGACTCAAAAGTAACGTGAATTTTTTGTGTCATTACGAACCATCAGGTACTCAGCATCAACAACATCAACTTCCAAAAGAAGTCCATCATTGTAAGCCTTTTTCCTTATAAGCTTGTATTTCAAATGGTACTTCAACATCTTCTTGGTTCTTTCGGTAAAGTCACGTAGAAATAAATTAATAAAATAAAAAAAATTAAACAACACACAAGACTGCTTTAGAATTAAACAAACACCATACATTTAAATTTTGATTTTAAGCTTTCGTGACTGCATGGATTAATATTGTTGGTTCTTTCGGTAAAGTCACGTAGAAGGGAAATAAAATAATAATAAAAATATAAAATTTTATTTTATTGTCGACTAAGGCCAGTAAAATTATTACTATGACTTTACCGAAAGAACCAAGAATACCATACATTTTTACAATATTTACGCCACGCTTTATTGCAGCTGCTGCAAATGCAAAGTGTATAAATAAGCCTTGCTAAAATAGTAATAATTTTACTGGCCTTAGTCGAACCACTGCTAGACGAATGCCTTCGCACGCAGTGCCTGTCATGAGGCTCATTTGTACGTTGAGCTTTCCTTCGCATCGTATGTAGCCAACTGCTAATCGGGTTGGTGTGAAGGTGGGCACGCAGGACCGGTTTAGATATCACGCGCAACTAATTGGACTGGAAATCAAGCCACAGCGCTAATGGTCCCCCCCCTCAGGCATTTGAAAATACCACTTCTCTGTTAAACTTTCGCAAGTAATGTGCGCATTGAGGAAACCAATTTAAATCGTGTAAACTTGAAGATTCCAGAGTCGACGATGCCGATATGCTCTGATGGGCACGGTCGGCTACGTACGGTGCGAATTAAGTTGAACATACATGCATTCATGCATCCGTAGTAATGGCTTGTGCGGTGCGATTTCTGTGCGGCAGGGCCATGTGGAACTCACGCTGTTTCCCACCACGGCGACGCTCAACAAGATCCGCCTCAACTGCAAGCAGTGCCGCATCTACCGCGTGCGAGTCAACGACAAGGAGGCCGCCTTCATGTACAACGACCCCACGCTGGAAGTGTGCCACCAGGAGAACAAACAGTGCGTTCCCACGCAGGCAGATGCTGCTGCTGCCCCCTTAGGAGCCCTTGTAGACTGGTGGGGATAGGGGCCATTATCTCGCACCACGCCTGGCTAGTACCAACTCGGCCCTCTTGCACGGCTCTGTTTCCGTCGCCGTGTAAAATTAACGATTTGGAACATTGGGTAATTGTGTGTCGAATACGCTATGTTTCACTGGCGGACGATTTAGTCTGCCAGTAGGAGGCTATGTTGCTATGTGGGTTTTTTTTCAATTCAGTAATTTTCTGGTATATTTTCAAATGTTTTTGACAATCTATAGCATGACCCTGGCACACTTTTCTCACTTGTTTTAAACAATGTCGCTAGATCTTTAACGTCCACTTTGGAGCAGACAACAATGCGTGTTTATTGTTGATACACCTGCAGTGTTGTATGTATGTATTTTGAACTTCTTTCGCGCTGTATGTAGCCAGCCCTGCTAATAGGAGGTGTGGGGGACAGAAAATAACAAAAATATTAAGCAGGGTGGCCGCTGGGCACAAACCATGTACCTCTGCAACAACTATCGAACATGCTACCGCTCAAGCCATTGTAGTCCAATAACTACAACAGACTTTTACTTATTTATCCAGGAAATCCACACTGAGTCATATGACTCTTCTTCAGGAGGGTCCTGCTCCATTGGGTTTTTATATTTGGGATGTTTTCAGCCAAGTAATGATAAGTGTTTATACTTGTGGGAGGAGATCGGAGGACCCAGAGAAAACCCACACGTGCGAGAGGGCAACACTTCATCCCCGTACAGATGGAAATGTATGGCAATTAGTCTTTTTGCTGTACTGCCCTCTTTTAGCGAGCCAGGGGTGTGGCACCTCGACGCTCACGGGAAGGCAGTTTCACAACATCTCTGTGGCCAACTATCCCTCGCCTGCACGATGCTGGATTCCAGGCGTGCGCCACCACCGGCCGGATAATTACAAACATAATGCAAATAGTATGTGCTAACTGTGATTTGTCTTCTGCAGGCGTAACTTAAACTTCTTCTCCAATGCGTACGCGGCGTCCGTGCAAGCGGTGGAGGCAGACTACGGCAACGGCGAGCTTTTGATCAAAGTGCCGTCGGATCTGCGCGAGCACGTGGAAGGTGACAATCCCTTGACCAACTTCGCTGACGTTTTTTTTTAAGGCAATTTTGTCCCGATTGAGCTATCTGCATCACGTTACAAGATTAATGCATCCATCCGGATCGATCACGCGGCATCGTGCAACCCATGGTGTTAAAGAGCGACCCACGGAATCAGATGTCAGAGAGCTATTCTTGAAATCCCTTCCAGTGACCTTTGCTGGACATGGTAGGGGCAGCACTTTCTCATGTGCTCAATGATCACAGGCAGCTGTAGGATCTTGGCAGCATCAGCTTAGCCCTCTGACCTTGCAGCTAGCCAGTCACCTCACTGCACTCACCTTTTATGAAAACAGGTTAATGAAACCAGGAATATGTGCATTTTTTAATCCTTTATATTAAGTTCACTTGCTTGCTTGCTTGCGTGCTTGCTTGCTTGCGTGCTTACGACCGTGCAAATTTTGCGGTCGTTTTTTAACCCACTTCCCGTGATCCAATCGAGCTGACATATTCCACACAGACTCGTTGTGCGTGACAATTAATGTTCGTGAAATTTTTTTTCCAAAATTGTACACTTTTTAGAACAAAAATATTATATTTAATTACCAATTGCTTAATGCTTGCGCTGCAATCATCTGACCCATAGGTGGCAACCATCTCAAGCCAGAGGACGAGAGGACTCTAGCCGCCACGCATATAAAGGATTTATAGTGAAAAACTTTGTTTTTACGGGTTAATTTTTTTTTATGTAAATGCATGATATTCTGCAAAAAATCTTTATTTGGAAGCACTGTCAACGACAAAGCTCATTGTTAATCGTCATGAGAATTACACTTTTCCAAAATATACCACCAATTTGCTACATTTGTCGTGCGAAAATGAAATCTACACAGGACTATTATGTGAGTGTTAATGTACAAAAATATCCCCCATTGAATAATTGGTATTTCTTTTCCAATTTTTTTTTTACTCTGCACTCATTTGTTTCACCCAGTTAAATTGATCTTGCGAAATTGACATTCACAATGAGATAAAGGCCTTTTGCCCACGTGGCTTTCAATGTAGATTCCTATGATTGTTAAAACCTGGAAGACTTGATTTTGTTTAGGGAGGCAATAGGCTGCCTGTTTCTGTGCCAGGTGAATTTGTTCATCAAGTTGTGCATTTCACATGTTTATTACATAACTGCAAAAACACTGAACCAATCACGATGCAATTTTCAATGGTTTACCAATTCCGGTGTCCAAACCATGATACTTTATTCAGCTGGATGGCCACATCATATTTCTATTAAGTATTTATATTTAAAGATACAACAACAACATGCCGTGTGGCAGCACATGCAGTGTGTGTATTAGAAGGCAAGGTGGAGCAATGATGCAGTGGATCGCGTGCTCTGCTGTGAACCCAGTCACCTGAGTTTGATTCCCTGCTGTAGCTACAATAATTATTTGTGAGTAATATCTGAACCGATCCTGATTCCCACCCCCTCCATCTCTTCACAAAACCACACCGACCATTGTGGTGCAGTTATGGTCAGACATTCGACATTCTTCATGACCAGCTTGGCTTGAGGAAGCCTTCATCCAGCAATAGATGGACAAAAGGCTGGTATATTATTGTAAAGCATGTATGTATGTGGTTGTGTAGCGGTTAGCACGCTGCGCTATGAACCCGGCGACACGGGTTTGATTCTCGCTCACAGCCAACACCAGTAACGATTATTTGAACCGGTTCTGGGCCTCCCCTAGGTCGACTCAGCCTCAAATGACTACCTGGTGCGGTGTGTAAACATTGCCACTGGGGAGACAAAGGCGGTCGGGCATGGTGCTGGTCACCCACCCCCTAGTGTACCGTTCCAACCTTCATAGGTGCTCGCTAACAGCACTTGCCCCTACAGTCTGTTAAGGCTATATGGGGGATCTTTGTAATCTCACGTGTCCGACATGTGCATCCGTTTGCATGTGCGTTTACGTGTTTCCTTACATTGCTTTGCAGATTCGAATCCTTTAACAGAATCGAGGCTTGCTCGCTGGACTGGCTTTACAGTTTTGTAAACACAGCCCATGCGTGTTTTTGCGTGCCAGAGATGCGCATGTTGAAGGTGCACGTCGAGTTCTGGATGGACAACCCCAAGGGTGGACTGCAGTTCGTGGTGCCCGATCTGGAGGGCACGTTGGCTGAACGGGGCGCCCACGTCTTCTCCTATGGGCACCAGAATGCATCGAGGTCGGTGACTTTGAGGCACCTATCGTGAGATGGGCGATGGTGAACCTGGAGGTCGGCTGTAAAATTTTAGCGCCTATGGTCAATGGAGTTGCATTGAGAGGCAGAACGATGGACGGACGTGGAGGAGAGAACTCGCGCAAGTTGGAGACGTAGTTTTTTTTACTTTTTAGAAAAGTGGGGCTTGATGATCATTAGTGAAGACTGCCGATAGACTAGCAGCCAAAGGAGGGAACATGCCTGGGATGATGTCAACTGCAAAGATGGAGTGTTGAAATTGCCTTGTGCGTAGGAGTTGGTGTTGTGTCGTGAGGCTGCAAGAGATGACGATCGCTTGGCGAGTCCTTCGTTTAGCACGGGCTAGAACTTGGCAGGAGGGTCCTGCCAAGTTTTCGCAGTGAGAGGGTGTTGTTATTTTATGTAATCCCAATGCAGTACATATATGGTGATTTTCTCTCTAATGCCAGTTATATTTAATTTTTTTTAGCTATGTTAGGAAAATTTAATACCTGGAGGAACCATGCAGAACAGGGGAGAACATACAAACTCAACACAAAACGGCACCGGAGTCAGGAATCGACGCACAAGTGTTACCACTGCGCCAGCCTGACATATCACCTGCACGCACAGGCGGTGTTTTAACCACGCGGGGACTATTCTTGCCACCCGGCCCGCAGGTCTTGGTTTCCGTGCATCGACTCGTACTCGGAGCTGTGCATGTGGAAGCTGGAGTACACAGTGGATGCCTCCATGGTGGCCGTGTCTAACGGCGACCTCGTGGAGACCGTATACACGCACGACATGCGCCGCAAGACGTTCCACTACCAGCTCACGACGCCCACGGCCGCGCCCAACATCTCGCTCGCCGTGGGGCCCTTCGAGATCCTCGTGGACCCCTTCATGCACGAGGTGACGCAAGATGAGCTTTGTGAAGATGAGAACATTAGATTCTCACAGCTGCGTTAGGCACGGCACTTGCTTGAGTAACTTTTGTCGTATGGAGGTGAGTAAGGGAGGCTGTCGTGGTGTCATGGACGTTGCAATCCATGTGTCGCAGGTTCGTCCTTCCGGCCCAGCACTTGAAACAATGGTGCAAATCTCTTAAATCCCCCTCCGCTTCCGTCCACCCAGCACTTTAAATGGGTTTACCACAGTCAATCGGCGGGTTGCACGTGGTGGGGGTAAAGTATAGGATATAGCCACCTCTTTCAAGATGCCTGCCCAGCATGGAAGAGGATGCCAAATACCATCTAGAGGGGCTCTCTGGAGCTCCCTCTCGTGGAGGCCCTACTGCCACCAGTGCCCTGAGCAAAAAATGCACGTGTACCTTTAGAGTCAAGTTATTCTGACGGTAAGGAACCGGGGACCCGTGGGGTTGTCGAGAGCTACGTATGACCCGTGATCTTTGACTTATGTAACAAAAAAATCTCTGGCCTGACAGAAAATAGAGTGCCATCATATCACTGTGTATGACCAAATTATCGAGAATGCTGCTGATCTCATTGCGTTTTGGAAGCTTCACAGGGTTGAGCCTGGATAGTGTTTTGATGGGCGGTCACCGTGCGCGCCAGATTGTCATAGGCCTCTGCAGGACTTTGCGTCGTTATTTTGCAGCATAGGGCAGTGCAGCACAATCCTCAGTTGTACTGCACTCTTTGCTTCCAGTTATATGTTCTTCACCTTCCCACACTGACCAGGGTGGTGATTTATTCTGAAGTAATCCCCAGGACCCACGCAGTGTGGGGAGGCCCTCATCTAGCTGTGGATTCACAGAGGGAGGCTGTACGTTTAGACATTGCACCACCACGAGAGGGCAGCATATATTTTTAGTTCTTAAATATCGAACACAAGTCAGGTGTCACCTTGTCCCTTGTCAAAGCCGATGGATGGTTTCACGTTTTAGGCTTGTGTCCAATGTCACTCGGCGATTCAATTAATTTGTATTAATTCGGGTAATTGTTTAATTCCAAGATCAAATTATAATTGTCTGTAGGCTTGTCGCGATGCATAAAATCCTCGATTCAAATAATATCTTACGCTCTATTAAACCTGGATCGCGATTGTGCTCGTAAGAATCTATTTATTTTCCTGTAATTTCTAATGCAAATGTTACACGCATGTTAGAGGTACACCGGTTACGCTAATGGTACGAACAAAACTGTCCTTGTGACAGAGAAAGGGGAATCCAAAAACGACACCGTACAAACGTGACGAGCACGAACACGTCCCTTGAATTGAACCGTGACAATTCACTCGCCGTGCGGCGTGCAGGGGGGGGCACGCATCGTCACGCCCCGTGCTCCTAATGACCCGTGCCGCCGACGCACTCGTGTCCCCCCAGGTGACGCACTTCTGCCTGCCTCAGCTGCTGCCGCTGCTCAAGCAGACCACCTCGTTCCTGCACGAGATTTTCGAGTTTTACGAGGAGGTGCTCACGTGCCGCTACCCGTACACCTGCTACAAGACGGTGTTCGTGGACCAGGCCTATGTGGAGGCCACCTCCTACGCCTCCATGAGCATATTCAGGTGTCTCCCCCCGCCCTAACATTTCGACGCGAGTGACAGTGCTCGCCTCGCTTGATGTGAACATCTAAACGGGGTGTTGAGGGGCCGCATTTTGCTGTGGTCAGGCTGTGATCAAATTCATGTGTGTATGTGGAACTTCTTTGGCACCGTACGTAGCCAACCGTGTCAGATTTCTGATCTCGGAAAACCAAGCAGGCTTTGTGTGTGGTGTTACGGGTGCCCGTCAAATTTGCTAATTTGAGCCGTGTTGACGAGCCAGACGTCTGTGAAAAAAGAACTTCATGGCTCATCGGATTCCTCCATTCTAAGTGACGATTCTGATTATGAAAGATTCTGATGGTGCACAGTGTGTTCTATGTCGGGCAGTGAGCACTTCCTGCTTCTGACATTGGATTTTTTTTTAAAAACAACATTCAAGGCCTCTGCAGTTGCTCAGCCAGCACCTGCACATAAACAAACAAAGCTGACACACAGCAGTAGCCCATCACCAAATCACCTGCAATGCACCCGATCTCATCAGATACCGGAAGCTAAGTCTGGACAGTGGTTGGATGGGCGACAGCTTGGCTTCAGGTGTTGTAGGATGGTGCAAGCCCCACGCTGTCAGTCGAGAGCAGTGCAGCAAACTTCATTGTTTTACTGTACTATACTATGCTACCACGTCTATGTAGTCTGCCTTCACTAACCTGCCCTGACCCCCACAATCCACATGCATGGCAGTGGATGGTCAAATACACTGTACAGGTTAGCAGTGGGATACCACTGCCAACGTTGTCCTGTGTAACTCTTTTCTGTTATATAGTAGACTAGCTTTACTACCCGGCTTTGCCCGGGACTTGGATCCAGCACGCCTCCCCAGTGGCGATTTTCACACACCACACCAGTTACTCGTTTGAGGCTGAGTCGACCTAGGGGAGGCCCTGGACCGGTTAAAATAATCGTCACCGGTGGTGGCCGTGAGCGGGAATCGAACTCGGGTCGCCGGGTTCGTAGCGCAGCGCGCTTACCACTACACTAGAATGCGTTATGCTTCCACATGGGCGGGTCACGTGACAGATTTGACGTCATAGCTCACTTGCTGTTAAAAATATATGCATTATTGAGCTCCCCCCCCCCAAAAAAAATCCAAAAGTGTATTTTTTTTATTTTTGCATGGTGTACAGTCTGGAAAGTACCCACAAGGCAAATTTCAAGTTTGTTGCATGTCGGGAAGTACACTAAACATTTTGAACAGACACACATATTCACAACTTTGCCTTTTATATATATGGAGATTAGTATGCTAAATATATTAACTAAATTATTAATATTGTGAGCAAGCCATGTTCCTTTTATTGGTGCATTGGGATCTATAGATGAAATGCGCCTTACAAATATAATGATTATTACAGTATTTGAGTTGTATTCTGTGATAGTATTTACACTGGGTGTTTGTTGAAAGATAATATATTTTAAGAATTATTATGACGATGCATCATTACATAGGTTAAAGTTTATTTAAGTTCTTTGGTGCGGTACAGTGCATGTTATAATTGCAGATGTAATAGCCCAATTTGGTTATCACGGACTTATGCTCCATAAATAACATGAAAAACCAATTTTGATAAATGGATTCCAGTCCAGTGAGGCTGAACTCCAAAAAAACATCTCTCAATAACTAAATTTTACTTCCCATGTCATTTCCACTTAATATTGTTTCCCACTAGAAAAGCTGTCAATATCAAAACAAAGGCGTCTAGCTGAGCATTCACTGCTGCTGCAAACTCCACATGGATTGTGATTTCCGCTGTCAAGTAGCACAATTAGCCCGGAGACTCCCGCCCCCCCCCCCCCCCGTGTTGGTTTTATTTCTTAATTACACGCCTTTGTTGAATTACTACAATCCCGTCTCTCTGCTGTGTTGTACTCTGCAAATGAAACTACATCATGGTGTCACCATGTTGTCTCACTTAACCGATCTTCTGCCCTTCTTTCAGCACCAATCTGTTGCACGGAGCAACGATAATCGACCAGACGCCCATCACTCGCAAGAGAATAGCCAAGGCTCTGGCGCAGCAGTTTTTTGGCTGTTTCATCTCGCGAATGTCCTGGTACGGGCATATTTTCTTGTATCTCTGTCATTAATATGCAAAAATTTTTGTTAATTGGCATTGTGTTCGTACCCCAAACTGTTGACTCGTATACACAGACTTGTTCACATTCTCCCCCGCACCCATTCATCGCTTGTTTCCCTGCGCTAATGAATCTTATCATCTGACTCGTGCTTTGTTAAGCTGGGTTTTACCCCATTTGCGCTGATTATGTAATTGCTGCCTTATTGTTTCACGTCAGAACTTGCCCACGATTCCTCTAATTCGTTGTGCATCGCGTAATTTTATAGTTGGGGGATACTTGTAAATTGCATGGTGCTTGAGTTATGTATAATAAACTACGATAATGTATTTCTTAAATAATATTAGTCTTCAGCCATGTTCGTCTGTGATTATATTTTGGCCACCATTTCCACTTGTTACAATACATCTCGTAGAGGTGGCTGGGGAGAGGCTCAAGGGTCAGAGCTCTGAGCCGACAGCACTTAGATGCAGGATTCATATCCATGCTCCCACGTATGATTAAGCCAGTCAAATCCAGTATATGAATATCACGATCCTGGCTTGGTCAGTAAAGACTGCGCCCAATATCTATTTAATTAATTATGGCCTTTCACATAATTTGTCCTATTACAGCTTTTGAGAGGTTTTTTTTTATTGTTTCAGTTTGTTTGCCATATGATGAGCCTTATTATCCTCTGTGGCATGCCACATCGCCCCTCGTGTGGATAAGAGGTCACTTAAAGGGACCTCAGAAATTGTTCTGCGATATCACCTACAGTGTGCCCTTCTCTAACAGGGGGTGTGATTCTAGATTTGAAGTTTTGGTGACTGCAAGGATTCATACTCTTTGGTTTTTTCGGTAAAGTCACGTAGGTAAAAAAAGTGTCACTTAAGCGGTTGTGCTTTCGCTACGTTGTCCCCACCTGAAGAAGGACGCTTGTGTTGCGCCCCAAAACGTCGTGATTTAATTTACTTAAATTTTTTACCTATGTGACTTTACCGAAAAAAACAGAGCAGGGGGTGTGATGTAATACTCTGAGATAAAAATGTGACAAAAATACAATAACCATGAAAATAAATAATTTAATTAGCACCAATGGGACTCTATTTGGCACTAAATGAATACAATTTGAAAAAATAAATCAGCAGCGCTTCTCATTTCTGTAAGGCAATCAAATCTAGATTTGAAGCTTTCGTGACTGCAAGGATTCATATTCTTGGTTCTTTCGGTAAAGTCACGTAGGTAAAAAAATTAAATTAATAAAAATAAAACAATAAAAATCACTCCAGTGGAGTGATTTTTATTGTTTTATTGTTTTATTTTTATTAATTTAATTTAAATACGTGACTTTACCGAAAGAACCAAGAATATAGCAATCAAATCTATTTGCACCTGGGTTTCATTCTTCACCAGGACTGACGATTGGGTGCTTAAAGGCATCTCCGGCTACATTTACGGCCTGTGGATCAAAAAGACCTTCGGGAACAACGAATATCGTTACTGGATTAAAAAGGTATGTCACACGTCGGCTGCGCTTCCCTCAGTTAACTCCGCCGCCTCCTGAAGCCGTGCGTCAACATATCCCTGCCATGCTGTCCCTCCTGCAGTGGTTGTCCCGAGTGACGGATTACGAGCTGCAAACCGGAGGCATCCTCCTCCACCCGACCTTCGCTGCCGGCAAGGAGAAGGAGAGGTGGACTTTACACTCACCCGCTCGCTCGCCCGCCTGCTCGCTCACCCACTAGTTTCACTCGAGTGAGTGGGTGAGCGAGCAATTGCTCGCTCCGAGGACCATGGCGTAACATTTTTCTGACATGAAAGTCTGATGGCCAAGCGTTAAACAAAACACCACAATTGTTGTCGGGACAAAACTCGAAAACACAGCAGAATAATAAATACAGAGAGCCTTCGCTTAATGTGTGTTCACACAACGAGTTTTCACTGTTACGCGTTTCTTCAATTTGGGACCGCTTTCGCACAAAGCAGAACGCGTCCATTACAACGCGGTTTCTGAGCGGTCTACAATGAGCTACTTTCATGAGCTGTGCACGGCTAAGTGGTCTGGGAATTCAGGGTATGTACGCGGAATGGTACAATATGCAGTGTACTACCCTCATCTCAGTTCCTTTGTCCTGCCATCTTACTGCGTGTGCGTACATTGTGCCTTGCAAACCCAACCTTTTAAATTATTTATTTCGGTGAAATAGTTTTCCCTTAACGCGTTTTGGCTCAACGCAGCATTATTCAGGAAACACGTCTACCACGTTGAACGATTAATCACTGCATGTAAGTCAGCAATGAGGAGGCAAACGAGAGCAGTAAATTCGTTCTTTGAGAAATACATTTAATGCGGAAATGCAACATACCCATGTCCCTTAACACAGTTTTAGGTCATTCCCTGTTGCCTACAGTGAGATGGTTCGGAACCGTGGACGACTGACAAATACAATTGAACGCAGGCTGGAAAGTGTGCAAAGATGCACGAGGTGATGCTGGCTTGGCATTACACTTAGAGGCTGAGTAACACTTGGATTAGAGAATGTAGACAAGTGAGAGACATCTTACTTAGTTTAACACAGCACATCGGAGTTGTCTTATGGTTGTTGTTGTTGCTTGACTTGCATCCCACTGGGATTTTTTCACAGCGTTGGTGTACGGTGCTTTTTTTCTGGAAGACTTTGCAGTTTTTTCCTGGATTTTTCTGTTTGCCCATAGTCACTTTAAGATGTTTTCTTGTTCATATTTTTTGTTTGTTGCGGTTCCACCCTATTCAAGATCCGAATGGCTCACAAGGCTATACCTAATAAATGAAACTGAAACTGAAAAACTGAAACTGTACTAGTAACGAATTGCCATGTTCTGTTTACGTGACAAACCTTACTAATTGGCTGTGTCGGGTGGTGGCGTGTTTAACGATACATTTATATATTTACGCGATCTAACCCAAAAAACCTGTATTATGGATCTTACTGTTTAGAAAGGTAAGTAGGCTTGGGCAGGACATGCTTTTCACAAGAAATGATGGATGCTTTTCTGAATAAAATACTGATTTACGTAATATTAACAATTGTTTTCATTGGGTGTGTGCGTATGTGTGTGTGTGCCACTCGTGTCTGTGTGTATGTGTGTGCAGTCCCACTCCTCACCTGCACTTCTCCGTGTGCTACCCGCACACGCTCTCGTGGGAATACTACAAACTGTACCAGGCGAAGGCGCACCTGGTGCTCAGGCTCATAGAGAACCGCATCAGCATGGAATTCCTGCTGCAGGTGTGTGTGTGTCAAAGGGGGGGGTGGTGGCGCAGTGGTTAGCGTGCTGCGCTATGAACCCGGCGACCTGGGTTCCATTCCCTCTCACAATCAGTAATAACAGTGGCGAATATTTGAACTGGTCCTGGGTCTCCCCAGGTCAACTCGGCCTAAAATGAGTACCTGATGCAGTGTGTAACAATCACCACTCGAGAGACAAAGGCGGCCGGGCATGGTGCTGGCCCACCCACCCCCCTCGTGTGCCGTGCCAGCCTTCATAGGTGCTTGCAACAGCACTTGTCCCAACAGTCTGTTAAGGGTATACGGGGGATCTTAGTCAAAGGCCAAACACAAGTGGGCGTTGGCACAGTGGTTAGCGCACTGCGCTACATACCCGGTGACCCATATACGATTAGCGCTAACAGCCAGTATCGGTGATGGATATCTGAACCAGTCCTGGGCCTCCCCGAGGTCGACTCAGCCTTACATGAGCCAGCACCTGACGCGGTGCTGGCCACATACCCCTTCGTGTGCCGTGTCAGCCTTAATAGCTGCTTGCTAACCACTTTCCCCAATAGCCTGTCAAAGGTTATAATGGGAATCTTTGTCTTGTGTGTGACCTGTGACCAGCAACTTGCACATGTATTCATATTGTGCTTGTAGAAGTAGCAGGAGCGGACATGAAAAGTAGCACCCTAGTGCATATGCTTGACTTAATTTCCATCAGCCAACATGTCATGCCGCAAGGCCTTTTTAACAAAATGTTTCATCTTCGTTGAAGGAGTTGTTCAAGACCCCATAAGAACCTCATCAGCCTCATTGGACTTGAGTGGTGGCATCAGTGGTTATGAAGTCGGTGACCTGCGCTTGATTCCTAGCCACGGTGAACATCATTGGCGAGGAATGTCTAAACTGGTTGTGGGTACCCGCTTCAACAACCAGTAATGATCAATGTGGAGAGTTATGGTCAAACAACATCTATGCACAACATCTTGGGTAGGCCTTCATCCACCAATAGATTGAAAATTGGCTAAATATTAATTGCAGATTTATTGAAAACAGGTTATTGAGCACTTGTATGTATCATAGCCCCAAAGTCAAGATTTATAATTACCTGCAAAACATATTTTAATGTAAAGGGAGGTCAGGTTTATTTAAAACATAAATTCATATGCAAAGGAAAACAAATGTTCGGGGTCAATTAATTGGAGATCACAAGACATTTGGATCACCACCCTGTGCACCCTTTTGTCACATCACTGTTCGATGAAGGCCTCCTCCACATAACGTGTCGGTCATTGGGATTGTTCGACCATACTACACCATGCCGGTTAGTGCTGATTTGGCGAAGGGGAGGGAGGCACCAGCACCGGTTCAGATATCACTCGCCACCAATGTTAGCCTCGATCGGGCATTGAACTCGGGTCACTTGGTGTGTAGCATAGTGCGGTAACCCACAGAGCCACCTCTCCCAATGACAAACAGATTAATTAAAATAATGACCAGGTATGTTTGTTCTGTCGTCGCTGGGAAAGAAATCGACAATCCACCTTACCGGCCTTCGTCATTTTTGTCCTCTTGGTGACCGCAAACCAACGCTGTTATTCGTAACCTATTTTTTATTTTAAATATATAAATAACCCTTCCAGCGTGACAGGCTTCCCTTGTTTGCGAGCGAGATAACGTGACAACGGATGTCAATGGGCTATCACTTTGTTTAGTAAATGGCAATGCAATGAAGGAGACGAGTGTGGTATCTTTTCTTGTTGTTGGGCAGCTCCGGTTATTTCTAATGTGGTGGTTTTGGTGGAGTAGGCTATCTGGAGTGATTGATGCGTGGTCCTTTACGTAATGACGTGACCTCTGTGACACCACCGCACCACGCGGTAATGGAGATAGTGCAACTCAGCGGTGCATCTTAGTAAAAAAATATATATACAAACGGTAAGTGATAATAACACGTGATTTAATATTCTGAATAATACATGCACAATGGAATTTTGAGCTTGATAGGGAGATAAATATTGATGAACATAGAACAACTTTTACACGTGCATGTTCTATGTTTAGACACGCAGAATTTATTCATAACTAGGGGAAAGTCCGTTGACACGCAAGGCTTTTTCAAGGGAGACCTTGGTAGTGATAAATATATCATAACAGCAAGGATGTTCCCACGATACAAATTATTCAAAACTTCGATCATACACGAATGATGCAGGAATAATAAATACAAAATCTAGAAAATGGAATAAAAAGGCAGCATCCATCCAAAAAAATACTAAAGTGAAAGCACAACGAAGTACAGATGTATATATAGTGAAAATTAAAGACATTACAATTTATTATAAAATTAAGTACGTTAACAAAAAACTATTACATTATGGAAATGGATATAATTTAAATTAAGTAGCAATTCAGTATTTAAAGGTTTGAGTACCTATGAATATTTGAAAAGCGTTTTACGGTCATTACCCAAGTAGGCACTCTAATAGCAGAAAAAAAATCAAATGGATGGTATAAAATTGTAATCTTGGTTTTGGTTACTTTTTTGAGAATTTGGATCTTGTAATGAAACTTATTTCTCCAATTTCTTTCACAGATTGTGCGAAATGTGTCATGCAATGATCTCTCACAGAGCAGTGCACCCTTCATGTTAGTGAAGGCTCATGGAAGTGAATCCCACAGAGCTTCCTCTGAGATCCTGTAAAGTGACCTTCAGTGCACATGGTAGGGAGGGTAGCCTACTCGCCCTGCCACTGCTAGGAATGTCTGTCGCATGACATTGAAATCATAGATTTAACTTTGAGAGCTGGAATTTAGCCAAATTAAGTGCAAAAAATACATTTATGTAATGGGTTTTTTTCTGCAGTCATTGGTGACCAAACCCGAGACCATGAATTTGTCTTGAGAACTCGGTTTAATCACAGGCGGCCCCCTGATTTCACATCTTGGATCTCAGCATTGCCAGCTCAGTGCTGTGACTTCTGAGCCACCCTGGCCACCTCAAGTGCAGAAACACATTCAACGTGATTTAGTTTTTTTGTACAGTTATTGGTGACTGGGTTGAGCCCATACACTTGCTACGGTACCGCTTTAGTGCTCTGAATTCTCAGTTCACCTGGCCACTTAAAAACATTTTCAAAAATTGTATTGAATTATCGACTTTCTTTCTTTTGTCTCCCGGCAGGTGTTTAACAAGCTGCTCTCTCTGGCCAACACCGCATCTTCCCAGCGCTTCCAGTCCCACATGTGGAGCCAGATGCTGCTGTCCACCAGTGCGTTCCTCAAGTCCATCTCCATTGTTTCGGGCAAGGATATCCAGCCGCTGATTCGTCAGTGGGTGTATCCTTTGCTCATGGTGCTTGCTGCAGCAATTCATGTCTAAATTCATCACGCGTAGTCAACGAAGGACCGTTGGGCCAAACGTGTGACCCCTTGCGACAGCATTCACATCAACTTCTCTTGCAGCCATACCGGTGTCTCGAGTAATTTGTTTGATCCACGGATCACGGGGGGCAGGTGGGGGGGGCAACCACGGGGGTGGCGACATTCCTTTGAGGGTCGCAGTCCACTTTGAACGTCAATCACCAGCTCAAGTGCGCAATTGCTCCAGGAGTTTGCGCATCAAGACGGGGCGGCATGTTCAAAAAGTGACAGCTGTCTCGCTCGAACTGAGCCCTCCTCAGTCGCTAGGAGACCGGTCGCAGATGCCATGGGGACATTTCTGACGAAGTCCAGCAATTGGATGGCAAGAATTCATACCTAAAACTGAGGTTAAATAAAATAAAGGATGACATCCCTTTGTCAATCCACTGCTGGATGAAGGCCTCCCCATGTCGCGTCGATTGCGTGGGTTGTTTGACCATACTTCCCCTACGCTGGTCAGTGTGGGTTGGCTGAAGGAGGTAGAGCATGGCCACCAATCGGTCGCCGGGTATATATATAGTGCTTTGCGATAACCGCTGCACCACCGCTCTATTTAAAATTTTGAGGCCACACTTCTCAAATGACTACCATTGAAATGTTTTTATGCGTTATTTTCTCTTGAGAAAGTACGCGAGTGGTAAATGTGTGTGGGCGGGCCAGCTAGCCTGTGTTTAATCATCGAGCTGCCTAATGAAGGTCAATCAAATCAGATGCCGTTCTGGAGAGTGGGAGTGATGTTTTGGTAACTTAGCTGCACTAATGGGTCTTGTTTAAATATTGTGCATCAACCACTATTCCTTGTCTACGGATGCAACGTCAAAATTCATTGTTTTTCACTACGACCTCAGGCTGCGTGCCCTGTAATCATTTAAATGAGAAATTAAAACGAACCGTTCCTTCATAATCTCACCCTTTCACAAAACCCTTCAGACTTCTCGAATGTAGTCATTTTCTCGAGGCGTTGATACTTTATTGGGATCCTTTGTCTCTTATATTTGTAGGAAGGTTTCACAAAATCCTGCTGTGGCTGTGTAAGCAAATGTGATTGTTTTTCTTCTTTGAAATTGAGAGCATCCATTCACTCGGCTGGGAGAATATGGAGAGTGTGTGAGTGGTAGTTCTAATTAGTGGCCCACTCATTTTAATGATCTGGCACAAATCGGTGTGGTCCGCAGGGCAAAACTGAAATGCTGTCTGGTGCAGCACTCGAGCGCCGGAAACAAGCCACGAGAGAATTTCTGAAAATACCTCTTAATTCCTTTCGTCTTCGGTTTAGCAGGTTACAAAGAGCAATTCAATTTGGGAATTGCAGATATTTTTTAACTTGCCAAGTCACTTTTGGAATATTTTAGTTTTTAATTGGAGTTACGTAATTGGAAGGGCTAGATAAGTGGTTGTAATCACAGATGCCTTCTGTTGTTAGGTATGCGTCGGTGAGATACGCCGTTGATCAGCATGCACTTGTGAGTTTAACTGTGGTTGAGTGGCTCGGAGGTCAGATGTCGTAGCCTGTGGGCGCTGAATGTTGCCGCATAATTTTGTTCCCGATTGAAGCGCTTTCCGCAAGTGATGTGAAACCATTCGCCCCAGCGCCACTGGATCCGTTATCACTGGAGCTCGTTTTATTTTCAATCCGCGGGGGGTTTAATCGCCGATCGCACCCGTGACAGCGTGACCCTCGTCACCGACACGGTGTGAGATGCAAACAGACATTCCGTAACCTTTCCCGGTTGCAGTTTGTGCTACATCTGTTCAGCAAGCAGTTTGGTAGTCTGGTGGTTATCTTGCTTGCCATTGATTCATTTTCACCCTGGTCAAAACGTCTATGAATATAGCTGATGGTTTGATTCCTCCGTCTGCCTGGTAGTTTCTGTAGGAAATGTTTTAAATATGCTGGGACTGGTTGGTGCTGCCCTGGATTCCCTGGCTTCCCCCGCTGTCACTGGGCCCTGGTTCCTCTGTCCCGAGCTCTGCTGCAGTGCTGCCCTCTCTGCCCTCTCGTGTGTTTCCCTGCCCTGACCCCCACCCTCCTCTCCCCCCCCCACCACACACCCCTCCTATCTTAAAGTCGTTTTTCTTTTCTTATTCTACAGTGTCTTGAGATGCAAGTGCATATAGATGCTATGTAAATTTAAATTTGTTGTTTAGTTACAAAACATTGGCTTTAAAGACCCCGTGATTTAATTTGCGTGAGTAGAGCGTTCTGTGATGGTGTCGCGGGATAATGAGCAGATTTTCCTAGTGTGCTCTGCGCTCCCACGTCGTTACCTGCGGCTCCTCTACCCAACCTCTCTCCACTCTCCAACCCCACTGGCCGTGGTGCTTTGTGACTTTATTTCACGTGTTTTGAGTGTAAACGAGGGCACAGCATCAGGCAGCGTGTTTTTGTTGCGTTCACCGCGTTAATCTTTGGACTAGTGTCGGCTGTAGATCCGGCGCAGGCAGTTGGTTTCCCTTGACATTCGGTGGGGGTGGGCGTTCAGCGACCAGTCTGGTGTGGTGAAGTTCTACGGGACGTTCGTGTTCAACCGCAAGCGCAACATCCTGGAGCTGGAGCTCAAGCAGGACTGCATCGCGCAGGGGACGCAGAAATACGTGGTGAGGCCGAGGAGCGGCGTTGCGCGTACCGCGTCTCATTCGCTCTGTTCACTCACAACTCGACGATTTCGTCCAGGCGCATAGGCCATCACGCGTACTCCGGTTATCCTCGCGACGGCTTTCGACTGCCCATCGAACGGGGACGGTCACCGCATCCCGTGCCTTCGGATGCGCTTCTGCGGCCATCTGCAACGCTCTTCCGATATTAGGAAGCCACTTGAGCTGTGCACTTTTTAATTTAGCTTGAAAACTCATTTATTTAGAATAGTTTTTTGTGTTTAGTTTGTTGACCTTCCTCCTCGCCTTTGATTAGCACGGTTGGCTACGTATGGTGCAAAGGAAGTTCAGCATACATACAACTCGGCAAGTAGGGTTCCGCGTCACCCTTGATGTGCGTGCGTTTCAAGGGATATGTGACGAGTCTGTGCTCTTCGGCTAACCTTGGCAAAAGTGTATTATTTTTCTGCATGGTCACTTTACAGTAAAATGTACTTGGTCCATTGATTTTTTCAAAGCTTTTATCCCCGTCTGGATAAACTTTTGGGTCTTGTACTTCGAACTGTTAGTTCGCAGCACACGTTGCATTGTTATCAGTAGGAAAATCACCTTGCCCTCTGCACGTGATTCATTTGCACATGTGCAAGGCGCTGGGAGCTGGGTTTGGTGAATGTAGTCTTTCTGCACATTTGCATGCGTTTTATATTTCACACCTTTTTAGCTTTCTTAATTTTTATTCAATCACAAATTATATCATTTCAATCACCTGTAAAAAATAACGAGGGTAATTTGCTGCTCTAATATGCGGTAGTGCTTGTAAATGATTTATTCTTACTATGCCCTAGACTTTTCAATCACCCCTATAATTAGAGGGATGGGGGTGGGTGGCAAAATGCTTGGTAGATTCGATTAACGAGTGCTCAGCTTCATGTGGGAGGAAATTAGAGGAGCTGAAAAATATCCACACATATGAGATGGGACCACTCCCAATTCCTGGCTGCCTCGTGGCTTCTCCCTTGCATATTGCATAGGCGACTGCAGCACGATAAGATGCGAGGCGCGAGACCTGCAGGGTACGGGAATGCTACGGCACGTTGGGCACGTGACTAATCTCTTCCCAGATTTGAAGCTTTCGTGACTGCAAGGATTCATATTCTTAGGTTTTTTTCGGTAAAGTCACGTAGGTAAAAAAATTAAATTAGAGCAGCCGCACCTTAACAACTCTTGGAACCTCCCAGTTCAACCAGTCTACACAACAAAGACTCATTCCTAGCAGCGACTTCAGCCGCACTAACCTCACAATAATAATCATATTCAGGGCCCACCTTGGCTCCTCCCACCCTCAACCAGTATATATAAGGACTGTTTTCTTGGAATTTCTCTTACTTGATACAGCAATCGTGCTGTGACGGTTCGACCTGAAGACGGAGGCTTGTGTTGCCTCTGAAACGTCGTGATTTTTATTTTAGTTTTATTTAACTTTTATTAATTTACATTTTTTACCTACGTGACTTTACCGGAAAAAACCTAAGAATATATAACCTCTTCCTCTTGGTTAACCCTGCCCGCCTCGTTCTCTGAGCTCGAGAACCTCGTGGGCGGAGGAGGAGGAGGCCAAGGGACTGGCCACAGGCCCTGTAGTGCATCAGATCAGCCGCTGTCATTGAGACTCGTGGGTAGGAAGGGGTCTCCCGTGGGAGCTTTGCGACCAGGGACCCGAGGATTTGGCGCTAGAGGGTGGAGGGCGTATGCTGTATCACTTGACCCGGCTTGGCATTGAGGCGCACCGTGTTGGCTGACCGCCCGTGTGTGTGCAGGGTCCTCTGACAGTCACCGTGCAAGAGTTGGACGGCTCGTTCAACCACAACCTCCAGATCGAGGAGAACAGCACGCGCCACGAGATTCCGTGCCACTCAAAGAGCCGCCGGTAGGTGGCTCCTCCTTAGCGCACCGCTGCTTTCGCTTTGCCGTTCCCCAGACGAATTGCGTTAAAATTGAAGTAACGCTCGTGCTTTTATCGGCTGTTGTGTCCGCCTTTTCAATAGTTTTCATTAATTTCACTGCAAATACAAGTGGTGAACTGGTGAATGTGTGGTTATGAGTGGACATGAGGTAGAGGCAATTCACCTTCCCAGGAATGAGCTGTTTTATTCACTCAGTTGAAGAAATGTCTATTTTTTTATTTGGGTTCTGTCTTTTTTTTTATGCTCTCGTTTCGATTAGCATAAATTCACACGCAATGCAATGCGTCTTTGAGCATGACAATCGATTTTGTCAATGAAACGATCCATCATTTTTTGCAGAGCGACACACCTTTGTCCGAGTAAGGATACACACTGTTGGGGCAGGCACTGTTTAGTGAGCATCTGTCAAGGCCAGTGCTATACACGAGGGGATCGGTGATACCAGGACAATACCCAGCTGCCTGATATTGACCACACTTTTGCCAGGTACTCATTTTAAGCCAAGCTAATTTAATGGAGATTGACCAAATTGGAATCCAAGTTGCCACTGTTGTATATTGATTTTAATTGGCGGAGAGCAGTGGTGCAGTGGTTAGCACACTGTGCTTTGAGCCCGGAGACACTGCTCTTTATTACAGCCATGGCTGATATCAGTGGCGAATGGGATTTGAACCGGTTTTTGGGGGGGACTTTCACCAACCCGCACTGATCTGTGTGGTTAAGTATGGTCAAAACCACCCCCATGACTCATGACGCATGGGGAGTCCTTACCCCATTAGTTGTTTGGAAAACAGCTGTAAATTATTATAGGGATAAATCCACATCCTCGATACGCATTTACAGTATTGTCTTTTTAAACTTGTGTGAAATTTGCCAAATTCTCAAACTACCTGGAAAATTACTCAATTCAGATTATACATAATAATAATTGTCACCTACTGGCAGATTAATGCCCCAGGTCACTCTAGCAAATGAGACTGTGCTGGTCTTATGAAGCCTCACCTGCTTAAACAAAATCAACTAGACTTGAATCACCCACTCACTCACGCAAACGAGACTATCCTGGTCCCTCGAGTTTCCGCCTGGTTAAACATCTGAATATCTTCTCAACACTAATCCACTGGCACCAGTAACCAGCTACAAGAAACCATCTGTCTCATAACCACTTGAACCTTCCTTCCATTACACACACACACGTTCAAAACAGTTAATCTTGCTTTCACACTTATCCTGGTGGAAGCAACACTCAGTCTGTAAAATATCACGGCCGTCGGAAAGAACTGCGGGGGAAATCTGCCAGCTGCATCCGGACCGCCACACGCACACTTTTTAACGTCAGTTGGAATATGCATTGCATCATCAGTATGCTTGCCATCTGTTGCCTTGCAGCAGTTTGGCCCAAGGGACCTTGCAGTAGCTCACTTTATCAAGGTGGTGGAATATTCTCTTCAACTGAGCTCTGCTACCCATGACAAAAAAACCCCACCACATACACCAGTACAATGTCGCATGTCGGCGTATAAGTGAAAATATTGGATATGTAAATGTCTTGAGAAAATTATTACGGTTACGCCACCGTGCGCAAATAAGTTCCTGGACAAAAATAAAGTGCACAGAGCCTTAAACGCGGGCCAATGCTTGACTGTGCTTAAGAACACATCACTGTAAAGTGAAGAGGTCAGATTTGTGTTGTGAACATCTCCATAAGATAACAGTTACACTCGTACACAAACACTGCACTAGGTGCGGGCGGTTGTGAATTTGTCAAGGCCAGGGCGGATGTCTTACGGTCGGATATGCGACAGCGTATTGTAATTCCGTTTGCTTGAATTGTAAGTGCAAGTGAATGTCGCGTTTTCTGTGGAACTAGGACTCGGGAGGGAAAGCCTAATTTGTGGTTGTTTCCTCACTCATACAGGAACAAAAAGAAGAAGATCCCTCTGCTAAACGGGGAGGAGATCGACATGGATCTGTCATTGATGGAGTGAGTGACGTTGACTCATCTTACCGGCACCGTGACATGTGGCAAACAAAATGACCACATCGTAGGATCGCAGTGGTTGTCAAAGCAGGAGTTATGTAAGCCAATGCATCCGACTTCTGGCCTTATCTTAAACCGCACAGCAGTTGGAAGGAAGCCAGGTTTTTATGGGTGGTCCAAGGTTACATTTTGTTGAATGTTTATTTTACACAGCAGGCTGAGCGAAATTATTAAATCCACAGCACAAATGTTTTTTGCTCTCGGGCCTCTGAATGATGCACTTTCTTACCACACAAGTGTGCTTACCTCGGTGGCTTTTTGTCTACAGCATCACCGGTTAAATTGAAAACTGTTACTCTTTAATGCTTAAAAATGCATTAATTGTCAATGTATTCACACGTGTGCCAAACTTGGCGTTTAACTGTTAATGTTTGCTCTACGGTTGTTTTATTTATCGGGCGCAATAATAATGAATGAAGCGGAAATTAATTTGTTTTATGCGTCAAGCTCAGGTACCCCGATATGTACTGTCTTCACACCACCTTGCTTGCATAATTCTGTGACTGCTATCTATTCTGCAGAGCACAACGGAAATGACCACGTTTAAATCCTGCCTCAGAAATTATATTTAGTAATTTCCGAAAAGCATTTGAGCACGGGCTGCTGTAAAAGAAAATAAAATAAGGTCATTACAGGATTAAGGAGCGCATGTCAACCCAAAGAGGGATAACATCAGCACTTCAGACAGTGGGGGGGGGGCTGTGTTTGTGCAGCCCAGGTGCAGGAGAAAGTGGGTCACTGGCGTATGTAGCTGACACAGCAGAGCTGTGAATTTGAAGGCAACTGTTGAATTTTATAGGGTTCGTTGCCTTGAGCTGTATCTTGAGCTTTCAAAACAACAACAAGAAGAACAAGATCTGCGACAAGCACAGTGCGGTGCTGTGCAAGGCCGTTAGGGATGTGGAAGTTTGTAAATTATTTAACAGGGAAACCAATCTTTTTTTTAATAGTCAGGGAAATGTCATCTTACTAGGTTTTTAAATTAAGCGAGTAATTTAAAAACGTTACTGCTTAAGCTCACCGTTGGCTCGGATGAGCGTGTTCCAGACCTTCTTTAATCGGTGTCCGCTATTATTGATGCGTTTCATTTTTTTAAAGATCTGAGAGCTGACGAGCAATGAGGTCGTTTTTTTCCCCCCTCTTTTTCCTTTTTAGTGCGTAACGATTAGTGTCGCAGCAGTTCCTGTGCTTTGTTCTGGTTATTCTCTAATGATTTATTCATGGAGTTGCGCACAAGCCGTACCCCACGGTGGCCTCCGGGGTACCCCGGTGATTGGTGCACTTTTTTGTAGGCGCTGGAGTCTCCACACTCCAGGCTGAGTCAGAAGAAGCGTAGGACTAGAGGGAGGACACGGGGAGGGCGAGGACGCAAGAGGGAGTGAGATCGGAGGTTGTGGAAGCTTTAGGGAGTTATAGGTCTCCAGGGAGGAAGGAGTCACAGAGCGAGAAGTAACAGGGCAGTCGAGCGGCAGAAAGCGGGAATGGTACTTAGAGGCAAGATTGTGAAGGTAAGCCGATGACGTCAGTGGGGAAAATGTACTGTTAATTTTCTCTGGATTTCTGTACACCTTATGCTGCTTTCAATGCAGCAGCGTGCCCTGCTGCATGACCTCTGCTCTTCACTCGCTCAATTATAGTCCGCCTGTTATGACCCCGACACAGAAGCATCCCTGCCGTAAAACCCTGACGGGGTGTAACCATGATGTGGATTCTGTGAGCGATGAGTTGTAAAAAAAAAACATCTCTTCCTGCACAGCAATTGCACAGATGCTTCTGTGCCATTGCATTATTTTCAAACGATTGCGATTGTGCATCGCACATTGCTGTTAGTAAAAAAATTCCAAGCCAAAAGCCTCATTAGTGTGGGAGTTGGGCGACTTATTGTATCTCAAATACTATAAATACCGTTGATGAAGTTTCATTGTTTTATTTTTGTCTCTTAACTGTGATTCTTAAATATGTTGTTAGTTTTAATGTTAGGTTAGAAACACTTGGTCTTTGTTTCGATTATATTATATTATTATATTATATTATTATATTATTTTATTATGTTTTATTATTTTTATTATTTTATTACTTCCCTTCTACGTGACTTTACCGAAAGAACCAAGAAGATGACTTGGTCTTTGCTTTCGAAACCAGTTTAGAGAAGCGTGATAAAAGTCATTCTTCTGAATCAGACTCGCAGACAGTGGCAGAGCATTGAGCTGGCACCTGTCCTGGTTCAAATCCCAGGCCTGTGGTTAAACCGGGTCCTCCAAATCAGTGAGTGGATGGTCTCAGCCTGCTCACCAATGACTATCCAAAAAAATCCCATCTAATCAAATGCGGTTGCTGCTCTTAACTTACAATACAACTCTTGATTATGATATGTAGCCTAGATTGATAAGTGCTTCCCTCTGCTCTGTGGACCCGAAGGGACTTCAGAGGTAGCTCTGTGACATCCAAATCCGTGAGCTGTTCTCCAATGGTTACACTGCTCTGCGAAAGATCTGAATGGATACTTAATCTCATGCTATGATGCCAATGACATTAGATGGTATCTAAGGATGTGTTAATTCTAGATTTGAAGCTTTCGTGACTGTAAGGATTCATGCTCTTCGTTTTTTCGGTAAAGTCACGTAGGTAAAATAATGAAAT
>CM025635.2:2228961-2275012 GCA_014621495.2 Entosphenus tridentatus | reverse complement strand
TTGCTGGCCTCACTTGATACAGCAAATTTAGCTGTGACGGTCCCACCTGATGACGGAGACTTGTGTTGCCTCCGAAACGTCGTGATTTTTATTAATTTTAATTTCATTTTTTATCTACGTGACTTTACCGAAAAAATTAAGAGTATGTATCTAAGGATGTGCTTTAAGCAAACAAACTCCCGTTGCCTCACACCCCACTCCCGGTCCCGTCTGTCGGCCAGTGCGGACTCGCCGCTTCTGTGGATCCGCATCGACCCGGAGATGAGCATCCTGCGACGCGTGGAGCTGGAGCAGCCGGACTTCATGTGGCAGTACGAGCTTCGCTACGAGCGCGATGTGGTGGCGCAGGGCGAGGCCATCTCCGCCCTGGAGCGCTTCCCCACGCCCCAGTCGCGCTTGGCGCTCACCGACATCCTGGAGCACGAGCAGTGCTTCTACCGCGTGCGCATGCAGTCCACCATCTGCCTGGCCCAGGTGCATCTCGGTCGCTCGCCCACCTGCTCGCTTGCTCACCTGCCCGCTCATCCACCTGACCCTATTGCTCTCTGAATTGATCTCGGGATTGCCCTAACTTGAAAACAAATGAGAAAACCAGGATAATTTTTAGTTTTTGCAAATATGCCAACGGATTGGTTAAGACAGCTCCCCATCGGCTTCCATACTTCTAATTAACTACTTATGTTTATGAGTACATGTCAGGCATACGCATAATGCGTGCGTATGCACGATCTTTCAAATTTCTTTGCCGTTATAATACGTTCTTGCGCGTCCACAATAAATGCGGAGGCTGCTATCAAGCTGTCCGGAGTAATGCAATTACCGCTGCACAGTTTCTGTTGGGGAGAGGGTGACTTTTGCTCTGCCCGTGTGTACCACGAGTTTGTTGAAAGGTAAGCAGTGGTTGTCTTGTGGATCCTGCCATTGTAATGTCGAATTTTCACCACTTGGCTCCCATGACTGTAAATTGGAGATGAGTACCTTCCAATGCCCGTTTTGAGTGGAAAACCACACGATAAGTGCATGTGAACTGTTGTGTAAATCAGTATTTAACCAGTAATTAGGTATTTCATGGTAATAATTTGCAACCCTTAACACCGCTACCAAATCAAGACCTTCCCATGCTGTGTCGTCGGCTCATGGTCATCTTTCACCAAGCTTGTCAGTGTGGATTGGTGAAAGGGGGCTGCGTAGACCAGGACCTGTTCAGATTATCACTCGCCACTGATGCTGGTGTTGCTGGGAATCAAACTCGGGTGGCCTTGTTCCCGCCGCAACTTTTGGTCCACTCAGCCAGGAACATGCGATGGTGTTCCTAGCACCCATTAATGCTTGTTCAGACTTATAATTGAGACCATTGTCCTTTTATTTTACATGCAGACTCAATTTCCATAGATTAGGTTGAAAGAGAAACACTATATCCGATTTTAATAGGAAAAGCTATGGTCACAATGTGACGATAAAACTGCTCGGTAAGAAAGAAAAAAAGTAATTTGAATTGTGAAAACTCTTGAGAGATTTTCACTGTCTTTTGTGAAACTGCGCGGTCATATTACAGGACAGTTAATCCGTGCCTCGCATTCTCAGATTGCCAACGCGATGGTGAACACATGGAACGGACCCCCAGCGATGAAGTCGATCTTCACACGGATGTTCTGCTGCAAGACCTGCCCCAACATCATCAAAACGAACAACTTCTGCAACTTCCAGAGCTACTTCCTCCTCAAGGTGGCCCTCGGCATCTGCGGTCGCGTTAAGTCGCCAGGCTTTTTTACGACGTTCTCGCGCGGCCCTCCGTGGCTCGGATCGGATATAACGATGATGATGTTTTTCCCCTGCAGACCATCCCCGTCACAATGGCCATGCAGAGAGACATTCACGGCATGTGTCCCAAGGAGGTGCTCACATTCCTGCTGGATCTCATCAAGTATAACGACAACCGTAAAAACAAGGTGACCGTTATTCTCGGGTTTACTTTATTTTTTTCTCGCCCTCTTGTAATGCGATGTGCGCGCGTTTATGTACGTGTGTGGAACTTCTTCCGCACCATACGTAGCCAACCAGTGAGGTGCAGGGGAAAGACAACAAACTCAACACAAAGAGTAATTCGAAATAAATGATTGTTCTATTATCCACGTGTAGTACCGTGCTCGGCTTTGCAAGGTCAGAAGAGAGACGTGGCGATATAAAATATACGTGGGCGTTATCGAATTTGGTGACATTGTTATGGGTGGGCACATATGCGGAGTGCGGGGGAGCAGGTTTACCGAGAGAGACAATGGAGAGGCACCTAAACCTCTCTGACCAAGACGAAGGACCGACATCCAGATGGTGGTCATTGGACAAAGAGCAGAAACAGGCTGCAATATGTAGCAAAACGATAGAAGTGAGTTGTGGTGGGATCAACGGAATTGGTCCTGTGATGATCTTTTGGCTGAACGAATTATTTGGTGATGCTGCATTGGCAGTGGTGCACGACCGTAAATAACAAAAAAAACTCAACACATTCATTAATCACACTGCCTTCAATTATTTTTTTAATCCTTATATCTGCATCACTGATTACCCCCGCCTTTTATACTTTGTCCTTGTTAAGGCAGTGTTATTGACAAATGTGTCAACTGAAAAGTGGCCAAATCTTTTTTCAACTAAACTTTTTTATTTTACCAGGTGAGGGCCAGTGAGCTATATCGCTCTTGTTTTAGAAGCGACCTGGCTGTCGCGATTCGATAGCTCAACGATGCGGATTATCGTCGTGTGGAAATTTCTAGCAGCCAAATACTCTCTTAAACTCACGTTCATAAATATGGAGGGGAAAACCAGAGGATGCGTGTTGAGTAACGCTTATCTCTACATCAGTAATGCAATTTCCACATTCATGTGGCAAGGACAATTTTGTTTGTTGCACACCCACCGTTGACTTGCCACCGCGTTATTCACAAAATTCGTAAGAATGCCTTCTAAAAAATAGTAACAGAAAATATAATCGAAGCATTCTGCTGTTGATTGTAAAAAAAACACTGTTTTCTACAGTCTTCATCCAGTAGTGGTTTGATTAAATGTCCATGGACAACACATACTGTACATATACAGCCCTTACAGAAGCACATTTCCAATTTCATTTTGGATTTATAGAGCGTCTCAATGTAACTGCATCTGAAGACGCTGCGTGGCATGCTGCGATGTGTTTATCACGTGGGGAAAAGGAGGCATGTATTTATTTTTCATACATATAACATGTATATATATAGCTGTTCTCAAGCTGGAGGTTGAGTTAGTGGAGAGTTGTTCTTTTGTCTTTCATGTATAATGTAATTTCACATTCAGGTCGAGCATACAAAGCGTTCTTACTGCAGATGGGTAATTAGATTGGAACCAAAACCACAATGACTTCCATGAATAATGAGGCTTCTGTAAAATGCATTGCGACATTCATTTACTGCCTTCACAAGATGATGATTGCAATTATAATCTGCCTGTTTTTCCCCACTGGAATTTTTTATTTAAAGATAATTACCTTCCTACGTTTTCATGAACCCATTTAAAATTCTGTGTGTGGAACTGAGATCTTTAGAGTTTTTCACACTCTTTAGCAGAACTTTCCTGGGTGGGTGGAAATATGTTTTTGTAAAAAAAAAAAGCGCATTGAATTATATTACGCTAATCACTCTTTAATGCACGTACAATCGACTGCAGCTCAGAAACCGCCTTCTCACCGATAATTTGTCAACGCTTCTCGACGGCTGCCACGTGCGATGCTCAACAGTTCTCGGATAACTACTACCGGGCGTCACTGATCGAAGCGCTCGCCAACTCCGTGACGCCGGCGGTGGCGGTGAGCAACGAGAACCGCACGGTGGAAAACCTCAACGCGGACGTGCGCCTGGTGCTCGAGGAGATCACGCGCTTCCTCAACATGGAGAAGCTGCTGCCCTGCTATCGGCACACCGTCACCATCAGGTACGTCCCTCCGTCTGTGCGAGCGCGTGCAAGACCTTCACGTGCGGCGGACGCCAACGTGCTTGTTTACGTAGCGCGTGGATTCTGAGATCGCTTCACACCCGCGGCCAGCGTCGGTTGTGTATTTCTGGACTGGTCCTGGATCACCCCTACGTCAAATCGGCCTTAAATGAGTAGCTGGTACAAATGTGCAAGTACTGGAGAGACAAAGGTGGCTGGCCACACGGCTAGCTTGTGCGCCGTGCCGGCTTCACAGCTGTTCGCTAACGGTGCTTGCCTCAACAGCCCGTGTAGGCTAAACTAGGAGGTCTTTGGCTTTTCTGGGGACTGGCAGATGTGCCTGCCTGTCCCCCATGCATGTGATGAGAGGTGTTTTTTTATGCGGTTGGTCTGGTCGGTGGCACGCGTCAGAGCACATTGAGCTGGTAGCAACTGTGATCCTGCGTTTGAGTTTGAGCTTCAGCCGCCAGTAAATAAACAAGGGTCTCCACTGTAGCGAGTTTATGGTCTCAGCCTGTTCACTAATGACTGCGCACAATGAATTACATAATCCATGCGTACGCATGAATGATATGTGATGTTTTTCCAGTGTGGAATTATGTAGATATTTTTTCATTTAGCTGTATTACAGATTTAGAAAATTACATCTGTGGGTTAGCCTCCCCAAGCAATGAACTGGTTGTGGAATACTACACAACCTAGTGCATGGATCAAAAAGGTCACTTGAATGGAGTTCAGCAGCAGTTCTGTAACATATACCTCCACGTTGTCTAACAGATGGGCTCGCACTGCTCTGCGAGAGTTCCGTATGGACACTCTTTCTTGTGACGTGATGCCGCTCGCACGATTTATTGAAATAAAACTTATGTCAAGTTTCCTCCATCATTGATCAATTCGAATATTATAGTCCCAGTACACCAACATTTATATACGTTTATAGATTTTGACAGACGACATTTTATTGATTCATGTCTGGATTTTACATCTACCACCAGGTCACAAAAATATATGATTCACTCAATCGAATCATGATCCCAGATCATGGCAAGCCATCGGAGCATTGCGAATTGAATTGTTATGTTTCTGTCATGTACACCTATTATTCAATTTCATTTTTGAAATATGTTCGCCGTTGTTGGTTGAAGGTGATATTGGACTGACGTGGCCCCGTGTCAGGTTAGGTTCACTGCAAACACAAGGCATGTCGTGTAGATTGTAGAGTTTATTTTAGTGGAATGGAAAGTTTTGGTGGTCTCTTTAAATAGGCACCGGTGAAAGTGAATGCTAGTCACTACAATAGATATCCGAGAGAGTGAATGACCGGGAAACCTTTTTGGTCGAGATGCTAAAAATGTAACTGTTGTGCCGATTTTTATTTATTACAGAAGCGAGCAATAATACGTAATATTTAAAAAAACTTTTTTAAACACACGCTTTAATGAAATGTACCGTACTAGTAATGGAAGAACTTCATGACTCCAGGAAGTGTCCCCGAAGCTTGCCATAATGTAATGGACCGTGGTGATTTACAGCCAACGTTAGTTAAGCATGGACAATTAGACCCAAACCGAAACATAACATATAAAAAATAATGTTTAAAAAAATATATTTAAAATTTTTAATGATAGAATATAGTATTGTCATCAGTATGACATAAGTATACCAAGTTTGCAGTCGATACCACATTGGGAAGTGGGTAAAAATTGAGTTACAAGAATTGAGGATACAACAACAGACAGAGTGAGTTAATACAAAGCGTGTAAAAAGGGATGGGGGCCACAGAAATTCCGCGGACAAAAGCCCGGGGCGCGGCGCTCTCGGGGTAGGGCAAAGGGAGAAAGGTGGGCTCGCTACCCTACCAATAAAGGACGGGAGCGTGGAATTTTTTAAGGGGAAGGGGAAGCAAGGGTAAAAAAATCGAAAGAGAAGGAGAGGGAGGTGGGAGCTGGGGTGGGGGGGGGCACCTTCGTGCCGATTTCAACCTTGCAAGCGCTGGCCGCCGCTCTCCATTAAATCGACTTCCGTGCCCTTGATGCCCGCTCGTTAACCGTGACCTCTGCCCTCTGCTTCCCCGTTCCCACCACCGCCGCCGCCGCCATGCCGATTGCCCCACGCTGGCCCTGGCTCGCACGCCGCTGTAGCTGCCTGAAGGCGATTCGTGTTCTCCAAAAAAACGGACACATCCCCAGCGACCCGGCCATCTTCAAGGCGTACGCGCAGACTGGCCACTTTGTCGACATCCGGCTCGCCGCACTCGAGGCCCTGGTGGATTTCACGCGAGGTCGGACCCCCCTAACCCCGCACCGTTGCCTCTTTCCCGCATTCTGTATTGGCCGTCACGATGGCGTCGCGCTGTTATTTTGTTGTTCACGCGCATTCAAGCAATAACGTGCGTGAATTCAACTTTTGAATATTTATATTATTGTTAGTCTTGAATATTGCACTTTTTTGAGTTGAAGGTGCACCACAGTTGTTGCATCTTTGCATGCTTTTCAGGTTTTGTTTCATTTTATCCATCGTTGATGTTTGTGATCCATATTTCATAGGAGGTAATATTTACAACTGGACATCTGTGAAAACGAGCTCCATAGCTCATCGGATTCCTCCAGTCTAAACAAAGCTTCCAATTCTGAAATTATTTCTAAATGTAACATCGACACTGGGCTTGCATGACGAAAGTAACAAAATGCGGATTAGAAGGAGTCCGACAAATAGACAGCACTTTGGCCAAAGTTAATCAGAGTTACATTATCAGATTTTTTTCTGTAAATAGTACTGGAGATCTTTAGCATCAACATAAATGTAGACAAGATTAACCATCTTTGATTTTCTACGAACATAGGCATTGGAACAACCAATTGGAATGAACTGCAGGAAATGATTGAAGGACTTTATAAAAGATGGTTGCAAAGTTGACCCAGGTTAACGTCACGTACAACAAGCTCGCTAGACAATTGAAGACATCTGTTGGAAGAGACACAACCGGAAAATATTGATGTGAGTGTGTACCTAGGACAGTTATTAAAGGCAGTCTGCGGGATCAGAAGGATAAAATAAAGTGGTGGATGAGAGCACCTTGGAGTGGTTTTGAAAAAAACAGCTTTCAGTCATGAAAAGCAATATACCAGTGTGCCTAGAGATACACGTTTTTTAGGTATGTACTGTATATTTAACTTCTTTCGCACCGTACGTAGCCAACCGTGGTAATGAGAGGTGCGGGGGAAGGTCAAGTAAACTAAACACAACAACGAGCAGTTTGAAAGAAATGGGTTTTCCGATTAAAAATGTAATTTGTAATTTTCTCAACTTAAATAGAACAGTGATTGGAAATGTGAGTGGGGTCACGTTTTCGAGAGTACAAACCACCGTGTGTGTTCTTCAGCATTGATTAAACACACGGATAGCATCTCTGTCATCGTGCGATCCATAGTCTTCCAATGAATGTAAGAATGAATACAAACCTGCCCAAAAACCTGGAGCAATGGTCCAGTGAACATGTGTACCTAGCACGCACACGTGCATCCAATCAAGATACCGTTTCTTATAATAAATGCTTGCCACACAATTTATTTTTTATAGCTCTTATTTTGAAACCCAACGAATAATCTGGAAAGTAAATTATGTGGACACAAGCGACTGGAGCATCCTGCTGTATAATTTTTACACACGGCAGAGTGAACACCGTGGGTTATTAATTGCACCCTTACGGGACAGTTTGCAAATATGAGGGTGGGCTGAAATTTTTCATGATTAGGAGCAAATTTGTAATCCTCAAAACTCCAACAAAAACCATTATATGCAATAAAATCTATGAGTCGAAATGTACTGAGAAATTGTACATATTCTGTTATAATGCGCAATTTATATTTTCCTCTATTTTTCTACCGCAGTGGACATGAGCGCAGACGTGCTACAGTGGTTGCTTGACCTAGTTCACACGGACCCCATACCTTACATCAGGTAATAAACAAGCCCATTCATCACCTCTCCTTTGCAATGTACCGTTGACTGGCATCATGGATTTCGCCGTTATCAATAGCGCTGCATTACGTATTATTCTTTTAAAGGTTAACGCAATGTAATGCAAACATGCTGATTGTTCGCAACGAGCTGCTTTGCCCGCCGATTATTCACCCGTCGCTCCGGACTAATTCGCCCGTCGGTTAATCCGCCGACAAAGGTCACACATGATCGTGTCAAGCCCCCCCATCCATTGAGCGCGTCGCCCACGCCTGCGGCCCGCCAGGCCCCATCGGTCTCCTTCAGTTTGAGAAATAGTTTTGGGAAACGGGCCCTGCCACGCATACATATTCATCGAAGCCCTAATCGCGGCGTGAATGAAACCCACCGCGCCGCCTGCACACACGCGGCTGGCCGCCGTCGTGCGCCTCTGCCGTTTAAGTCGTGCGCGCATGTGTGCACGTGCATGCACCTGTTTCGGCATGCTCGTGTTTACAGACGAGCCTATCTACACGGCTAAATATATACCACCGGAGCACGTTGCCACATACTTATATGCACTCCAGACTATTAAAATAATTCAGATTTCTTTTTGCATGCGCTCCCCCCCCCGGCTTATCTGACTGGCAGTGTGAATGTATAATTGCGGATATAGTCGTCGTCGTAGGCTGAGAGAAGCTAAGACCAATGCAGCAGAAGCGTGAACTTTTGTTTTTGACATTTGAAACCGATTTCTTTTTTGTTTAAGACTGAAAGATCATCGAGATTATGTTTGTCAGAAGTATCTAAGAAATTGAAATACAAAACTTTTTAATTGATCTGTTTGCCATTTCCATCCATTCACCATGATAGTTGGTCTGCAGAATGTCTCTTCAGTAGAAAAAAAAGATATTTGAAAGGTCACCCTTTTTGTCGCATTTTTAGCTGCCTGTTGATAACAAATACTTGTGAAGTTTGCAGTTATGATTGTCATCGTAGATGCTTTGGGAACGTTCTGAGCATCTATTGCAAGCCTGCTTCTATGCAAGCGTTATTGTTTTCATCAGCTCTTAATATAGTTTCACCTAAGCACTGTAATTGAACCTATATTTAACTGTCCGGCCTGTTCCTTTTCTAATATAATACGCAGTAAAAATAAATTAATGTTCCTTCACGTCCAAACTCATTAGCATACATTCGCTTACCACGTGTGTGTGTGCGTGCGCGCGTGCTTTAATGCAATGTTACATTATTTAACAGGTGAGAAGGGGGTTCTTTGGCATCAAATCCTGTTTTGGCCGAGGGGTTTTCATCGTTGGCGAGTAATTGATCATCGTTGGCCGTTGTCTTGACATCGTTTCATGGAGTCCGCGCACGCATTTCTCCCGCGCTCATCCCGCAGGCACAAGATTCTCAGCATGATGATCCGCGTGCCGCCATTTGCCCGCGGTTCAGACTCGCCGCTGTGCAGCGAGGCGTTGGTGGATAATCTCTGGAAGCTCATGAACTCAGGTACGCAAGCTCGCGCATGCAAATCAAGGTGGGGAATCTGCTCCCGTCATCGCCTTTAACGTACTATCGGGGAAAGTGCTTTTGGCCAGCGCCCTAAGAAGGCCGACACAGCACACGAGGGGGTTGAGTGGCCAATATCACGTCCGGGGCCATCTTTGTCTCTGTAGTGATGATGTTTACACACCAGGTACTGATTTGAGGCTGAGTCGACCTAGGGGAGGCCCAGGACCGGGATCAAATTATCGCCATTGGTGTTGACACATATACAAGCGAACACACGATTTCCGTCTTAATTTGAAGCGGTGTTATTTACACCATGTGTGACTCATGTACACACCACAAAGATCGCCCCTATAGCCAGAACAGACTGTTGGGGCAAGTGCTGTTAGCGAGTATGTATTAAGGCCGGCACGGCACACGAGGTGGTGGGTGGCCAGCACCACGCCCGACCGCCTTTGTCTCCCCAGTGGCGGTGTTACACACCGCACAGGGTACTCATTTGAGGCTGAGTCGGCCTAGAAGAGTCCCTGGACTGGTTCAAAAAAATCGCCACTGTTATTGGTGCTGAGCGAGCTTCGGACTTGGGTCGTTGGGTTCATAGCGCAGTGCGCTAATCACTACTCTCCTTCAATGCTTCTGTACTCCCTGCATTAGATCCACGCATGCTGACACACACATGCAAATATACACACAAATGTAATAAAAATAAAATACACAAATATTAATATTACACTACCCAGCATTGCTCATTACTGGTTAGGTATTTCCGCTTGCAGGCCTGTGCTGAGTCTTGTGCCGCACGGGGACAGCTGCCACTAGGGGTGACCTTTTTTGAGATGGCGTGATGTAAGGCGCTTTGAGTTGCTGAGGCATTTAATGACCGTAAATAAAAAATATTATTATTGTAATGTGCTCTTAACAACCACGAGCAGAGCCCTAGAAACGACAATCGCAAGCGAGCACAGGCAGCAATAGAGCGCGAGCCCATGTGTGTGTGTGTGGACTCGTCCTCAATTCAGTCCCTGGCGTGGTGTGGAAACATCGTCACTCGGCCTCTCGTAGGTACTCGCAAACACCACTTTCCCCAACAGTCTGTTAAGACTATACGGGGGCTCTTTGTGTGTGTATTCATCCGGCGTACTCAACTTTGAGACCCGAAACCTGCTCCCGAGCAAGTAATTTCAACGTAATGAACCGCGAGCCTGGGGAGGTGACCCTGACCTGTCAAGGGTGGCTGATTGATACGAAGGTACAGTGTGCATGCCTCCCAAGGCCAAGGTGAACTCTTAACAGCCTGTGCCCCAACTCTCCCTGACGATGGCTCGCAAGCAGCAGTCACAGTCTCCGACTGCCCTGTTGTTTGCCTGTTGTCTTATGTTAAAGATTTAGAGGTACCTTTAGTCTCTCGAAGGTCTGTGTGTGTTGTGCCGCTGCCACGTGCAGTGTCTCTTTAGTGACTTGCACTGGAGCCGTGGCGTAATGTGAAGTGAATTCAATACAATTTAGAATACATTATGGATGTGTGGGTGTCTTAATGCGACTGCATCGCAAGGCACTGTACAAAGACAGTGGGCATATTTTATAGAGAGAGAGAGACAGTCGGTCATAGGAAGAGGAGGAAATAAAAGGTCTCAAGCCTGGACTTGAACAGGAGCAGGTAGTCAACGGAATGGATAGTTGGGAGAAGGGCGTTCTAGACCTTGAGAGCAGCAGAGGAGAATGAGCGCCTCTGCCAACTGAGTGAAGGTCGACTGTGGTCTTTGGAGAGTGCGTGGAGGGGAGTAGAGAGAGATGAGAGATAGGGAGCGCGTTGAGGGGCGTCGATTGAGATGAGAGGGAAGAGGTAGACAGGAGGGAGTCTATGGGGGATCTTGAAGATGTTGAGTGTGATCTCTCTTTTTCAGTATTTTTGGAACGTCCTTAGGTCTTGTGAGCTGGTCAGCTGTTGTTTGTCAGATGCAGGGGTTGACAGATTGCTTTGTTCTAGATTTGAAGTGTTCGTGACTGAGTAATTTTGCTGGAGCAGTCTACACCTGATGACGGTTGCTTGTGTTGCTTCCGAAACGTCGTGATTTAATTTATTTGTTTTAATTTTAATTTATTTTATATTTTTTACCTACGTGACTTTACCGAAAAAAAACAAAGAGTGTAAGGTTGCTTTGTGTGCACGTGAATTTTGAGTCGCCTGCTCAGGCATTAAGCATGTATGATGAGAGGACAGCGATAACTCTAAAGCTCATCCAGGAGAGAAAAAACAAATGCCTAGTAAGTGACATTATTATCCCGAGGTGTTAACAATTCATGACTTGAAGCCACTTAACTCGAGCTGTTTTAAATTATGAAAGCCATTTTTTAAAATTAATTGCTTATTTTAACAACTCTTTTCTGCTCTGATTGCTGCAGTCTTTTAAGATAACGAGCCAGGAAAGTTTATTTTAAACTAATGACGCTACGGAAAATGTTTTATTAGTCTCTTCTGTGCGTACTACCACAGAGGATGGAGAGAAAAAAAGTGTAAAATAAAGCACATGTTATACCACGAGAGTCTTAAGGGTGGGGCTCTTATTTTTATTGAGCATCACGGCTGTTGTTAAACAATTCTCCGTTGAATAATTTTAAGTGCAAAAGCAGATTTTAACCAGCGGTGACGACGGTGTGGTTTCCTAATGTAGGCATTGCTGGCAATGGAGAATGAGTGATTTGACATGACGGTGGCACACTTATGAATATCATCAAAGCGCTGAGTTATTTATAGATCCCCCACCACACTTTAAATTCAGAGGCCATGCGCCGTGACATTTCAGCTAGTTTAGCCATTTGATGAAGCCTGCGTCGCACAGCCGTACGGATGGAGGGTACAACGCCGACTTTGCTTGATGTGCGCCCCTGCGCAACTCAATTCTTCGGCCGCTTTAAAACCAAAGCTTTGACTTAACATCTGCATTATTAGATTGTTGCAGAGTTTTCAGCATGACACATTTGGAAATGACTTTTTTCCTTTTGCGAAGGGAGCGGATGGTGAATAATGCCCTGACCTCTCCCCTTTATTCCTGTGGCTGCCCATGAAGCGTGATAAGTAAATCGTAATTGAATGGTGCGCTAATTTCACGGTGCCACAGCATTGCCCTTCCTCCAGTTATGCCGACCACATTGGCATTAATCATTCCCAAGCTGTGGCTCGAACAAGATTAATTTAATTGTCTGTAAAATGTCGGATTATCGGGAAACCAAAAGTGATAAATTGCCCGTCTATGCGGTCATACGCTGACCGAACGCATCGTATGAAACAAAGCATGCGGCGATAACAATCATTCACGTCTTTTATTGGCGCCTGGATCTGCTTACAATGGTGTGCTCGTGCCTAGCGAGGACTCGCGGTGTGGGAAATCACTATTCCGTCAAATTCTCATGCATGAGCCCGCGCGTGCGCGTTGTGATATTACGTTCGTTTCCACGAGTATATTCGTTCACAAATATTGTGAGACGGCTTAGCTGCCCGTGTTTAAACTGACTTCTCAAGTGTCGTGAGTTTATTGTCTCAGCCCAGTCGCCTATTGAGTGCAAAAAAAATAAGCTCATTACATTTGGATTGTTTAATTTAGCGACATTTTTTTCTATAAGAATTAAGAGGCATCAGTTTTTTTTTCACGATAATGTGAAAATGTTTCTCCGTGGCAGGGCATTTGGGAGAGTGTGCCCACATGTGCGGGGATAAAAAAAGTCAGCAGTAGTTCTGTGAAATCTGCTTCTACGGGCCGTCCTCTAACGCACGGCGTTGCATTGCTCTGCGAGAGTTCTGAATGCAACCTTCGACTCATTACACGCAGCCAACGGCACTGTCGAAATCAAATTTGGGGGAAAATCCCAATAAGAAAAGTGTGAGAAACAATGCTGAGCATTTAATTATAGCAGTGTTAGGGTGCTGTCTGGCTTCACTGAATTAAGTCAGTTTATTGGGTTCAGAGTTATCGTGGCTTATGGTCAACACAGTTACGTACAAACGTATTTATTTTGGGTGATTTACTCACAATATTCAACGGCGACGCAACATAAATTTCACAATGTGTGGAAGACTGACGTCATAACCTCGTGCGCCATTCCATATTGGCTGCATTAGAAAACATTTGCCCAAGCCTGTGCATAATGTAACATCACAATAGGTGCAGTGAGACTCACGGTTGTGAGTATAAGCTTGGCAAATCTGCCTTTCGGCAAATCCCTGTGACAGGGACAATGCTTTAGACGTGGATGATGTGCTTACAACCCACCGCGCCGTCTCGATGTTTCACTGGGCCTTTTTTGCTTTTATGGAGTTGTTTTTCTGGATGAATGCTACCTCGAGGTTTTTTTTTGGTCTCGCTGCTTCTAAACAGTGAAGTCTATGGTATCGGGTGTTTGACAGTCTCACTTCGGCTGGGTATTTGTCACACGGGCCCTGTCGGGTGGTCTGCACGCACTACACATTTTTTTCGAGCCTCCCGAGGTGCGTTCAACGTTACCATCATCGGCCATGGTCAATCTACTGCTGGCTGAAGGCCCTTCTCTGCGCCCCCCCCCCCTCCTCCAAGCCGTTGCCATCTCGAGCGATCCAGCGATGTAATAAGCCGCCTAGCGCACCTGCACATGAACCGATTTTATCAGCTCGATACGTTCCATTCCTTGGCTGCTATTCTATTGTTATGGACCATCGGCCATCATCCATTCTACCCGAGCCCACTTACTTTTCTGAGTTAGATTGATGTAATTAACCTGCCGATGTTCTGTAATCCACATGCTCCTCTGTTTGTCTCGAGAAGCAATTACAAGCACTCATCTCTCCATGCTTCTTGTATGCAGTCTTTTTTTCAGGTTTTTGTTGAATTATTTTGTGAATTACCATATTTCTGAACCACATGTCATAATACATGGTGCACAACGATTACAATGTTCTTATTCTTGGATCTTTCGGTAAAGTCACGTGACTTCACCGAAAGATCCAAAAATATGAATCCCTGCAGTCACGAAAGCTTTAAATCGAAATTTACAATGTTCGTATTCAGGCACATTGGTATGTTGCGTTGAACATAATGGAGATGAACGTGTGGATCTATGAGATTTTTTTTATTTTAGCGGTTACCTATCTCAGCACTTTTCGGGCTCAACCCTGTTTAGCTTCCAAAATCTCATGAGATTTGACGCTCCGTCAGTGATTTGGTCAATGGTGGATTTTCATTACACAGTGAATACAAATCATCTCGGGTCAGTGTGGGTTGCGGGAGCTCGTCACATTTGCCAAACTTGAGCCGTGTTGACAATCCAAGGGGGTCTGGGAAGTGAGGGCACAGCAGTGTCTGCCAGGGAGTGAGCACTTCCTTCAACTGAGATTTGGCGTTGTTTAAACATCCAAGGGCTCTGCCATTGCTCAGCCAGCACCTGCACATAAACAAAAGCAAGCACACTTCCAGCAGTAGCCCATCACCAAATCACCTGGAATGCACCCGATCTCATCAGATCCCGGAATATAAGCGGTGGTTGTTGGGCAGCGGCCATGCATGGCAGGTGGCGTTGACTGTGGGGGTACATTGTTGGTAGCAGCAACATCATTTGTTTTTCTACTGCCATTGTATGCTTCCACATCTATGCCTGCTGCTATCATCGACCTTGCACTAACCACCGTGGTGAAGTACGGTCGAACAATCCCCACGACTCGGGACGGTATTAGGAGGCCTTCATCCAGCAGTTGGATTTTCATCGTCAAGGTTGCGGAGTGCAGGGCCCCAAAGTTCCAAAAAAGGCTAAGCGACCAGCAATAAGCAGCACTATTGGAGTTGTAATACGCGTGTACGTTAAGACATTTATTGAGTTGAGCGCGGTTATCTCGAAAACTTGGGGAAAGAGACAATGGGAAGGAATGCTGAGGTTGAGTGTCTTGACCTGCGTACTACGTGGGCTGGGTTGAATCTGGTGTGCATGGGACGAAATGGTCAGTCTGGTGGACCCCCGAGTCGTCAACATGGGTGTGTAGGATCGGCTGAAGGCACGTGCGTGTATCCACGGCAGTGGACTTGGGGTTACGTTGCTCAGCGTGTTCTGATGGCCGAAGAACGTTGGTTTTGGCCTATTTCAGAAAAGTGTAAGTTGAAGGTGAAACACCGTTTTAAAATTTCGGTTTTTAATTCCCGTGAGCACGTGTGGCATCAGAACGTTGCCCAAGGCTGAGAGCAGGTTGGGCAGCGGTGATAAAAATTGTCTGTCGTTCGTCACAGATGGCACATCTGGTGCAAATGCAAATGTAACCTCTTTCTGTTCACCACCAACCATTTACACACACACACGCTGTCGCATGCTTTGGCTTGGTTTATAAATAGCATGCCAGTCGAGACGAGTTAAAATTTCCTGAAATTTTGTCAAAGCCTTTTGCATATTGGGGGTGGAGCGATGCACCGATTTATGCTTTAAAGCTCACGAGGCGTGCATGCAATCTCGCGTTCAAGAATCAATGTTTTTTGTTGTTGCTTCTTGTATGTCGAGTAGTGAGTTTACACCACTTCTGCAATCCACGAGAGGCACTGGTATTCATCTCAACTAAATAAAAAGTTATTTCTGAATCAATTCAATATAATTTAGTACATTGGGTTTTTCGTGCCATTCTCATAGCGCAAGGTCATCACAAAGGTGCTGTTTCACAGACATAGCCTGCAGTCGTTTCACAGGAGGGGGTAATGGTGGCTATGCGTTCTCCCAATTGAGTTATTTCTTGATTGGAATGTGGAAAATGTGGACCATGACGCCGGTCACGGGGCATACTTGAATGTCCATTGTGAAATGGACGGTGCGTGTTTTAGGTTAATACACCAGGAAGTAATAACCAGGGCAGCCGGCTAGATTCGAACCGCGAGCCTCTTCGGCAAGTGGCGAACACGCTGCCGCTGTGACCATGTCGCCGCACCCCCTTCTCCTGAATTGTGACAAGGCATCAAATTCCTGGAGGGGGGGGGGAGCCAGGGAGAGGGGGGGGGGTGCGAGTAATATCACCCCATTATATTCTCTGGCAGTCGCCGAATTGGATATATTTTATTTCTGTTTCCATATTTGCAACGCAGCAACTTGAGGTTGCTTATTATTTATTTTAAAAAAATCTAAATTGCCAAAAACCAGCAAGGACGCATAAAGGAATTTGTGTCAACGTTGCTGTAGGAAATTGAGATCATCCATCTCGTCCTGAAACAGCCGGCTCGGCGGGGGGGTGTGTGTGTGTGTGTGCAGAGCATTTCCAATCTCTGGGCTAATATCGCTTTGGACGAATCCTCCCCGGAACCCTCGTACCATGGGGCAAAGCCAATATGAGGGTAAATAATCATATATTGCTTGACGTTGGCACCTGTGACAGGTCACTGAGAGTTATCTGTAAGTGATGCCATTCCATTCCTAGTAGGGGTTTACCGATTAACCAACACCGCCCCCCCTCCTTTCCCACGACCCCAATTCTCAATTCCAGTCATTTGATCAATTGCAACCATTTAGTGCTGCAGTTCCATCCAAGAACCAGTTTGTTTTGTCTCGTTTCAACCATTTCATTCTTTTACGTCTCACGTGGTACAGTTGTGTTCGCTCGTTGAGTCGATACACAACAGTCGTGCACCTTTCGCTTGTGTTTTGTACCTACTGCAGATGCAATTCAGTGCACGTACGGTCACCCTTCATTATAATCGGCCGTGGTCAGTGCACTGCTGGATGAAGGCGCTGTATTGTTGTTGTAACTCGCTGACCCGCCCATCACTGGACATCTGTGAAAAAGAGCTCCGTCGCTTATCGGATTCCTCCTGCAGTCCAAATCAAGATTCAGATTCAGAAGTTGCCACCCAACCTCTCACGATCCCACGCTCCTGCGACGTGACCCTCGTAGAATCGATATTAATCAATCGATCGATCGCTCTATCGTTACGCCCCTGAAGTCTTCCAGGGAATGTGTTGCATACATTTGGCCTGAATGGACGTGAGATGCACAGATGCAAAAAGCTGCTCACTGGTCATACTTTATTTCCCTTCATGCTTACATATTGCGGGGCACTTAATGACAATCATTTATATTTTCTGTCCTCAATAGACAAGGGAATGGGGCAAGGCTTACCTTGTACGGCTTGGACTTTTGTTTCAGAGCAAAAGGCAAACTTAGCCATCTCAGGAAGAACAGACATTCGCCAAGTACGGTCATAGGATTGCTCGCGATGCTTTTAAGGCTCGTGTCTGAATTTTTTTTTTAAACGTGTTTCCGATGTCTAGTCCGTTCAACGGGAAAATGTTTGTAGGAAACGGCACACTTTTCGCTGCTCTTGTGTGCTACGCGGCAACACATGCATTCCTCTCAAACTTTGCTCATTTTAACTAAAAAAAATCAATCGCGACGATATTATTTTTCCACACGGCCGTATCTCGAGTGGATTGCGACGGTGTATTGTTTACATTGTAATGTGCCGTCTATTTCATATAAACAGATTAAATGAAACCAAAGTGGTCGGATACATTATTTATATATACACAGCCAGTGCATAAGGGACAGCCAAGACATAAAAAATGCATAACTTACACTCTGGACTCTTTTTATTTAATTATCAACAACATCATCGCAGTGTATCATTTTACAAGCATAGATTAAACTTTAAAGTAGGCCACCTATTATATTAATGTGACTTTCCTGTATCTCACCTATCAAAATCCTTGACTTTCCAAGCCCGAATTTATTTATACGTTTTCGATTCTTCTTAAACGTTCCGAACGTGACAGGGTAACGATTCAAAGTGAAGATGAGCTTCATCTTGGCACACGGCAGTTGTTATCAGTGTACTCAGTGCCGTAGTAACTCCATTATCAGCTCGGGGGATGCGGCAGTCGGTCACGTGGGGCCCCAATATTAAATTTGTCTTCCACGGTCGCACCTATGCTATTATATATCGCAACTCCTCTTCAACTCCTCTTGCCTAATCACATCGTTACAGAAGTTTTTGTGCTTTTACACTGTTGTTGAAAACACATCTCATGGTGGTTGGCAATGGGCCCCCAACTCGTAGCTCTGGCCACCAGGGGGTGGCAAGGCACCCCCTGGCCCCCACGCTAGTCACGTGACTGAGTGTAACCCGCCACGTGGTTTAGCCACAAGTCAAGGTCACAGTGTCCTGGCAGACGTCTCCATTGGCAGTATTGAGCCAGTGGTGGAAATTCTACGATCCTTGGGCCAGGAACCAGTCTGTGCGTGAAGTCAACCATTGTTGACTTCACACTAAATGGTACAGCCAAGCTTGAATAATTCAGGAGAGGGTGATGATAATGTGAGTTCCCCGGACATATTCGCTGTCAATCATTCGGTTAAAATTGATGTAATGCTCTCCGAATACACTTATTCAATTGTGCGTACGAAGATCGATTATTTACAATTCATTCATCTCAAATGCAAACTACTGTAAATAGGATGTCCATGAAGGCACCATTCATAATTAACTATTTCCCATTCGGAGAAGTCTACAAGTTGCAGAGTGCGTGCCCATTCACCGCTGAACCTCGGAACATGCAAGTGGTTATCGTTGATTTTATTTAGAGAGGCATTGCACCGCTGTTTTTAAAGACATTGTACTGTACTGAACTGCAGCGACACGACCGCACTGTGATATAAGACAACAAACTCTGCCACATGCCCTCCTGCATGGCCTTTTTCTTCCGATTCCATTAAGAATCGATTCCACTTCGATGACGTACACGTACGTAATCTGACTGAGAAAGGGTTAAAGAATTACAATTAACTCTGGCGTTTGAGCTAAACCTGTCGACACTTGGTAGTATAGAGATTATCGTTCTAGTCTCATCTCTAATCCTGCACGTGTTCGCCACAGTATTGACGACGTATGTCGCATTGACGTTGAGGGGAGTCCCAGGTCTTCACCAGCAGTTCGGCTCTGGTTGTTTCTCAATTCTTCTGTCATCCGCTGTTGAAGATCACTCAAGCTGTTCAGTTTTTTGGCAGACACTTTGTCTTTCGTACAACCCCAGCATTCAACCGTTGCGGTTTGAACTCCCGTCTCATTATAACTCGATCCACAAATACGAAGGAGGCATCACAGCGATACACTCCGCCGTTGCTGACGCGGTTGTTTGGCTTGACCACCTGAATGTGAAATTGTGCTTGTTGCTCTGCATTTTCATCGGCCATACTAAAGAAGAGGAGGAAGGTTATAACGCTTTCCGAGTGGACGATACTTTTATGGAAGCCCTGTACGTTTTGTCGCATGTAGGAAAATGGAGTTAGTGAGGCTGTTCAAACAAGAGATAACAAATGAGGAAACAAAACGAAAAAAATTGTATAAACGAGACCACAATAAATACGATTCTCAAATTGAATTGCAAGCCAGAATTGTTATAATTCATAAACTCTCTGAAGACATGATTGTTTAAATATCCAATTTCAAGCACTGGAGGAGGATTTTAACTATAGAATGTTTCTTCTGTGGAAACCTGTTGTGCCACCAACTAATCTATATTCTGGCCGGCATTCAATGCTTCCACGTGCAGAATATAGACAAATACACACAGGTGTGTACGTCACGTGTGGGATAAAGGCACGTACGTCGTGTGAGCGATAGAGAAGGTCTCACGACTCACATCCCACCCAAGGCACTACCATCAAGGTGGTGCATCCAAGAGAAGGATATTGTCGATTATGTTTGCATCGTGATAAGGCTATACATAAATTCCTGATAATGTCAGATCAGCTTCGCCGTTCAGAGGACGCTTGTGCGAAATAAATAGTGCGTGTTAAGCCTGTGGCACGGCACCAGTACAGATGTACGGATAGAGTAAGACGGCTCTCCGAGAAGAGTAACTATTGCCTAATAATAAAACCACCGTTTTGCGATTGATTCGTCTGCATTAAGCCAAATCGTCGGTAACATTTCCTCGACGGATCAGTGCCGCTGAAGACATTTTAAAATTGCAATTGATTTAGCATTATCGGCTTTAATACGCCAGCGGTGCGAAGGAAGTCCATTGTAAAATATTGCATTGGCGCTCGCCGTGCGGGGATTATTTAATTGCGCGATCGCGACGGCTTTTGCACGGCGCTCCGTGTGGCGCGCGCTGCTGATATGTCATTTGATATGAAACAGCTTTTGATGCTTAACCCAGTGGCTGGACCGCCTCGCCACGCCAGCTCCAGATCTGACAGGGCATGCAATAAATGAGGCCTGGCAGATGACCCAGCTGTAAATGCCAGCGTTGCCTTAAAATTACTTTTGGGTTTCATCCGTCGTTTAATACCTTTTCCGCTCTCCCCCCCCCCCCTCCCAGCTGACTGACCATCGTGCTGTTGTGCACTGCACACATAATGAAGTTAGCATGTGGTTTTCCCTGTAGAGCCTTGCTGGCAGTGTATGGTGTATAGCAGTTGTCGATGAGAGTCGATGATTAGTCCTACTCTGAAAGACATTTTCTTAAAAAGTATGTGATTATGCCACAGTTTGAGTTTTAAATTAAAACAGTCCGCTGCTGTTCATTGTAACTTGACGTGCTTTTTTTTAAAATGGGGGATGTAATCGCTCGGATGTGTGATTAAATAAAGTTTCAGAAGTATATAATTAAACATATTTCTTCTTACAGGGAGGCCTTTATTCGTTCATGCAAGTTTAAGACGGCAACTTGATTGCTAGGCCTGTAATGATGCAGAGATCCAATCGATTCCCATTCTCACAATGCATGCGATGAATCATTCACGTGAGAATCAGTCATTTGCAATTCGTGTGGATTGTGACGTTACGTTTAGGCGAAAATGGGGCAAACAAAGGCGTGCAAACAAGACATGAAAGTATGACAAATGGAAAAAATTCGACGAAAAAAAAGACGCAAAAAAACTATCAATTCTTGAACCAAATTGCGACCCAGATTCATGACAATTCATTTAATCTCTGGGGGGAGTGGCAGCTTCAAAGATTAAACGCCTATTACTCAAGTAGTTGCATTTGGACTAACTGCCTTGCCAAGGCAGAGACTGCCTCGACCAAGTTTAATTATCCCACTTTGCTGAAATGGCTCTTAAGGGAGCTTTAGAAAAGCACAGATGTAACTGCACAAGAAGAAAGTAAACTAGCCAGGGTTGTTTAACAAATACCACCCACATCAGGTGTGACCCTAGGATTTAATATGAGCGTAAATGCAAAACTATCAATCATTTGCTTAACTTTTGCTGGGCGCACCTGGCATGGCCACTTAAGGGCCGGCGATACTTGATAATTTTTGAAAGGAGAGTAAAGTTTACTTTTGCCCGTAATTCATCATTTCGTGACGCACCCCCAGAGTCCCACGCTAATAACGTGTCGCCTGGGAACGGAGGCCTGCTGCACACGCCTTGTGATTGGAACTAAAGTCAGCTTCATCCATCACCCAGCCCACAATTTCATAAAACGTCTCAAACAAAGTGGACAATTGGGTCAGAGTGCGAAGCATGATGTTGAACTTGGTTGTTTGTTCTTGATGTGAAGCTTTCGTGACTGCAGGAATCCATACTCTTTGGTTCTTTCGGTAAAGTCACATAGGAAGAGTTAGTGATGGTGGTAGTGGAGGCGATTCCGATTAATCGTGACTTTACCGAAAGAACCAAAGGGTTTGGTTGTTCGTGAGAATCTGTCTCGGAAGGTTTTTCTTGTTTGCTTGATGACAAGATGAAGAGAACCTGCCGATGTTTGCTACTTTGTATCAGAGGTCGCAAACAGGTTTTGATTCCTTACCCGTACCCGGCCGCACCAGGGTCGCAAACGGGTACCCGTACCCGGCCGGGTACGGGTAGCCGGGTATCGGGTAGGGTACGGGTATCGGGTACCCGATTGCGACCTCTGGGATGAAGCCATGTAGCAAGCGCGGGTAGGTTGATTCTATGAACTTGAATTGTGAGAAGAGACAAGACGTTGGGAAATGAGTGACAAACGGTTACTCACCAGTGACTCACGGCCTTCTCACTCATTGGTTGGGGTGAATCACGTGCGGCTACCCGTACCCGTACCCGGCCGCACCAGGGTCGCAAACGGGTACCCGTACCTGGGTATCGGGTAGGGTACGGGTATCGGGTACCCGACTGCGACTTCTGCTTTGTATACTTCGGTCACACATTTTGAATCTCAAAGGTGTTTTGTATTGGGGCGTGCCAGTGACATCACTTCATATTTCCTGCGTTTAACAACTTGAGACACAGCAGACTTATTCTTATTTATGATTTTTTTTGGCATGAATGTCAACCGAGGGCCAATGTCTCACGGGCCGCCAAAGATGGGCATGGCTATCATTGTCTCTGCCGTAGTACACCCCTTGGGTGCACATGCAACACTTGCTCACAATTTCCCAAATATAGCTAAAGATTAATAAAGAGCTTACGAGTATATCCAGGCTTGTTAACAAGTCCTCTTTACAAGAAATAACATTTAATTGCTGAACACTTGTTTAAAACTGTACTGTGCCAACGGACACCCACCGTTACTTGCCTGCTGATGTCAAGGAAAATCTAGAGCCCTTGGTGCTTTGACAAAGCGGATCGTGAATCTTATTGAACGCTCTTTCAAAACACAGTGACGTCCGAAGAGAAGGTTGCCTCCTGTGAGGGTCATGCGTCATGGCCCTCTTCTTTGATAGCCCGCCTAATTTATAGCCGCGAAAAACCACCGCGACAATATCCTTGCCGCTCCTGGCACCATGTCCTACATGCGAGATTCTGAGCCCACACACCAGCGCACATTCCACACAATTAAAAGACCTTACCGTGCACTTCTCTAATAGGTTCAAAGGGCATCGCCATGTTTTAGAAAGCATAAGCCATCGGCTTTTAGATCTGGCAGGGCATCATCTTCAGTGAGTTCCCAACATGTGGGTGGGCCATTAGGAGGTAATTTTTTCGATCTGCTGCAACAGCATAGGGCAAACATCAAACGGACAGGCCAATCAAAAGTTGCGGGTGAGTGAGCGTGTGTATTTTATTTCTGGACAGCTTACAAGGCCAGCGATGCCACTTACGGCAGATGGGAGTGTAAGGGTCTGTCCTCATCCACATTTAATCGCACATGGCCCTAATTTATTGAAAATAAATATATGAAATGTGTCGCCCAGACATATTTTTTATCTTATGTAAAATAAGAAAAACACATTTGACATTTAATCTTTCTCATCCGCTTCATTCCCATATCTAAATTCCTTTTGTGAGAATATTTTATTTTCTCCTTACGGCCGAGGAACAGCACGGTAGAACTCGATGTTATGAACAGTAGCATGCGGAGATCCTCTCTTGGTGGAATGGATAAACATATTAAATATTAAATGTTTGGGGTAGAGCGGTGGTGCAGTGCTTGGCACACAGCGCTCTGACCCTGGTGACCTGAGTTTGATTCCGAACCAACACCAGTGGCGAGTGATATCTGAACTGGTGCCAGGCACCCGTTTCACCATCCTATACGAACCAGCGTGGTGAAGTATGGTAAAAAAAAACGCCAAGACTGAAAAGTGTGTGCAAGCCTTCATCCGGTGCTGGATTGATAAAATGGCAGGACAGTGTTATTATTATTCTTACATGGTTACATTCCAAACGAAACAACTGGGACATTGTGTTTCCTGATCGTGTGCCAAACAATAAGGGTGGAACAAACGTCATTTCAGTGATGAATGTCGATGAGTCTTTATGTTGATACATGCAGCAAATTATGCGTGTAAGAATCACAGCTTATAGATTCGCCTATGTTGTATGTAATGGGTTCACGTCACGCCTGCACCACTAGGGGTGCTGGCATCCACAGCTGTCTAGAAACGATCAGTGACACCGCCAAGATTTTGGACATTTTGGCAGTGCGATGTTAGAGTTAGTTACGGGGGTGCGCGCTCAAACTGGAGTCTATACTGAGAGCGGGTCTGTATGCCAGTGAGGGAGTGCTTCGGTTTTGCAGCGTGTCGCTGGAGAATCAATCCAAAATGAGGAATGTGTTAAGGCACGGTGTGAGAGGAGGCAGGCGAAGTTGGGTTCGTGGAGTCAGTGGAAATGCAGAAGCTGGGTTTCATCAGCATAGAAGCAATGGTGGACGTTACAACTGCAGGTGATATTGCCAACAGGGAGGCAGGTATATATATTGATAAGAGAGGAGGGAAGGGGGGGGGGGTGAGGATGGTGCCCTGTGGGAAAACCGCGTCGCGTGGGCGTTTGAGCGGAAGACAGTCCACGTTTAGAAACGTAGACAGAGCAGTTTGAGGGGCAGGAGTGGAACCGGGAGAGAAGTGTGCTTGGGGTGCCTACTTAGGTTTGGAGACGCACATGGAGAATGGCGTGAGTCTATGGTGGCAAGTAGCAAGAAAGGTCTCGGACAGGGGTCAGCATCCTGCGGCTCCGGAATCGCCATGCCGCTCTTTACGGAGCTGCTTCTTGACGTTCACATTGCATTGCGGCTCTCGAAATATTGAGTTTTTAAATCCTTTATATTAAGTTCACTTGCTTGCTTGCGCGCTTACGACCGTGCAAATCTTTCGGTCGTGTTTTAACCCACTTCCCGTGATCCAATCGAGCTGACATTTTGCACACAGACTCGTTGTGCGTGACAATTTATTTTCGTGATTTTTTTTTTCCAAAATTTGACACTTTTTAGGAATTTTTTTAAAAATATTTTATTACCAATTGCTTAATGGTGGCAGGCAATCATCTGACCCATAGGTGGCAGCCATCTCAAGCCAGAGGACGAGAGGACTCTAGCCGCCACGCATATAAAGGATTTATAGTGAAAAACTTAGTTTTTACGGGTTAATTTTTTTTTCTTTTTTCCCCGATTTCTGAAATTAATGGCTGCTCTTGTTATTTTGGTTGTCGACCCCACCTGGTCTAAGGAGCACCAGGAGCGAGAGAGGGGTCCACGGTCTGAAGTGATAAGAAGGTGATTTACCACACGTTGAGAGCAGTCCCAGTAGGATGGCCTTGGCGGGAAGCAGATTGTACTGGGTCGTGGTCTCGTGGAGATCTTGGAGTGAGAGGTACTTGGAGAGATGGGAGAAGATTACCCTTTGTAAGACTTTTCCAAGCAGAGGAAGGTTTAAGATTAAATGGAAATGTGCAGAGATGTTTAGGGTCCAGTAGTGATTTTTTTTTTTAGTAGAGGAGTGACACTACCAGCAGCAGCAGAAATTTAAGAGCTAAGGGAACGGTTCCAGATGAGACGGAGGCATTGATGAAGCTGGTAGTGTACGGCCCAAGGTTGGGTAGATGGTGAGGAATGAGTTTAGCAACAGCGGATAATGTGTAGGGTACAGAACGAGTGAACCAAGAGCTTCAAAAATATTTTGGTGAGGAGCAACCTCTCACCCCGTCCGCAAGCGCGAAAGCTGTACGGACAATAATATTGAACCGCGATTAAGCGTCTGCTTACGCAGAGCTGCACGCTTACTGCCAAGTCCGTGCTCCTGCTGTTTAAAACATAATCAGATGCCTGGCTCCGATGCGCCGCTAGCCAGAGGGTAGGACATGCAACCGTGTGTAAGTGCCTTCGTGAAACTAGCCATCGGTTTTTGTTGTATGCAGCAAATCATTCACGCTGCTAACAACAGAACATGTCTTTTGCCCCAATTTTATCGCGGTTTTGCTTTTGGCATCGCGTGATAAGGTGAAGTATTCCTCATAGAGCAGTGCAACCCATTTGTGTTTGAGCACTGCCGCCGGAAGCGGATATCACAGAGCTACATCCGAGATGCCTGTTCGAATCCAGGGAGCGTCTCAACGGTGCCCGCTCAGCTCTCTGACCTCTCGGTTACCGGACGTCCTCGAGAAGTTTTTTTTTAATTATCCGATGGAGCTTCCCCTGTGAAAATAATAATGATTTCAGCTGCAGTTTGTACATCTAACTTTCTTGTAACGTAAGCGAATGTGAAGTGTTTAAGTGAACAACGCTAACTAGGGTCTGCAATGTTCCACTGCCTACTAAATATGCAATAACTTTTTTTATATATATATGTACTGCAGCTCCTTTTGTCAATCCACTGCTGGATGAAGGTCTCCCCATGCTGTACGCGTTGTGGGGATTGAATTAATCGTACTGCTGGTCAGTCCATGTTGGTTTAGTTTTGTATTGGCCTCTGCTACCCACATTGTAGCCGCATGGTCTATAACAACAACCTGTTTTACAATCGGTGACCCATCCAAGGACTATATATGTTCGTTCATCGGCGTAATTATCTATTAATGTGGTGAAAATAGTACATTACATTTACATCGTGCATTTTCTCCGACAAACAAAATATATGCACTTCGAAGAGCCTTTCATTACACACAGCCTCCATACGTCTTTCATCCAGCATTCAGCTGCTCGGCATTCAAATCCTTTCAGGTGCTGCATTCAACCATTGACACACACACGTGCACTTCAAATGAGCCAATGCTCATAATGAAAATTCTTCACAACAGAATTGTACTTTGAGGCTTTCATTACTGAAGTTGTAATTGAAGCTCATCATGTCATTTTTTTTTCTTCCTCCAGGAAAGCCTTGTAGTGTTTCAAGATTCTTTTAGCAGGAGGGCCCTGCATTGTTATGCTTGCCTAATTAGATATTTTGCAGTCTTTTGCACCTGTGAGGAAATGGCGAGAACACCAATTTGTACAGGCGGTGAGGGGGGAGTGGTAACACTCAAAGGTGCATGGAGATGGGTTCGCAAACCCACTTGCTCATCTCCCGGCTACCTCGCAACCCAGTAGGGCCCTCATAGCCTCTGCGTGATTCACATTTTTCCCTTTCCTCCAAGGCGCCGGAACACGGGCGAGATCCTCCGCGCTCGGCTGAAGCCTTTTCATAACGCTCGAGCACATTTGACAAAGCTGAGTTTGGCACGAGCTGGTGTACTTGCGCGGCACTTGAATGTGTCTATGTTATGTATGTTACAGGGGAGTTGTAGTGTAGTGGTGAGCACGCTGCGCTACGGACCCGGCGACCCGAGTTCGATTCCCGCTCACGGCCAACACCAGTGGCGATTATCTGAACCGGTCCTGGGCCTCTCCTCGATCTACTCAGCCTCAAATGCGTACCTGGTGCGATGTGTAAACATTGGCTCCGGGGAGACAAAGGCGGCCAGGCGTTGTGCTGGCTACCCATCACCTCGTGTGCCGTGCCGGTCTTCATAAGTGCTTGCTAACAGCACTTGCCCCAACATTTCGTTCAGGCTATATGGGGGATCTTTGTCTTTGTATGTATGTTGAACTTATTTTGCACCGTCCGTAGCCGACCGTGCCAATCCAAGGTGCACAATTGGCGCGTGTCCCTTACTCAGATCCACCAACTCTTGCCTCCAAAAGCACCTTCCCCTGCACCTCCCGATTAGGACGGTTAGCTACGTACGGTGCGAAAGAAGTTCAACATAACACACCAGACCATGCTTGTGCCACCACCCCTGGGCTACGGCGGTCCCCTAGCGCTCGAGCACATTTGACAAACGGTGAATTGTAGTGAGCCGTGTGGCACCGTGTGGCACGTTCGTACGTGCTTGCGTGTGTGTGAGCAGACACGGCGCAAGACTGCCGCTTGCGCTGTGACGCTGTGGACCTCTACCACGCGCTGTTCGGCTTGAGCCGCCCGGCGTGCCTGCCGCTGCCTGAGCTGGGCCTGGTGGTGAACCTCAAGGAACGGAAGGCGGTGCTCAACCCGACCATCAAGCCAGAGGCGACGGCGCTTCCCCCGCCCGCCGAGATGCCGTCCAGCGCCGCGACGCCGGGAAGGGCGACCGTGGCCGCCACCGGCACGGCACGTTACCCCCTCCGTTACCCCCTCCGTTACCCCTTCCGCTTCGCCTGCGTGCTTTGGCTGTGCGTGCGACCCCTTTTGCTCCCAACGCGAGTGGCAGCAGGGAGCCTAAGCGGTGCAAAAACTGTGTTTGCGAGATGATTCGAGTGAAGGTTATTTGCTTAAGTTGTCGATGACTACAGTTGGACAAAATGCATTGAGTATCTCGATGGCCACAGCCACCGACCACGGAGACCAGAGCGTTGGCCGGCTATGATGAGATGACATTAATGAAGATTAGTAATATTATTAGAGAGTGCAGTGAACTGAGGAAGACCAGACTTGGTAAATTGGCTCTACATATGCATGTAAAATATATTTACTGAGCTCACTGATTGGTTGACCTGAAAAAATTGTAAGGAGGGAGGGGGATTGCACGTCACTCAAACCACATTTAACAACTAAGAGTGTTTGACTGAATGTTTGCTATCAGCAACTAGACCGAGACAATGATGAAGTGAAATTCATAGACTGAGAATCACTGAAATATCTACAGTTAGTCGTCGACTAGACTAAGACCATGACGGAAAAAAAATTGCTGACTGCATTAAATCCTGGCGCTTGAATGACAGTGATGTCAGTGGGAGCTGCTTTTCCCTTCAGCGTCGCCATGTCAGTGCCTCACCTGGGAAGTTGGCGGTCTGTGTGACCCAGGGGTTAGGATGATAATGTGGATTCTGGGACTGAAATAAGACAGTGGAGCGCCCTGGGCTGAAGCTGAGTTAAATCACCACGGCTGGAATTCAAGCGGCATACATTTCGCATGGCAGCAAGTCATTCCGTAGATATTCTTCGTTACATTTTTTGTTGGCTGACAAAACGGCTTCTAATTGTGTTTCCATTAACAGGGTGCCACCTGCCACCAAGGTTTTTACAGAAATACAAATGTAGCTTATTTAAATATGAAAGCACGATAAATTAGCTTAAATATTTCACTTACAAATTGACATTGAAGAATAAACTCGAATAGGCTTCTCACGATTCTGTGAAGGGAATAGAGCCACGTAACTTGCTTCCCATGTGACATTGGTTGATTCCCAACCATTGATTGATTCCCAACCATTGATTGATTGCTTTAATTTGTGCGGCTGGATTTTTGATAATATTAGTTCTGCAGAGCGCGGCCGATTGTAATTATTCACCGCATTTTAAAGCTGGGAGCTCAGCCTTTGGGCGAGGCCTGCTGCCCCCCCCCACCCCTACCCCCCATTCCATTTATACCCTCTCCCCCCCCTTCTCCGTCCATTTAAATCTATAGAGAATCACCGGAGGACTTATCCTGGTGCCCCTGGCGCCCCGGACTCATTTGGCAGAAATGTTGCTCACGTCCCACTTGTAAATCATGGCAGAGCGGTCGCTTGTTTGCCGCTTGTTGCAGGGGTGAGAGTGGTTCGAGGCGAGTGGCAGCCCCGGCGAATGCTTCGAGCGTGTGAACCGTGACGGATTCGCCACCGTCTGCATTCACACGGCGTCGCGATCAAACGTTTTCCCAAACTCGAAAAATTATCCGCAAAAATTACTCGGTTTGGGGAGAACACAGGGCAATCATCGTCCTCCCCCCCCCCTCCTATAAAACTACTGCAGACTGTCCATTACAAAGGTTCTATAGTTCTATTGTAGACTGTGTCTGTGAAACAGCGCCTTTTGTGACGATAGCCTTGCACCATTAAGAATGGCACGAATACCGCGAACGTACTCATCATCAGTTTCACTTTATTTTGAAATCAGCCGGAGGAAGGTCCGGCAAGCAAGGAGGTGGCGGCCGTCAACCCACCGCCGCAGGGAGTGAAGAGGAAAGCCGAGTCACCCCTCAGCCTGGGACCTGACGCAGGGTCGGGGCACTCCGGAGCTGATCGAGACGAAGACGGCAAAATGAAGCTCAAAATCAAGGTGCGGCTGAGCAAAGCCTGCTGCACGGCGGAGCCCTTGTTGTGTTTACAGTCGCCCTGATTGTGCTTTCCCAGGTGTAATGATGAGCAAACTGGCCTTGCAATCCAGAGGTCGCCGATTCGATCTCGCAGCGCAGCAGTTGATGCTATCAATGGGCGAGATTCTTAAATACCGCCCCCCAACCTTCTGCCTCTGGTCTGCCCAGCAATAAATAGGTACACTGCAGTCGATCGGCGGGTCGAGTGTGGTGGGGTTAAAATGGATTAAACGTTTTGAGCAGTTTTGAAAAGGAGGCCAAATACGCTATCGAGGGACTCTCTCTAGTTGTCACGAGTCGCGAGGCCCTCTAGCTAGCGGTGACGTGGACGCGAAATTGCAGGGCTGCACCTTTACCGTCGACTCCCAGACCGGAGACTTGCGTGTGCACTCATTATTCTGTTATTCAGTGGTTGTGAAACCCACAGGAATAAAACAGATAAAACTCAAAACACTTTCTTTGAATGTGCAAAACTATTGCAAAATTATTTGGTAACTTTTTTATTGTTCCACATTTACGATTAGTTTAAAACCGAAAATTGCGCGTGTCTTAGAAGGTCAGCATATAGACAAAAAATTTCTTTTCTCCACATTACTTTCTTTTTACGTAATAATTTGCAGGATTCATTACGTAATTGAGGCTATACTTTTTCAAAGTATTTTGCTTTATTTTTAACGATTGATTTTGTCCTGTGCCGTTATTCTGCAGCGGTGTCCATGTGCTTGCATTTCTCCCGAGTCTCTCTTTTCCATACGAGACTCTATCTCATTTCGCCCTTCATTAATGGTACGGATGTGAATCGGACTAGCCTCGGGGAAATACATATACAGCGCAGCGTCCAATTCAACCCTGCATTGCTGACAATGACACGTGTCACTGGTGTATATTGACACCGTCTGTATCTGGCCAAAGCAAGGGGAAGGCATGATTGATAACCTTCCGTGCCCTGTCCTTATTCACCCTGTTAGCCACACCGGGGCCCATTTTCTCAAATGAGTTTGTTCCACACAGTGCAATGTCGTTAGTCATCCAAAAGAGCTATGTTTCTCGTGTGCCAATGGATTTGTCGTGCTTTCACCGTACTATTTAATGCATTTATTGCGTAACGCTTGTGCCTCGCGTGCCGCTGCACAATGTGCCGCCGCCGCCGTCGTGTGTTCTCCTCCTGCAGTTCTCAAACTCTCAGGATGATGAGGAGGTGGACATGGAGACTGTGCATGACAGCCAAGCCTTCATAAACCAGCAACTCGGCATAATGGACTACCCAGCCACACCAGGTTCATTTCACCCCCTCTTGGATTTCATTGTGTTCGAAAAGTTTTTTTGCCCGTTTCAAATTGTTACACCAGTTGTGCAATCGGCGTCATTTCACGAGACGTGGGAGTGTCCGTTCGAAAACACCTCGTGTTAGACAATTGAGCCGCAGAAGATGATATCACAGAACAACTTCTGAGAGGCCTTCAGGTGACCTCCAATCCACACTCGCCTTGCTCGGCATTCCCACGCGCCCTGATGTGCATCAGTTCGTCGCATGGCAGAGCTGTCATTTGTTTGTTCCAACTTAAGTTAAAAAAAAGAATTTAATATCATGAGTCGTTGGTTAACGGCCTGAGATCTTCATCCTACTACGTTTGTGAAACTCGGTTTACTCACAGCTGGCTGAAACCCGGATTCAAAGCCAAAGGTATCAACGGTGCTCGCTGGACATTTGTGAAAGAGAGCTTCATAGCTCATCGGATTCCTCCAGTCTAAATAAAGATTCTGATTCCAGCTCGGTGCGCCGACCACTGAGCCACCCCGGCAAACGTCTGGTACAGGAATTAAGCTAGTTAAGTTACTACTCCCAGAAGCCGATCAGTAATCACCATCCAATCGTGCGTGACGTCCACCCGCTAACGAACGCATTTTCCGACGTTAAGCCGTGCGGAGTGTCCTTTTCTTTTGGTTTTGTCTCCGATTCCTTGCTTGGTGGAGCAGCTAAGTCACGAGATAAAGGTGTTTTTTTTGGGTTAGATTGCGGAAACGTAAATATGTCGTTAATTCACGCAGATTTTCTCGTCCAGTGGCCTTCCGGGTCCGCTTGGCAGGAGTGGGGGGGGGTGCACCTTGTGCACATCACGTGGGCACTGCACGTGGGCACCGCCCACGTGGGGGGGGGGGGGGGTGGTTTTATTGTTGCTTGCGGAGAATTTTGATCGCAGTTCCAACAGCTGTCGTTCCAATTCGATTGCACTTGATTCTGTTTTAATTGCAACCACACTTTGTAGTTACTGGCCGCCACGTGCAATGATTTCCACCCCCCTCCCCCCCCTCTTTGAAACTTGATAAACTTGACAAACGGTGAACTTCGGTTATGGGCCCTTTTTGGGTGTTAATGTCCGAGAACAAAAAAAACGGTTTTCCGCGTGTGTTTTTAATTTGGATGCCTTATCATGTATGCTGTGTGTAGTGTTTACAATCTGAAAGTTGCCATGCCTGCGGATGCCTGTGCATTGTTACGCAGTGTGTGGCTCTATGCGATTACTCGTGTATAACAATTATAATAATGACTTAATTACCCAGCAAGCCACACTGAGTTCAAGGACATATCAGGATCTTTGTTTATACTGGAGGAATCTGATGAGCTATAAGCCTCTATTTCATCGTATATATACATATGAAAATGTTTGTGGCCAATTCATGAGCGTTCATACGTGTGGAAGGAAGTCGGAGCGTCCTAAGAAAACCCATGGAGAACAGGGGGAGAACATACAAACTCCACACTCAAAGGCATGCCCGAGATGAGAATCGAACCCAGACCTTTCTCGCTGTGAAGCACGGTTGTTACCGCTACATCGCTCTGCTTGCCCATGAGTTCTGAAGAGATGTAGTCCATTGCATGCAACAAACGTCTAATCATAATCATAACTTCTTAATAAAAAATTATTTTAATTGAAAAAATGAATGACTTCGCAATAGGTTGCACCCTAACTAAATTGATGGCTCTGATCAATGGGGAAAAATAATAACAATAATAATATGCCTGCTCGAAATGAAAAAGCAGCATGGAACATATGGTGTGGAAACTACCTGGTGTGAACCACAGCAAACGGTTCAGTACTTTGTGATAGAGCATCACAGCAGTTTGGCCAAACTTTGTAAGAAGGTTAAATTCTACAAGAGTGCTGGCTTGAGAAACTTGTACAGCAAAGAAAAATAACCTTGCTGTGCTTGCCAGGCAATATTCCTAACTCTGCTGGCATTTGGGTGCAGTACTGCACGTGGACGCCTGTGAGCTGCCTGGTGTTATTTTTTTATTTGCAGTAATTTCACGTGGAGTATATTATATATTATCGTTAGACATTGTCTCGCGATAAAACATGAGGTGATTTAACCTTACCAGAGCGTGCAGCTGAGAATATACTGCAGTGTCACCTGTTGTTTAAATGTAAATGTGTTGTTGCGCTATCTTCCAGGCAAAGATGCGACGAAAGCGTCTTCTACTCCTGCAGCGGATACTCCAGCGCTCCCGATATCATCTCAACCGGCGGCTACCCCCTTCCCTGCTGCCGCATCCCATTGGCTGGCCGCCTCGGAAGTGCTGCCCCCGTCACCGCAACACGTCCAGCAGCAGCTGCAGCTGCAGTCGGGCCACCACCATCATCACCACCACCACCACGAGCACAAGAAGAAGAAAAAGAAACACAAGCACAAGCATAAACACAAGCACAAGCACGACAGCAAGGACCGCGATCGCAACGCCTCCTCATCCTCGTACTTCCACCTCAACAGCCCGGCGAGCGGACGGTCCCTCAATTCGCCCTCCGTCTCCGACTGAGGGCGCCGGCGCCGGGCGCAAACTTGGGACCGCCACTGGCCTCCTCTGGCCCGGCCACACCGCCGACTCGTGCCAGGGCCTGCGCGCCTGGCGGACTCGGAGAACTCGAGTGCTTTTTGTCGGCGGGTGGCGACCCTTGAACCAGGTTTTGCGAAAGGTTCTGGGACCTGCTGGGACGTCATTAAACGAATGGTGAATGAGTGTCTGTGTGGCTATCACGGCCATCTCTGTGCTGTTGTGTGAGACCAGGCTCCAGCCTCAATAATACGCCAGGTATTGCTGACGCCACAAATCCTATGTTTATCTGCCAATCTGTATGAAAAAAAAGTAATTTTCCACCCTCACAATATCCTGCCTAATATACTGTTCTGTATATCTCATTTTTTATTGCCTACATATGAGTCTGCATGGTTGATTGTTAGGGTCTCCAAGACCCTCCTGCTAGCCATTCGGAGCTCTATAATTGAGCCATTCTTTCTGGGGTTTGCATAGTGCGGCGCAGCGTTTATAGGGGGCCCATGCTATTTTAGAAGGCAATTAAAGTCACACGCGAGGCTAAAAATAACCGCGGCTATCGCTCGCATGAGGCAACGTTGCCAGCGCGGCGCACGGCTGTCAATCTGCGCAGCTACCGAAAGCCGGGCCAGCTCCACTCCGTCCACGACAGACAAACACGAAAGCGAGGGGTCGATGCATTCCTCATTGTAAACGACCGCTGCCCGACGTGGCAGACGGAGCAAGGCAGCACGGTCCTTTATTTCTCCACCCCTCCCCTGCCACCACCCCTTTCACTGCTCCCCCCCCCCCTCTCGACAAAAGCTAATAGGTGTGCATAACGCGCTCCGTGAATGACTGGTGTTTATCGATCGCAGCTGCAGAGAAAGAGAAGTAATTTGGGTGCCGGGCTGGGTCAGGTCCTCGTTACGTTCGTCGCTGCTGGAGCGGGGATCATTTCGCCGACGTGTTTGATCTTCGTCGGTCGTGCCACCAGAGCTGGAACTTAATTAAGACGCCCGGGTGAAGACTTTGGTGCGTACTGACAGTTGTGCATCGCCAGAGGTGGGTAGAGTGGTTGGTAGTGGTGTCCGTTGCCACTGTGGGTGGAAGGAAAGGGCTGTAACTTGTCTGACACCTCTTTTACAGCGAAATGCGGGTCATGTCGGCCGTGACAGTTAACTTTCCTACATATGTCAGATGTGGGCAGAAGGCCTTCAGAATAAAGACATGAAAGACATGCCCGCCCGTATGTTAGACCTATTCACTTATGTCAGATGACAGTAGAGTAATGCCGCAGCTCACGGAAAGTAATTGGCGAGGGTTTTAGCATTAAAACGATTTCTAAAATCTTTTATTGAACATTTTAATTGATCATCTTCGAGCCTAAATGTTTTTTCTTACGGATTTTTTTTTCTTTTCTTTAACCACGAAGAAGAGCGTTTGCCCAAAACATCGATAATGTTATTCTCCTAAATGAATACTCTCCGTGGGTTATATCCAACAGACGATATTTGTCATAGCTTATTACCCAGCCTAGCCATAGCCGTTGTAGTTCGGCTTTCCTGGTGAGGTTTTGGGGTTGGAGGTGGGAGCAAGGCAATTAGAGATGGCTTTGCTTGATGCACCCACTAAAGAGAGCAATTCCCACTGTGCACCTGTGACCCAGCCACCTCCTCCTGGCCCATTAACTTTTAAATTGGACACTGAAAACATTCCCACAACTTTGTACACGCGCACGTGTGTTAGTGTGCGTGCGTGTTACTGCTCGTGGCCATTCTACTTTTCTTAATTTCCTCCCTCTGACGAGAAACAAGAGCAGACGAGCAGATTTTGCTCCGTCGTTAAGTTTACCTGGTCACTGTTTGACAGCCCGCCACCTCGCAGCATTTTTTTGCAAACTGGAACGCGTTTGAGTGTCCTTGCGTCACGTGAAAAAAACCGGCGTTATCGAATTTCATTTTGAACCAGCGCGCAAGAAATGTGAAAAGTGTGCGCAGACTTTGTGCAAACAAAAAAGCCTTGTAGCCCAGATTTGGTAACGTGTCCGATAGTAGACTTTGAAAAAGAGCTCTGCATAACGCAGTGAAGACGCAAGCACGCTCGGCATGGTATTAATCAGCCACTGGCTATTTGTTTTGTATGTTCATACATGTCATTATTCTGCCTTGATAATTTTAACCAAAAAAATTGCAGTACAAGTTATGGGTGAAATATAGATTTTTTTTTATCTACAAAGGCAAGACGCTGCAGTTGATGTAACGGAATATCTATAGGAGGCTCGGATTATATCGACTTCCGTGGCCAAAATATTTCAAATGCTCTGTGCCGACCCCATATACATGATGGCTTACAACAAACGTGCACCAGCTGACATACAAAGCCTCTTGGGTCATTCTTCATGCGTCCTTGTGTGTGTGTGTTTTTTTTCGTCACACTTCCAGGAATGTTAACCTTTGTGTAATTGCATAGACACGTTTTGAAAACGGTGTGCCCCGTGAGAATTTTGACTTATTTTGGAAATGCACACCTTTCTCCCGCTTTACCTTATTTAGACATCAATAGTTTTGTTTGAGCTCTGTTAAGTTATCTTTTTCCGCAACTACACCGAACCGCCAGTGAAAATGTGCTCCCGGAAAGTCTCGACAGTCGTACGCGAGAGCCTCAAGTGAAGACATTCGAGTTGAAAAAAACCTCCTGACAGCCCCTTGTCACGCTGCACTCCCCCCCCCGTTCCCACGGGTGCCAGGTGAGGGTTATGAAATGCACGGAATGCCATGGCGGTGTGTGTTCACGGTGTCGTTTCCTTCCCATCTGTCAAGATATGTTCGCCCCTAAAGCTGTCATGGGCGAGTCCTGGGGAGGTGGGGCTGATGGGGGTGGTCATTTTTTCTTGCAAAGGAGGCGAAGATCGCCTTTTAAAATGCACACCCTGTGATTTTCACGACTGCACCGGACCCGACAGCGAGTTTGATTAAGCGGAGGCCGTTACCCTCCAGGGTTGCGTTGCATCGCCACCTTTATTCACGTGTTATGAGGAAGCCACTTCCAAGGGTGGTTTATTCGATCAAGGGCCACACTTATTATCCATCGAACTCCCCCCCCCAGTAAGTCACCGTTATATTTTAGATTTAACGCGCATGTCCCCTCTTCGGGAGGGGCTCTACCTCTTTGTTACGCGTCGCAGCGGACAAACGCATCTATTGGCAATGAGCGAAGGAGCCGGCTGGCGATGTCTCTCTCGCACGCTGCACGAGAGGCTGTGGCATTATTAAAGAACCCCCCCCCCCCGCCCCCCCCCGGGGGGGCCGACAAACTGGCAAGGGGAACAGCGCTGCAAAATTTTTACGCGCCAGCGATGCGCCCTGGCCACCCCGCTGCTCGCGGCGACCACCGAGCCCCCCGGTCCCCCGGCCCCCCGCCAGCTGACCTGGCAGGGGCATGGCTGACCAAAGCATTGCAAATTGCGCGCCGATGTTTCGGTTGGTGCCGTGGGATAACCGCACTGGCCCCCCGCGGTCCTTGTCGCTTTTGAATGCCGTTGCTTTCATTTCGCGTTTTGCGGACGCACCCATTGTTAAATTTTCGTTTTTTACGCGCGCTACATTGTACGCGTTGCGTGTATATATATGGTATGTTCACAGTTCGCAACTTTCCTCTCAATTCCGCCCTCCAGATATAAAAATGCACGTGTTGTGCCCGAAGTGGTGCAGCTCCGTTTTTGAGTTTTGCATGTTTTTTTTTTACCCCCCGCGTGTTTAAAGGATGTGCAAAGTTACTAAGATGTAATGGTAAAATCTATTAATATCGTTTATTTAGCTGGAGCGACATGGCCTCGCAGCGTGTGTGCAGGAATCGATGGCGTTCCATCGATATGCTGAGCGATGAAATGGGCTCATGCACAGGTATGGGTTGCTCGGTCGCAGAACGGTGAGAGATGGCGACCGCTTGCAGAGGCCTTCATCATTGAATTTGATCGTGACTGATGTGTTGTTTGTAATAGGTTCACGTTACCCCGACAGCCACGAGAGACGCTCCACTCGTTTAGTTATAACTGATTTTTTTTCCCTGGTTGTCGTTGTCCTTACCCCCGCACCTCCAATGAGCGTGGTTAGCTACGCACGGTGCGAAATAAGTTCAACATACACACTTACAATGCACCCGCAATGTTCAAGAATCGTGGCGAATCGCCGTGGAAGACAATTACAACCATTACTGACGATTCAATTGTCATCAAAACCCCCGTCTAAATAAACATGTACATAGACAGACATCATGCTGCCTCCTTTATTACTATCGCTACTGGGTTTGCACGTTTCCTCGTTCGCTCAAAGGGATTGTTCCGCATTCTCACCGAGTCCTCTTAACAATCACATTGATGTTTCTTGGTCTGGCCACCTAGGATATCGTGAAACTGATGAGATGATTGCTTGAATACGTGGAAAGTCCTTGCTTTTTTATTTTAATGAGCCTTGGGCAATTTTTACATCCTTGAGACTGTGGAAGGCGCCTTATGAATAAATGTTAATTATTCAATAAATATTAAATTTGGTTTAACACATGCTTCCGCGACCAATATCCATAATACAGGTTTTTTGGGTTAGATCGCGTATACAAATATAAATGTGTCGTTAAACCCGTCACCATCCGACACAGCCAACTAGTAAGGGTTGTCACGTAAACAGAACGTGCCAATTCGTTGCGAGTACAGCACACCGGTGTGTTGGAGAGCAAAGCCACAACATTGACTATCTGAGTACGACGTTTCGCCAGTAATTACAACTAGCTTCATCAGGCGAACAGCCTGAAGGATTTATCCACAAGCCTGGCTGTCCGCCTGTTGTAATTAATGGCGATACGTCGTACTCGGATTGTAAATGTGGCTTTGCTCTCCAACACACCGGTGTGCTGTACTAGTAACGAATTGGCACGTTCTGTTGACAAACCTTCCTAACTCGCCTTTTGCCCGTCCGTGTATTGCAGTAAATCTAAAACTTGCAAGCGAAAGGCAGACCGCGACGTGATATTCATTGCATCCATTGGTGTGCAATTTGTAAAGGCCGCGGTGACACAGACTTATTTCATTTAAAGGTTAAAATCCCTTGTTCATCATGACGTCCTTTTTACTTCTATGTCTCAACAGCGTTACGGAGATCACGTGACGTGAGGGTTCTGTCGTTTGTAGTGAGGGCTGTGAGTTGGCGCCGAGGAGGGGGGAGAAGCCGCCACGGCCCCCCATGTGGAGTGACGTCAGCCGCTAATTATTATGAATGGGGGGGGGGGTGTCCATTTGGAGGCCGACACTTGCTCATTAATGAGGGGGGGGGGGGTGTCCATGTGGAGGACGTAACCTGTTCATGAATATTAATGAGCGGGGCTGGTCAATGTGGGGTGACGTCACGAGCGTTGCACACGTACATTCTTGGCTCATCGTAGGTAATAATGGCGGGGTGTCCATTTGGAGGACGTCACCTGCTCATGAATATTAATGAGTGGGGTTGGTCAATGTGGGGTGACGTCACGAGCGTTAAGGACAGACATTCCTGGGTGATTATAGTAGGTATTGGCTATGTCAGGTGGTGGCGGATTTAACGAGACACATTTCCGCGATCTAACCCAAAGAAACCTGTATTATGGATTGTATTTTTGTTATTTTACCCGGCAAGGCTCACTGAGTTATACAGCTATTTTTTTTAGAAGCGACCTGGCCACAAATGGCAGCTCAACGAAGCGGCTTATCGTCACGTGAAAATGTGTAGCAGCCAAACACTCTTTAATGGCATCTTGATTCTAAATGTGGCGGGTGACATGAAAGAAAAATCCTTACAATCGACGCACTAAATTTGCGGACCCCGAAAATGCCCCACCATAGCGGGGCCATTATATATATTTTTTTCTTCCGGTAACGTTTTGCATGTGTCCCGCATCGCCCCACTCCAACAAAGCTTGTTAACACACATTTCGCCCAATTTTCTGCCGAGCAGTTTAGCTGCGAGACGGCTTATTTTAAACACTAATTGCAACACCGGTGGCTTCGGCGAGGTTGGGCTAATTGATATCCCGTTGTAGAAGTGAATTACGTTCATATTTTCCAATTTTCTCACATCACCCGGAGCCAGTGAGGGCTTTTTTTAATTGAATGAAATATTTCTGGCGCGAATTATAGCCCACCATTAATTCTCCGCATTTGAGGGGGCAGATTTTTCGACAGCTTTATAGAAGAAAAACAACAACGGGATTCAGTGGAGGTCGGAGCTTGGGCGGGAGGGGGGTGTAACGGTGACGCAATACGTGAGACCTGAGTTCGATTCCTGGCTACGGCTCGCATCAGTGACGAGTTTATAACTGAACGTGTTCTGCCCCCCCCCTCCACTTTCCTATCTCCCAGTGAGTGTACGATCTCCCCCCCCCTACGCCTCCCTCACATAATTCACGCAGCTCTCGGAGGATTTCCATGCACGGCTCGATTTGCAGAACTGTAAAATTTACAGATTGTAAATAATGGGGCATTTGCCAGGTTTTTTTTTAATTCAATGTATTTCTTTGCTCCAGTAACACCATTTTGAGGGTCATGATTCCAGTACCTGGAGATAATTAAATGAGGGGTTGGTGGGTGGGGGGTCAGAGATATGGGATATTAAAAGTGCAGTGCTTAATTACTTCATTTTTCAATATCATCACCCCTGACACAAATGCCCCGTGGTGTGGGATTATGAGGCCACGTCAGTGAATGTTGTGGTTGCACATAAATAACATTGGGTCGGGGCAGGTCTTGTGCTGTGTGTGTCGGCCTCGCCTCGTACCCTTTTGACGCGCTCGTAGTGAGCCGAGCTGCCCGTTCGTGTAATTTAATCATGAATTAGAACAAATGCCTAAATAGAACGAGAAGGTCATCGCCCGACACTCTCTGCATACGTACAATGTATATACCGTAGCCCAACAAAATGTATGTATTTCAAATGTAAATGCGCAGCCCTGCAATGTCTTGCTCACGCCACTGCTGGTTGAAGGGCCTCCACTAGAGGTAGTTCGAGAGGCAGCGAACCATCGAACAAAAACGGTGGTCACTGCATCGCGCGCTTTCAGATGCCTTTCTGCGGCCGTCTGGAACGCTCTTCCAATATTAGGAAGCAACTGGAGCTATGCACTTTTCCATCTGAATTGAAAACACGCGGCCACCTGCCAAATCCACTGACTTTGCGTGTCCATTTATCCTGCTGGGTGGACAGAGGCAGTGGCAGCAATTTAAGAAACTGGCACCGTTTCAACTGCCGAGCCTGGAAATCGAATTGAACCGGCGACATTCTGGGTTGCAAATCCAGTGTGCTGATCATTCCAGAAATGTGGCAGAATCCCACGTAGGTATTTAAATTTTTTTTATTTTCTTACCCACGTACCTGAATAAGAATGTTTTCATTTGGTTATTACTTCTTCATGGTCGTCGACCTTAAACAATGATGGTGAAGTATGTCACGTTGCCTCGAGGTGGGCGGCGACGCTTATGAACGCCACATATAGCTCTTCCACACGGTACAATGACAAGTAGTGTTGAACAAAAGCTGAAAGATTAACAAAATATGCGCGCTCGGAATGCACGCCAGACCTGTTTTATTGCTCCATCGCATGTTGTGAAATCTGCAGTCATCCTTGCGTTGTGTTTTTCTTGTAATTTATGTTCTGTCTCATTGTTGTACACGTGTGTTTTGGAGTTAGTGCACACCATGGGTCACGTAGAATGAATAAAACAAGGAGATGGTGCCACATAGGGGATACAAATCCAAAGCAGTATGTGTGTGTGTTGAACTTCTTTCGCACCGTACGTAGCCAATCGCGCTAATCGGAGGTGCGGGTGAAAGACAACAAACGAAACGCAAAAAAACAGTTATATCTGGATGATAAGTGGAATGCGATCAAACTGGTGACATTAAGACACGTTCACACGAGCAGGATTGAGTAGCTTCGAAAATGTCAAACCGATAATGAAACGCACAAATATGACTCGTCGAAGAAAAGTTTAGTTTTTCTTTCAATCATCGCATATAACCTGCCTGGACACGTGGATCGGCAACATGGGCGCTGACAGGACGTGGAACAAAAGCTGACCTGTTTACAAAGAAGCATGGAGAGGGGAAGAGAGAGAGAGACAGAGAAGCGCACGCTTGGAATTGCACGGAGGAGGGAGGTGGGGGGTGCAGGAAGAGGAGCATGTGGCTCAGAGGCAATAAGCGCAAAGCAAGTGGGGTTATCGGCACACGACGCGAGAAAGAAGACTGGCCGGCGGTCAGAGGAGAGAACGCGCAAGCGAGGATGTGATCCCACCCCCCACCAACAACCCACCCACCAGCCCCACCGAGAAGATGGAGCGATGGAATGGCCTCGGGTTCAGGTGCCCCTAGATGGATTGTTACACCTCGAGACCGTGAGATACGCCGATGGCTCCGGGAGGTCTCGTGTACCTTGACGTGCATCGCGGATATCTACAGACTTTTGTTACATCTCCTCCCCCCCCCCCACCACCCCTTCAATGTCCATACGTCACAGTCGGCATTGCGCATGCAATTAACGGCGTTCTTTTTTTGGAACATTGCTGTTGGGACGCTTAATTTCATGAACGAGAAGCAGCCGGCGTGTGCACGATTCAATATAAATATATTTGTATATAATTACACGGCTTTGTTGCCGTGCTGTTATGATGAGCTCACTGGACTTGCAACCCAGAGGTCACTGCTTAGATCTGTCGACCTGGCGGTTAAAACAATGAACAAAACCTTTTAAAAGAAGTCTGTCTCTGCAGCAGACCATGCTTTCCCACCTGATGACGGACGCTTGTGTTGCGCCCGAAACGTCGTGATTCATTTCATTTTCTACCTACGTGATTTTACCGAAAGAACCAAAGAGTATGGATTCCTGCAGTCACGAACGCTTCAAATCAAGAATGAACAAGAGTCTTAAATCGCACCCCCCCCCCCCCCATATTGATTTATATTATTTGGAGCAGTGGTTCTTAACATGGGGAGCGCGCACCCCCTGGAGGTGCGAGACATGGGTAGATTTTTTTTGTAGGTAAATCATCAAAACACCAATTAAACACAACTACTTTGCAAAGGCTACAGCAAAAGTGAAGAATCACTGGTCTAGAGGGTGGCTCTCGAACTCGCCACTTGCAGGGCTGTACCTTTGCCTCGGGTGGCGGGGTTGGCGGCGGGGGGGGGGGGCTCTCCAGAACTCCCCCCTTGTTGCAGGGAAGGGGCCAACACGTTGGGGAGGCAGCGGCGCGCGCAAGGAATTGCAGGGCAGCACCTTTACCTGCCCACAACGGCGGCAGCAAACAGCAAACCGCGCGTCGTGTGCAAGGTGGAGCGAGGTATTGGGAGGGGATGCGGGGACACGGGACAGCAGGGACGGCTGTGCCCCCCCTCCCCCTCCACACACCCCCCCACCCACACCCCGTTCAATGTTCGCCTCATTAAATCGCGGCGTAGACTGCGTGCGGGGACGAGTCCGTGAGTCGTGAAGGACGACACGCGCTCCATTAGCCGACGCCGAGGGTTTGGCCACAGTGTCCGACAGGGGGGTGGCTCTTGTCTTGCCCCAGAGTGCGTGGGGGGGGGGGTTTGATTCGGATGCGCTCCGTTAATCCGACTTGTGCCTCCCTCCTCCTCCCAACACAATCGATGGGCGCGGCTTGGGGGGGGGGATTATTGGATGCAGACGGAATGTTGGCGGTCGGTGGTTTTGTTGTAACGCGAGATTACGGCATAATGCGCACACCGTTCGTCCGCGCAAACAGGAAATGGTGATTCGCATGAATGTTCGGTGGCATTGTTATTCGCTCACCCCCCCCCACCCCAAACCTCTTTGTAGGGGGACTTATCCCGGATTAGCATATATGAATGAATCCATTTGGCTGACACGCTTTGTGTCGTCGTCCAGGTGAGAGCTCATCGAGACAAGCAGAATTACAATTTGGCCGGAAAAAAAAAATTCCCCAAAACTTGTGCGATTGTAATACGCGAACGTATAATGCCCATGGGGTCGGTGGGGTGGAGCGGTGGCGCAGTGGTTAGCGCACTGCACGGCCACGGATTTAACATCGGCGGGGATTGATTATTTGAAACGAGTGAATGCTCGCCGCCCAACTCCTCGCCAACGCGCAGTGACCAGCGTGGTGAAGTATGGTCAGACAATCAACACGACTGACACTGTGTGGATTTACAAGGGGTGTAAATGATAATTATTGGTGCGAGGTGATACGGTGGTTCTGGGAATCAGAGCACAGGGCCGGAATTGCTGAGATCCTGGGTTTGTATTTGGATTTTATCCGCTCGTGGTGTGACCGGGTCTTCAATGTGACGAGCTGATGAGTTGAAGCTGTTCTGGGACATCATCTTCCCACAAGGCGATGTGCTGTTCGCTGTGCCGCAGTTAATGGTGCCCATGTTGTTGATGGAGGGCACTTCCCTACAACATCGGGCAACTCAGCGACGTTTGTTTAACAGGCCACGCAACGTGCTGATGGGTCTCGGAGGAGTCGAAGCCGATACGAATATTTCCACCAATAAACTCTCCTGGACGACAAATCTGGAAAGCCATTATGGCAATGGGCCAAAACTAGGCCAATTGACAGGCGCGTTATTTTATTTATACATGAAAAACCACTTTATTGTTTATAAGTATATATATTTTAAATAATTAACATCGCACGTAAATATTTGCATTTGCACCCCCACCCCACTGCGGAGTGTTACACAGACCGCGAGTGCTGTTAGCGAGCTCCTATTAAGTCCGACTGCGGTCTGTATGACGCACAACCCCAACAAAACCGCTTTCGTCTCTCCCCTGCTCATATTGTAAACACCCCACCAATGTATTCATTTCATGCTAAGTCGACTTTGGGGAGGCCGAGAACACCGGATTACCGCGAAATCGCAGTTATTGCGTCCGCCCGTGAACCTCGCGACTGGGCTTGACATCCCCGTCTCGCCTAGATCCAGGGTGGTGTAACCCGTTCGTGTCCGGAGAAAACCCCCACGCGTATGAGAGGAGAACGGCTAAAACATCCGCCGCACAGATGGAACCGTCAAAACAAAACGAAAGCTAACCTACTTGCTGTACCGCCGTATACAGGCGGGTATCTCACGGCGAGTTACGGCTCAATCTACACGTGATGCACCGACCCCAGGCAACCAGATTCTTGGCCGAATTACGGCCATGTGGGGGCCTCTGTTGTGTTCAATCCCCTTGTGTGCAGTCGAACGCAAATACGAAGATGCTCCCTGGGTGGACTCACGGGCTTCTGGGGAAAGTGCCAAACGCAGTCTTGGCTCATCGAGGCCAGCCCAATGGGCCCTGGACTTCGAGGGCTTCGAGGACTTCTTGAGGACTTGGTTTTAAAGTCGACCGCGTGTCCATTCCCCGTGGCGATCACAGCAGAACTCTACTCATTCGCGGCGATGTGGGGTGCGAAATTTGTGGATCCTCACATCGGCGGAGGATGATCCGCAAATTGGCCGCACGTATCCGCTGTAAAGAAAAACAATAAAATATATACACAATAGCGGACGCATCTCGATTATAATAGGGAGAAGAGAATGATGTCCGACGTTTCGCTCCACGTGCTGAGTGATATCGTCATTGGCCAGTTGCTGAGAAAATGACTCCCACGCGCTGGGAAGCTCTCGTGGTGGCCGACGCCTCGCTGCACGTGCCGGAAAAGCGTCTTCGCTCGCACGTTCAGTCGGTTCCTGTAGACGCACTAAAATCACGTGCAGCGAAACGTCGGACATCGTGCAGAGGAACACCGCGTCTATATGACCGGAGGGGGCGGGGGGGCGGGGGGATACACATCGCCAACGCCAACGGCAAGAACCTACGCAGCAGGTTTAGGGAAATGACCTGCATGTGGTGTGTGTGGTGTGTGGAGTGTGTGGAGTGTGGTGTGTAGAGTGTGGAGTGTGTGTGTGGAGTGTGGAGTGTGGAGTGTGGAGTGTGGAGTGTGGAGTGTGTGTGTGGAGTGTGTGTGTGGAGTGTGTGTGTGGAGTGTGGTGTGTGGTGTGTGGAGTGTGTGGAGTGTGGTGTGTGGAGTGTGGTGTGTGGAGTGTGGAGTG
>CM025635.2:2205914-2228561 GCA_014621495.2 Entosphenus tridentatus | reverse complement strand
TGTGGAGTGTGGAGTGTGGAGTGTGGTGTGTGGAGTGTGGTGTGTGGTGTGTGGAGTGTGGAGTGTGGTGTGTGGTGTGTGGAGTGTGGTGTGTGGAGCGTGGAGTGTGAGTGTGGAGTGTGGAGTGTGTGGAGTGTCGAGTGGTGTGTGGAGTCTGGAGCCGAGTGCGAGACAACATCGCTCGCTCCGCGGAGTGGCTTGCCGTGGTGAGGAGGAAGAGGAGGAGGAGAGGTGCGCTCTGGAGAGAGAGAGAGAGCGACACCCCCATACACCCCCCCTTACCCCCACAGCCAATGGAGCGGAGCAGCTGGACAGGGCACCAACTGTGGTGCACGTTCCCGCCTGCTCCACCACGCAGCTGCAGATGCAGCAGCAGCAGGCTGAGCCTGCGCCCGTTGTGGAAGCAGCGATAGCGATGGGAGGCTGCTGCTACTGCTGCTGCTGCTAGGATGGAGTGAAATGCGCCGCGATTTCATTCATTGTTTTTTTTTACCCTGCGTTTTAATTTGCGCCGATTGATTTGTGTTTAATGTCCGCGTTTTAATCAATTTCTTTTAAGTAGCGGTCGTAGCAATACTCAATTCTAATAATACCAGCCACGCGTGATTTCCACCAACTACACATCACACGCATCACACGCACGCGCGCGCGCGCGCACACACGCGCACGTTACCTGTGACTCTCACGTCTCGGCCAGCGAGAAGACTCCGAGGCGCGCCACGCGACGCGCGGATGGCTCGCGGCCACCGCCGGCTCCGATGAAGGTCAGAGACAAAGACCCCGTCGAGCTCCTGGGACTCTCCACCCTGCAACTCACCGCGGCGCACGCGGCCATGAACGGCACGGGCGCTCCGCAGGGGCTCCTCGATTCACGGCGAACGAGCGCGATCTCGTCGGCCGGCGGCATCGGCGGCGTCGGTGGCTGCAGCGGCGGCGGCAGCGGCGGAGCGCTGTCCGCCTCCGCCTCGCTCGCCGAACGCGGCGGCTCTCGGGAAAGGCTCTCGCCCATGAGCCCTTCTCCCCGGGGTCTCGGCGGCACCGCTTGCACCCTACGAGACGGCATCAGCCTACTGCCCGGCTCCGCCGAGGTGAACGCACGCGTGACTCTGCTCGGCAAGCCGCTGACGGGGGCGCGCGCGTCCCGGAGGCACGCCGGGTACCGCCGTCTGCAGAACTCCCTCTACAACCTGTTGGAGCGGCCGCGCGGATGGGCGTTTGCCTATCACACGTTCGTGTGAGTAGCCGTGTGCGCGCGCGCGCGTCTGTGTGTTACGTTTCTCTCTGTCGGTGTCTCGTGTCGGTCTCTGTGTCTGTCTCCCCCCCACCCCCGTCAGTGCGCGTGGCTTTGTCCCTGGTTGTCACTCGTTCTCTCTCTCTCTCTTGTTCTCTCTGTCAGTCTCTTGCTCTCGAGGGCTGTATGTCCTGTTCTTTCTGTCTCCGTGACGCTGTAACTTGTCTGTTGTTCTCTCCGTGTCGCTGTCTGTCTCCTCTTTATCTTACGTTGTCTCACCGTGTCTCCTGTTCTCTCTGTGTCTGTGTATCCTGTTTTCTCTCTCTCTCTGTTCCCTGTTCTCTCCTCCGGCTCTCTCGCTGTCTCATCATCTCTGTGTATGCTCCTCCATCTGCGTCTCATATTCAATGTCGCCGCTGCCCTCCCCGTGTCTGCTGCTCACTCATTCTGTCTGCTGGTTCAGGCATTCACCGATCGTGCATTGCCTTCGCGCGAGAGTCGATGTCACAACGCACGTGTGCGCACACAAGCGTGCAGTCGTACACGAGCAACTCCATCGTAGGCAAAAGTGCAGATTTTCGAGCGCAAAAAGCCGGAACGCGTCTCACGTACACACAACGCGCGTCCACAAGGTGCGTTCACCAATTCGCACGTGCACGCGTGCGCACGCGTTCACGCGCATCGTTTATAATCGTGCCCACGTGCACATGCATACTCATTGATACAGGCGTGCGCATAGAATAGTGTACCTGTACTCGATTGTTGGGGCAAGTGCTGTTAGCGAGCACCTATTAAGGCGGGGGCACGGCACACGATGGGGATGTTTACACATCGCACCAGGCACTCGTTTAAGGCTGAGTCGACCTACGGTAGGCCCAGCACCGATTCAGATATTCGTCCCCGAGGTTGGCTATGAGCTGAAATCGAACTCCGGTCGCCGGGTTCGTAACGAAGTGGAGGAGCTCATCGCTCTATTACTGCTCCACCCCTCCATTCACACGCAATAGCCTTTACCCGACGGTTGGGACAAGTGCTGCTATAGCGATCATTTATTAATTCAAGCACGGCACAAGAGGGGGTGGGTGGCCAGAACCACGCACGGCCGCCTTTGTCTCCCCAGTGGCGGTGTTCACGCACCGAACCAGGTATTCATTTGAGGCTGAGTCGACCTCGGGGAGGCCCAGGACCGGCTCAGATAATCATCACCGGTGTTGGCCGTGAGCGGGAATCGAACTCGGATCGCCGGGTTCGTAGCGCGTGTGCGCGCCCACACACACGCGCGCGCACACAAAGACAAACAAATGTCCCCCGTATAGCCTCAACACACTGTAGGGACATGCGCTGTTAGCGAGTGCCTATGAACACATGCGCGTACGCGCCCACCGCTCACACGCACCAGCACTTTGCAATGCATTTTATGCGTAATAACAGGGCGCACGGATGGCTCCGTGCGTCATCCGACGAGTCTCATCCAATCGCTCTCATCGCCGGGCAGCAGGGCGGCAAAGCTCGCGTGAAGCTGCAAGCGCCACCGCTTGGGTCGCGACAGCCTTGGTGTCGTTGACCCCCCCCACCACCTCATCCAGTGCTAACGAACGGGACGGTGCTTCGTGCTGTTTAAGAGCCAGAACTGAGTGTGAGGGGTGGGAGCTTTTTTAAAATCCTTTATATTAAGTTCACTTGCTTGCTTGCTTGCGCGCTTGCTTGCTTGCTTGCGCGCTTACGACCATGCAAATCTTTCGGTCGTTTTTTAACCCACTTCCCGTGATTCAATCGAGCTGACATTTTCCACACAGACTCGTTGTGCGTGACAATTAATTTTCGTGAAAATTTTTTTCCAAAATGTTACACTTTTTAGGACAAAAATATTATATTTAATTACCAATTGCTTAATGGTGGCAGGCAATAATCTGACCCATAGGTGGCAGCCATCTCAAGCCAGAGGACGAGAGGACTCTAGCCGCCACGCATATAAAGCATTTATAGTGAAAAACTTTGTTTTTACGGGTTAATTTTTTTGTCATACCGAGGGCTGAACGTGGACTGTCGATCCTTTGCCGGTCAAACCGCACGTGGACACGAGCCGCCTTATAGCCTCATCCAGTAACAACGACGCAGATGACTGGGGCTCGCCTTTAGAGGCGATCGAGCGCAACACAAAAAAAACAACAACAACAACAACAAAAAACACACAACCGCGATGTGCATTGCCGGGTTGGAAAATAATCCCCCCGTTAGTTCCCGATGAGTCCCGCACGGCCAATACGCTGGAAATCGCGGATGAAAATAGTTGGAGGGCCGTTTCTAAGCGCGGTGTGACTGTGGTGTCGTCGCATAGATCACGACCTGCGTGAAATGAAGTCGCGGGTCGCGTCTGGCTGGCGAACTGCAGGCTTCCTTGGTGGCGAGATGTTAACTACCTCGCCTGGTATGCAGGAGGTCCGTGGGTTCGATCCCCCACCCGGACACCTGCTGCTGTATATTTGGAGTTTGCTGTGTCTCTCTCTCCGTGGTCGCGTGCATTCTTCTGCGATTTCCCCTCCACGTTCAGAATCAACGTGCGTGTCGATTATTTGTCCGCTATAAATTTCCACGTGATAGAAGCCACTTTGTTAAGCTGGGATTTGTGATAGCCAGGTCGCTTCTGGGAGAACAAAAATTAGCAGCTGTATAGCTCAGTGGGTCTTAACTGGTAAAATGTAAAAAAAAACTGAATTCATGAATGAAACTAAATATTTCCGTCGCGTGCTGCACTCAGCGCTGCTGTCCGCGTTGTAGCACGGGGCTCGATCGCTTCTCTGCTCCCGAGTGAGCCGTGTGCTCGCTAACAGCACTTTCCCCAACAGGCTCTTAAGGCTATACGGGAGATCTTTATCTTTGGTTTTTTTGGGGGGGGGTGGGGGGGGTATGACGTTAACACACCGCACAATGAAACACGGCCAACCCCAGTTCGATTCCCGCTCATGGCCAACATCGGTGACGAATATCTGAACCGGTCCTGGACCTCCACCGAGGTCGACTCAGTCTCAAATGAGTACCTGGTGTGGTGTGTAAGCAATCCGCACTGGAGAGACAAAGACGGCCGGGCGTGGTGTTGGCCACTCACCCCCCTCGTATGCTCACTAACAGCACTTGCCCCAGTAGCCTGCGAAGGCTATACGGGGGGTCTTTGTGGGTGGCGGGGGGAGCGAGGGGGTTTTGGGCAAAATGCTTAAATCGTCATCATCAGCCATGGTCGATCCACTGCTGCCCGAAGTCCTCCTCCCCTTAAGCCGTCGCCAAATTCCTCGAGTCTGCAATTCAATTCATGCTCCACCTAGAATCCCTCCACGAGTTGATTCTATCACTCCATCTCCCCTCTCGAAAGAAATGTTTGACCATCATCGCTTCGAGTTACGGCTCCCGCCCAAGCGGTTCGAACGATTATCACTAACTTGCGTATGTCCTCAAAACCACGTGTTCATCTTCATCTTGTAATGCCATTCCAAACGCGTGTCTCTCAGCGTTTCTGTGCACTCTTCGGCAGTTCTGTATTGTATATATTTTTTTCCTTAATGGCCACATCTGACCCGTTCAATGACCACAATTCTGAACCACAATTCAGAGCAGATCGTGTATAGCACCGATTAATGGAGCGCCCTAAGCCTGTGAGCCAATCACGTGGCGTGTGCCACATCTATTCAGATGTAAACAGAGAGTAAGCTAAGCAGATATTCGCATGGATTGGTGACCGCAATGTACAAACAGGTTGCCATATGGATTTACTGGCTTTTTGTGGTGGAAGGTAGAGAGGGCAGGACAGCAAATTCCATCGGTGTGTCATGTAGACCACAGAACTTTTATGATTTTCGCCGTTACCCACTCGCACTGACCAGTGTGGTGAAGTATGGTCAAACAACGTTCACGGCCCTAACAGGGGTGGGTGATGGGTGGTGGGTGGGGGGTGGGGGGTGGAGAGCTTCATCCAGCAGTGGAATGACAAAAGGGCTGCGCGTGGATATACGGCATACATTCGACCACATCTGAAGATGCTGTACAAAATCTGGGCATATTCATTGCAGAGAGGCGGTCAATCACAGGCGGTGGGGGGGGGGGGAAATGAAGTTATTGAGCCTGGGACATGAATAGGATCAGAAGGTCGAATGGCTTGGGGGAGGAAGGGAGTTCCGGACTTTGGGGGCAGCAGAGGAGAATGAGCGACCTCCCACCGAGTGTGGTGCTGTGGTCTGGAGCGTGTGTGTGTGTTAGTGTGCACGTGTCTGTCTGTGTGCGTGTGTTTGTAGGGAAGGCAATGTGTGTGCGCGTGTGTGTGTGTGTGTATCGGTGCTACTCGCTCACAGCACTTGCCCCAACAGTCCGTTTAGGCTATGCAGGGGAGGGGAACTCTGTCTTGTGTGCGTGTGTGTCGGCGTGGTGCTGACCACCCACCCCTTCGCGTGCCGTGTTGCTCTTCAAAGGTGCTCGCTAATAGCCCATTGCCCCAAAAGTTTGTTAAGGCTATGGGGGGGGGGTGATAATCGTCTTTGTCTGGGCTATATGGTGTATCGTTGTATTGAGTGTGTGCGCGTGTACACGTGCGTCTGTGTGGCTTTACATGTGCGTGTGTCTGTGTTTGTGGGGAGCGGTGGTGTAGCGGTTATCGCGCTGCGCTATGAACCCAGTTCGATTGCCGCTCACAGACAACACCATTGACGGTTATCTGAACCGGTCACGAGCCTTCCCTAGGTCGGCTCAGCCTCAAATGAGTAACTGGGCCGCTGTGTAAACATCGCCACTCAGAGACAAAGACGTCCGGGCGTGGTGCTGGCCACCCACCATCCCAACCCATCGTTGCGCCGTGCCGCCCTCCGTCAGCGCACGCTAACAGCACTTGCCCCAACGGTCCGCTAAGGCTATACGGGGGAGGGGGGGATATTTGTCTTTGTTGTGTTTTCGCGTGTTCGTTCGTTCGTTCGTATGTGCGTGCGTGTGCGTGTGTGGAGTGCACAGATGTTTAAACCCGTGACACCAAAATTCACGACAATCGATACGCATACGCATCACTCTCTGAAATCGACGTTGGGGGGGGGGGGGGGTTATTGACTCTGGCACCTAAAGCAAGACTCAGGGACGGGCTCGTTTGATGAGGATAGATGGCCTTGTGTCACACACAAAGACAAAGATCCCCCGTGTAGCCTGAACAGACTGTAGGGGCAAGTGCTGTTAGCGAACACCTATGAAGGCCGGAACGGTACACGAGTGGGTGGGTGGCCAGCACCACGCCCGACCGCCTTTGTCTCCCCAGTGGCGATGTTTACACACCGCACCGGCTCAGATAATCGTCACTGTTGTCGGCCGTGAGCGGGAATCAAACTCGGGTCGCCAGGTTCGGAGCGCAGCGTAGCGCTAACCACGACGCTACCACTCGTGTCTCACACAACACCACACACACACCACACACACCACACGCGCGTCACCCGTAAACTCTCCAGAACGAGGAATTCATGTCACAGCTACGGAGTACTCGCGTGTGCGTGAGACGGCAGGCGAAGAGCCGTGTCTGTGATGTGTCGTGGCCGGTTGAGTGAATGCGAGGCTGAAATCGGATGCGTGACCTCACCGACTCTGGGCGGCTGGCGGCTCTTGGGGAGCGGTGGCGGTGTCGGTGGGCAGTGCGTTGTGCAAATAAAATCCCGAATTCGAGTCCCCACACACTCGCGACCAATAGCAGCGGCGAATATCTGAATTGGTCCCGGCCTTAATACGAGTGCTTTGTGAAAACGGCAGCACTGGGGAGACAAAGGCGGTCTTCATCTGTGCTCACTAACTGAACTTGCCTTTGCTCTCCTCCACAAAGAGACTATACTTGACCAGGGGGATCTTTTGCCTTTTTTCTTTGAATCTACAGTGGACACGATCCGCGAACTGCCCTTAGTTTTTAGCGCGGCCCGCTTTAGCCGCCACACGCGGCGTGCGTACGACCCATTAACGAATATAAATGATATATATGTGTGTGTGTGGGGGGAGGAGGGGTATTGGCACGGGCCGTGCTATCGTCGCCCGCAACTGCGAGGGTGATAACGCGCAGGATAACACGCTCAATCAATGCGCATTGAGCTCTGAAACCTTCTCGCGATGCGATTGCAATACAATGCAAATTGATTGCCCTTTAATTCGCTGGATGCATCGCTGGGCTCCCTGGAGATTTTCGCTTCCTTGCCGCTCAAATTTTTGCTTTTATTCCGTCCCCGGACAATCCACGCATGCGTCAGTGTCTCTCACCTGACATTGGGAGCGCGGATTTTGCACGAGATCGCACGTGCAAGCAAAGACAAAAGATGCCCCCGTGGAGCCTGTAACAGACTGTAGGGGCAAGTGCTGTTGGCGAGCAGCACCTATGAAGGTCGGCACTGTGGCACACGAGGTGGTGGGTGGCCAACACCACGCCCGGCCGCCTTTGTCTCCCGAGTGGCGATGTTTAGACATCGCCATCAGGTACTCATTTGAGGCTGAGTCGACCTAGGGGAGGCCCAGGAACCGGTTCAGATAATCGTCACTGGTGTTGGCCGTGAGCGGGAATCGAACCCTGGTCGCCAGGTTAAGAGTGCAGCGTGCTCACCGACACACCACCGCTCCCCCACACACAGACACACAGACACACCGACAGACAGACACAGACACACAGACACAGACACACAGACACGTGTAAATTACCGGCCAAGTGGGTTAATTACAAACCACGGTGCATTACGGAAGCAAAACAAAACATCACTCGCCGCCGTGAATAAGTAATGAAAGGGAGGAGAAAGCAATTTGTCAGCGTAACGATTTCTAATTTTATCAAATGAACCCCCCCCACCCCCAAACAAAGGCCAGGGCGCAGCGCGTGGTGCTCTATGAGAGGTGAATGTGTTTGCATTCTGTTTTCTCTCCCCCGATAGCGTTTCTCACGGCGTGACATCGCCACGCCGATTATTGACCTGTAATCCAATAGAGCCAACACTCCCTTTTGTGTTTTTTTTTGCTTTTTTTGTGTGTCACGGCGTGGACACGGCGGTGGCATTGCGATGCGAGGCCTTGGGGGGGGGGAGGGGTGGGAGGTTAAATGCTCATCAACAACAACAAAAATTCCGTATAGGTAGGTAAGCAACCAGCTTGCTGTGCTGCCACCTACTGGGCCACCTTGAGATCCCATGAACTGCTGTGGTGAATGTCGCGGCCACGAGTGGCTGTGGGGGTCATTGCGACTCGTTGCATAAACTTTGCAACAATAACACATTATTATTATTGCAAATACTGATTATTCATTTTCAACCCTTTGTCAATACACTTCTGCATGAAAACCGCTCCATGCCAATGTCGGTCGTAAGGGTTTTGTTTGACCATACTTCACCGTACCGGAAGTGAATCATTTCAGCATTGGTTCAACAAGTTTTGCTTCGAAGCATTACCCATATCTTACACGAGGTCCTTGCCCATAACATTAGCAAGTTCACCAGCATCGATTCAAGCAAGCCCGACTTTGCTGAGAGGAGACACTGGGCGTTGAAACCGTTGCAGCGTTTTGCTTGTGTTGAACCAATTCTGCTTCATTAAATCCACGTCCCAGAAGGCCGTGCGGCTGGCTGATGGAATGCGTAAAAAAAACACGTGATTTTTTTGCACGTGAAACGCACACATATCGGATGGAGGCGTATTCTCTGCGTATGAATTGTTCCTTTTCGACGTCACTTTGTTTAAACTGCAAGTCTCGAGCGAGCATCCACAGCGCGTGCACGATGCATTTGAATCGACCACAGGCGAGAGAGATTCTGCGACTCTCATCTCAATACGAGGCACAAGTAACGCGATGATGATGCTGCTGGCTTCATTGGCATTGCTGCACAAGCGCAAATAATTGAACAACTTTTTAAGCTGAGTCTTTTTTTTTGCTAAAACATCTGCATGGATTTTCTCCAGCATGCGTGACATGGGGTGCCACCTTTCCCTACCTAATGGACATCTGTGAAAAAATAGCTTTATAGCTAATCGGATTCCTCCAGTATAAAATAAATGTTCTGATTCTATTTGTGATTTACCTATCATAAACCTCCTCGTTCTTTCGTGTTCCCATCGCTTGTTCGGAATTCTGTAATCGTCCGTTCGCTGTGTTCGCTCATTTATTTTCTCGTTCTCGCGCTCACGCTGCATCTTACGTGGGTCGTGCATCACTTGTCAGGGACACAACTTCACAACAGCAGCCACGGTAGCGAGATGTGAACTACCTCGCCTGATATACACGAGGTCGCGGGTTCGATCCGGACCCTGACTCTGTATATTTGGAGTTTGCATGTCTCTCTCTCTCCCCGTTGTTGTGTGGATTTTTTCTCCGGGTCCTCCTGTTTTTTTATCCACATTTAGAATCAACATCACGCCTTTGCAGAATTTGGCTGCAATAAACTTCCACGTGTTAAGCCACTTCGTTTAGCTATCATCTGTGGCTCGGTCACTGCTGAAAAAGCGCTGTATAGCTCAGTAGGTCGTACCTGATAAAACATAAAATTATTTTAGTTTATTTGTTGAAGGTGGACTGCGACCAAACTGATGAGATTAAGAAGTGCGCAAGTGCAGAATTGAGTGCATTTGTAAAATGGCAAACTGATAAGAATGAAAACGTACCAATAATATGCCTCGAGAAGAAGGTCTTCAATCATTGCATATAACCTGATTTGACACGTGGAAGCATTGTTATTGCCAGAACGTGGAGAAAAAAACTGAAAAGTTTACAAGAAAGCTTGGAGGGAGAAGAGTGCACGCTTGGACTGATAAGGAGAGGAAATAATAGGAACACGTGGATGTGCAGAACGGTGTGAGCACGGGTGGCTACGTACGGTGCAAAAAAAGTTCGTACATAATGTTGATGCCAGCGGATGGACGAGACTGGCGATGGAATGGCAGCCACAGCAGGGACCACGCTGGAAATGTCAACCGCTGCCAGAGATGGAGCGGTGAAATCAGCTCATGTTCAAAGAGTGAATTGCATTGTGGCTTAGCCGGACGGTACAGGATGACAAGTGAGCAGTGGATGATGGTAATGATGATGAGGGCTGCGGTTCGTGCTAAAGCTCTGGTTAGAGATACGATTGTGCCGGGCGATGGTTTTCATGCTGGCATCACTCAGTGGTCAACTGTGTCTGAGCGTGAGATATTGTCACGACGAAGTCGACGAAATCCGAATGTTGCCACGTGTGTTGGCTCGAATCGGAATGATGCCACGTTTATACTCTTTGGTTCTTTCGGTAAAGTCACGTAGGTGAAAATAAAAAATAAAAAAAAATGAAAATAGCTAAATTAAATCACGACGTTTCGGGCGCAACACAAGCGTCCGTCATCAGGTGGGGACAACCATCAACGAAGACAGTTGCTGAGGTATGTCAAAGAGATGACTCTGACAAGGGATTATATCGCTGAGGAGGGGGGGTGGGAAACCAGGACAGGGTGAGTGTGGGGGTGGGGCGTGGGCTGAAGAGGAGCGGAATGGCTGATCCTAAAGCTCGGACCTACTGCCGTGACACGTGGGGGGGGTGGGGTTGGGTGACAACTCTGCAGGATCGAAACACTGCACGGCAAATTTCCAAGTGATGGGAGTGAGCAGGGCTGGGAGTAAAAGATTGGAGATGTGGATATGAATGTAAATTATAAGGCAGCTAATGTTTAACTTGGTTAATAACATCCTTCCAATGATTGCTCAATTTGAATCCATATTCTCGGTTGAAGTTATGTCTGTGTTTGTTTGTCTGGATGGCTTCATGGACAAACCTTTGGTGGTATCCAGACGGCGTGCAGAGCACTTTGGTATCGGAGAAAACAATATCATGAGAGCCCACAGCGTTGAAGCAGTGGTCAGCCACGGCGGAAGAGTTCGTCCTGCCGTGTTTCAAATCTGCCTTGTGCTCGCGAATACGGTCCGATAAATGTCGTTTCGTTTCCCCAATGTAACAATCACCATAAATGCAACTCAGTTTGTAGACTCCAGGGTACTGCAAGTCAGGAATGACATCCTTTACGGATGGGATCAGATCACGGATTTTGTGTACTGTACTGAATCGGACCTGGATCTTGTGTTTGTTTAAGATTTTGGAAAAAAAATTGGTAACGCCTGCTATGTATGGTAACGTGATGATTTGGATCGGAGTCTCAGGGGGTTGTTTCTCCATGGTTGGAGAAACAGCTTTGCAGATAATACGGTCCGAATATACATTAATCTTAAGGGCTGGTGTACATGTTCTAATTCACTGGCCAGGTGGTGTTGGTCAGAAATGCAGTGGGCCCTATGGTGTAGTGTTTTGATGAGGGAATTATTCTGTGCCGGATGGTGGTGGGAATCAGAAAGAGCTATGAGGCCTCCTCTCAAACAGAACATCCAAGAATGGTAGCTTCCCCCCTCCCTCCTCAGCTATATAATCCCTTGTCAGAGTCATCTTATTGGCATACCTCAGCAACTGTTTTAGCTGTTAGTTGTCCCCACCTTATGACGGACGCTTGTGTTGCGCCCGAAACGTCGTGATTTAATTTAGTTATTTTTATTATTCTTTTTATTTTCACCTACGTGACTATACCGAAAGAACCAAAGAGTATGGATCCTTGCAGTCACGGAAACTTCAAATCTAGATGCCACGTGTGTTGGCTCGAATCGGAATGATGCCACGTTGGCAGGCTTTAGTCCAGGGGTGGGCAGCCAAAACAAAAAAGAAGAGCCATATTTTTTTAATTCAGGAACAACCTAAATATTGCAAGAGCCGCAATGCACGAGAATACTCGACGTTGGGCCCTTAATACATAATAAATATCGGTGTCACGAAGCAGTCCCCTAAAGAGTCGCATACGGCTCCAGTGCTGCAGGTTACCCACTCCTGCTAGAGTCAGAATGATGCCACATTTGTGGACTTGAAACGGAATATGAATGCCCTGATAGTGGCATTGCCTTTGTGCTGTTCGCCTTTTGGCGTTCTCTGGTCTAACACCGGTTGAGACCAGGCCCTAAAGAAGGCTGTCCTCTGGTGTAGACAAATCAGTTTCAAAGACAATGCATATATTACAAGAGTATATATTTTTTGCATGTTCAGCACAAGTATGTGTGGTTAATGCAGACACGATTCCTTGCAAAAAGGTTTTCTGTTTGGTGTTTCAACATCTTCACGCCTGCTGTTTTATTGCCAGAAAGGGCAACGCCTATTCTTATACTTGAATCGGAATGATCCCACGTTGGCAGGCTTTAGTCATCTGCTCGAATTGGGTCACTTGGCAAAGATTGACCTCTGCTCCGGGGGTGATGGGGTGGATGGGTGGGTGGAAGGCAATAGACGTCCACAACGGGGAGAAGAAATTCGATTAAAAAATAATAATTCGCGTATTCGGGTTCGACTGTTCACCACGAGGATCGGTTCGCGTTTGTAGTTTGATAAAAAAAAATAACAACTGCATGAGCGCTCCCTTTTAACTTTTTTTAATCAAGTTTCAGCCACGGTTTTGTTTCGAATTGGAGCGCTAATAAGGCACAACGAATTCCGAGTTGTCGATGCACCGCGTGATGGATCGCGGGTTAATTTGTCGGTCGTCGGGGAGCATCGATCCGTCACGGCTGGAAGGAAGCGAAAAAAATAAAAATGACTCGGAAGACACGGAAACATGCGGAGACGTTTCGCCAATTCGTTCGCACCTCTTGCGGGCTCGGCTGCACCGACATCATCGGCATGCGCTGAGATGCGTAAACAACAAAACAAAATATAAAGTCCGGAGACGCACTGGAGTGGAACGCGTGATTAACGGCGTGCGAAGTGCTCCCGATGTTTTGGTTTAGGAACGTTACGACGATGATGATGGTGGTGATGATGATGACGGCGACGATGTGACCGTAGCTTATAAAAATAAAACGTGTGTGTGTGCTGTGTCTTCAACGATCGCTAAAGTGATAGACGGAACCAGGATAGGGGAGGTCGTCGTACACGGTACAGACTCTTGGGAATAAAACACGAGGAAGAACAAAGAATGCCCCACCATAGTTGTGATCGAGAACAGGAAAGATAATCAAATCAGAGAGAGACACAAAGGGAAGGAGAGAGAGTTGAGAGAGAGAGTGGAGTGTACGATGTTAGGAAGCCACTGGAGCTATGCATTTTTAAACGTCGATTGAAATCGAATTTCTTTAAAACTGCTTTTTGTGTTTAGTGTGTTGTCCTTCCCCCCCGCATCTCCGATGAGCATGGTTGGCTACGTACGGTGCGAAAGAAGTTCCACATGCACACGTACACTCACCCACTCGCTCACGCAACTCACGGTTGGCTCTTTCTAGATTTGAAGCTTTCGTGACTGCAAGGATTCATATTCTTGGTTCTTTCGGTAAAGTCACGTAGGTAAATTTTTTTTTAAATTAATAAAAATAAAACAAACAAAAAAATCACGACGTTTCGGAGGCAACACAAGCCTCCGTCATCAGGTGGGACCGTCACAGCCAGATTAGCTGCATCAAGTGAGGCAGGGATTCAGGATGTAAACCCTTAAAAGCAAGTTGAGGGGGGGAGGAGAGGGGGGGTCATCAGAATGTGGTAGCCACGGTTGGCTACGTACGGTACGTGCACACAGCGGGCGAGCCTCGATCGTGATTTAATTTGCGCCAGCGCTGATGGTGACCGCACGCCTCACCCCAGCTCGCTGGCGCGAGCAGCGAATCTCTCTCTCTCTCTCTCGCTTCGTCACTGCAGGACAGAGGTCGCAACCGGGTACCCGATACCCGCACCCTACCCGATACCCGGCTACCCGTACCCGGCCGGGTACGGGTACCCGTTTAAGACCCTGGTGCGGCCGGGTACGGGTAGGCCGTGAGTCACTGGTGAGTCACCGTTTGTCACTCATTTCCCAACGTCTTTTCTCTTCTCACAATCCAAGTTCCTAGAATCAACCCACCCGCGCCTGCAACATGGCTTCATCCCAGAGGTCGCAATCAGGTACCTGATACCCGTACCCTACTCGTACCCGGCCGGGTACGGGTAGGGTACGGGTACGGCTGGGTACGGGTATGGGTACCCGTTTGCGACCCTGGTGCGGCCGGGTACGGGTAAGGAATCAAAGCCCATTTGCGACCTCTGCTGCAGGATCAGTTGCACTTGCCTGCCCGTGCTGGATTTGGGCGAAAACAATTTGATGGCACGGCTTTAATGATGGTACGACACAGAGACACCTACGATTGCGCGCGCGCGCGTACGTGTTTGTGTTTCATGCAGCAAAAGACACTTTTTCTTTCGGTCCAGGCAAACGGAACAGCTCTGCTCGCGAAGTTTGGCTCTTTCAGTGTCAGCGGGAGGCGCAAATGTTGTTTTGTTTCCTCTCTACAATCGTCTGCGTGCATCGCGTAACGAATAAATTTCGCAAAATGTTTTTTTTCTGGAAGACATTGCAGTTTTTTTTACCTGGATTTTTCTGTTTGCGCATAGTCACTTTAAGATGTTTTCTGGTTCATGTTTTTGTTTTTTGTTTGTTGCGGTTGCACCCGATTCAAGAGCCGAATGGCTCACAGGGCTATACCTAATAAATTAAACTCAAGTAATGCTGCGGTGCGGAGTTGGTAAGATACATGTGTCCCTGCGCACGCAAAGACAAAGATACCCCGTGTAGCCGTGACAGATTGTTGGTGCAAGTGCTGTTAGCGAGCACCTATGAAGGACGGAACAACACAGGAGGGGGTGGGTGGCCAACACCACGCCCGCCCGCCTTTGTCTTCCTAGTGGCGGTATTTACACACCGCACCAGGCACTCATTTGAGGCTGAGTCGACCTAGGGGAGGCCCAGGACCGGTTCAGATAATCGTAACTGGTGTTGGCCGTGAGCGGGAATCGAACCTGGGTCGACAAATTTGTAGCGCAGCGCGCTGCCGAGATGATAAGATGTAAAAATAGGGTTTACTCTTTCCGGCAATGTTAAGATGTGAAAACACCAAACAGAAACCTTTTGCAAGGTGAACATGCAAACAAAAAAAACATGCTCTGGTCGTATATGCATTGTTTTCATGTTCACCACAGATATATGTGGTGCATGCAGACATGATTCCTTGCAAAAGGTTTCAGTTCGGTGTTTTAATATCTTAACACAACTGTTTTATTGCCAGAAAGGGTAAAACCTATTCTCATATTTGTATCCTGGCATGGGAGGTCCCGTGATGATAAGATGCATGCCCCTGCACACGGCACGCACGCACAATAAACACAAACAAACAAACGAATGTTGGAGATCGAGCTTAGCGCTTTGAAACTTGTGTTATAACAAGCTTCAGTGCGGGCTTGGTGGTGGTGCATTAGGCGCTCACCTTCGCACGCCACCTATGCGGGCTGGGGACCCCATGATCATTGCGGTTTAATTCGGAATTTAACACATTTTCGCCGCCAATTTGTGGACAAGCTTCGAGCAGCGGCAAAGTAATTACAAGGGCACAATTGTTGCGTGCAATGATGAGGCACAAGGCAAACAGATGTCATTTGTTTGTGTTGTGTGTGGAAGTTAATTCCACCCACGGGGGTTTTGTTATTTTTTTACGCTCCTCCCGACTACCCCAACCAACCCGCGTTAGCGCCCATCTCAACGCATCCCAGTTAGTCTGTCGGCGCCCTGTTATGAGATACTACCGGTGCTCTGCCCTTTTAAATCGGCAAGCTTGAAAACTCATTTCTTTAGAACTTACTTTTTTTGATGTCTTAGTGTGTTGTTGTCCCCCCCCCCCCGCACCTATGATGAACACGGTTGGTCACGTACGGTACGAAAGAAGTTCAACATACGCGCACACACACTTCCGTTACGAAGTCTCGCCGCGCTGTGCGCCTCGTGTGCCGATGTTAACTACCTCGCCCGGTACACAGAAGGTCGTGGGTTCGATCTCGAACCCTGACGCCTGTGTGTTTGGAGTTTGTTCTCTCCATGGTCGTGTGCCTTTTTCTCCGGGTCCTCTGATTGTCCCCTCTCCACATTTAGAATCAACGTCACGCCTTTAGAGTATTTGGCTGCTATACATTTCCACGTGATGATAAGCCACTTCGTCGAGCTAACATTTTCGATAGCCAGGTCGTTTCTGAAAAAGAAGCGCTATAGCTCAGTGGACCTTACCTGGTAAAAAATTAACCCGTAAAAACAAAGTTTTTCACTATAAATCCTTTATATGCGTGGCCGCTAGAGTCCTCTCGTCCTCTGGCTTGAGATGGTTGCCACCTATGGGTCACATGATTGCATGTCACCATTAAGCAATTGGTAATTAAATAAAAAAAATCTGCCTAAAAAGTGTAAAATTTTGGAAAAAAAATTTCACGAACATTAATTGTCACGCACAACGAGTCTGTGTGGAAAATGTCAGCTCGATTGGATCACGGGAAGTGGGTTAAAAAACGACCGAAAGATTTGCACGGTCGTAAGCAAGCAAGCGCGCAAGTGAACTTGATATAAAGGATTTAAAAACGAAACAAGTTTAGGTAACGCCGTGTTTCCCAGTAGCTTCATCGCCTTTGTCTTTTTTTCTGTTGCTGCTGCCATGCGATGGATCCTTCCGTTGTGGTTGTTGTTGTTGACTTGGCAGGATATCGGCTCTCACCCAGAGGGGCAGGGAGAGCACGGCGACAACGGGAGGGGGGTTGGGAGAGAGCGCAGAGGTGACCTCGTCTTATCCCACCAGTCTTTAGTGCGAGCCGCAGATAATAGTCGCAATTAAAGTGTAAATTGATCGGCTGCTGTGGCGTGGAATGCGCGACCGCTGAGGAGTTCGATGCCGGACGGAGGGAATGGAGTGCAGAGCGCACGCAGGGCGGGGTGGTGGTGGTGGTGTTGTGGTGGTGGTGTGGTGGTGGTGGTGGTGTTGTAGTGGTGTGGTGGTGGTTGTGTTGTGGTGGTGGTGTGATGGTGGTGTTGTGGTGGTGTGGTGGTGTGGTGGTGGGGTTGTGGTGGTGGTGTGGTGGTGGTGGTGTGGTGGTGGTGGTGTTGTGGTGGTGGGGTTGTGGTGGTGTGGTGGTGGTTGTGTTGTGGTGGTGGTGTTGTGGTGGTGGTGTTGTTGTGGTGGTGTTGTGGTGGTGGTGGTGTTGTGGTGGTGGTGTTGTGGTGGTGGTGTTGTTGTGGTGGTGTTGTGGTGGTGGTGGTGTTGTGGTGGTGGTGTTGTGGTGGTGGTGTTGTGGTGGTGGTGGTAAGGATCTAGCTCACTTTGAACTCCACATCGCGGACGGTTTTGTTTTGCTTCACAGAGGCGGCCGCGATGCATCGATTCGAGGATTTATAATCGGGGTTTCACGCTCGCGGTGTACATGATGCACGTGTCCATTCCTTGTCGACAATCCAGCGGTAGACTGAGCATGGCAGACAAATTATCCATCTTTTGCATATCTGTTCCTCCCCATAACAAAATACGTTTTTTTTACACATCCCATCAGCTGCACGGCTTACTGGGAGTGCATCGTATCAGCAGCTTTGGTTCGACACAAGCAAAACTCTGGACCGGCTTTGACACTCGGTGTTTCACCAGCAGCCGGGCTTTGCTTGACACAATGCTGATGAACTCCCAGATATTTATCGGCAAGGACCCTCTCTAATAGATATAGGTCCTAGTTCAACACCAAACTATACGATACATAACACACGACTATCGTTAGCCCCGTTGTAAAGAATACAAGTAACACAATATATAAGCAGAGTACGTTTCCTTCACATATCTAGCTATCAATCGCTCCACGCAATTTTTTTATACAAATATGCAAGACAGATGCAATGCGATGCAATTCAATGTATGAGGAGCATCGTAATAATGAAAAAAAAACAAAGAATCAGAATATGTATTTATACGGGAGGAATCCGATGAGCTATTAAGCTCGTTTTCACAGATGTCCAGTTGGGGTGGGTCAGAACGTTACGACATCAAACAATACAAAAAGACACGATCTGAGCATAGGAAAGGTAACCAAATCACTAAAAACAATTGACAAATCGTCTCCATACGGGTGATGTGACGAGGCTTTAAACTCCTGCTATTTACATCTGAGTTGCGAACTTATTTTTTCAGAAGCGACCTGGCCACAAATGATAGCTCAACGAAGTGGCTTGTCACGTGCAAATTTATAGCAGCAGACAAATGCTCAAAAATAACGTGAAGACCACGTGTCCCCATGGCTGGCAGCGGCTCCAGCAATCTCACACCTGGGTGGCAAAGGGCAGTGATTGTTCCAGTTGGCTTGCGTTTCTTCTCACTGAGATTACATTTTTATTAGTTTATTTTGCTTGTTATATATCCATGACCCTCATGCAGGGTGGCATCTTTTTTTTTTTGGGGGGGGGGGGGGGGTCCGTGACATAGTTGGGACAGTCAAAATGTTTTCACTCGGGAGTTTCTGTAATCGGCCCTGGGAAGCAAAGAGTTGAGATGGGCTTTCGTCCAGAGTAAATGCGACACGAAGATGAGACGGGGAGGGGAGGGGAGTCCTCTAGCGCCCACAGAGTGTCGACGGGAACGTGAGCCCGTGTTTACATAAACTGTAGTGATGGACGCTCCCTAACTGGAGCATGCCCATCGGTCTCGTCAAGGCCATGTGGGGGGGGGGGGGGATCTTTATCTGGGGAGCACTCGCGTCGTGTTTAGCGCACCGCGCGACGACACTGACGTCCCGAGCTCGCGTCCCGCTCACGATCAATAACAGTGGCCGGCTGTGTAAACTGATTTCGGGCGGGCACTGGGTGGGCACTGCCTTCAACGGGACGGTGTGCAAACATCAGCGCCGGGGAGACAAAGGCGGCCTGATGTGGTGTTGACTCCCCCACCCCACCCGCTCGCTAACAGCACTTGTCCCAACAGTCTCGTGAAGGCTACACGGGGCGGGGGGGGATCCTTGGCTTTGTCTACAATGTACGTGCACAGCGCATGTCCACGTTTGCCAGGATGTTTGCGATCGTCTCTCACTCGCTCGGCGCGTGGACTGAAGGCGGCAAGATTGCGCGTCAATCACGTGGCCCACGGTGGATTGTAAAAGGGGGCCTTTTTATAATTGGGGTTTTTACCCTCTTATCTGGCAACAAAACTGACACCTTTTTTTACGAGGAGTCATGTTTGCATAGACCACAATACCTGCAGTCGTAATGCAAACAAAAAACATAACTCTGATAATGTATGCACTGTCCTTGAAGTTGATTGGTCCACACCCGAGACAGCTTTCCTTAGAGCCTCGTCTCACATGGGTTGGACCAGATGACGCCAAAAGGCTGTGACGGTCCCACCTGATGACGGATATTTGTGTTGCCTCCCATGTGAGACTAGGCTATAATGAAAGCTGTCTCGGATGTGGACCAATCAACTTCAAGGACAGTGCATACATTATCAAAGTAGTGTTTTTTGTTTGCATTATGACTACAGGTATTGTGGTCTATGCAAACATGACTCCTTGTAAAAAAAGGTGTCAGTTTTGTTGCCAGATAAAAGGGTAAAAAAACAATTATTATATTGTATTACTGGCAAATGAGGTTCCAATGGTGTAAATGCTTACCCCGAGCTCTCATACTGTGATGGTGCATTGTCTTTGAGTTGTGCGCCTTTTGGCGTCATCTGGTCCAACCCATGTGAGACTAGGCTCTAAGAAAAGCTGTCTCGGGTGTGGACCAATCAACTTCAAGGACAGTGCATACATTATCAGAGTTATGTTTTTTGTTTGCATTATGACTACAGGTATTGTGGTCTATGCAAACATGACTCCTCGCAAAAAAGGTGTCAGTTTTGTTGCCAGATAAGAGGGTAAAAAAACAATGATCATATTTTTTACTGGCAAATGAGGTACCAAAGGGGGCCTTTTGTGGCACGGGGAAGACGCGTGTGAATGCCGTGCGTGCGCGATGAATAGGGGACGCACGCCTTCCAGGGCCGTGTGGGGACACCCTCGAGCTTCAGTGCAGAGTCATTGCAGATCAAGGGCACAGCGAGGAAGGGGGACAAGACAATGACTGTGCTTCGACACGGATTCATGGATTCATTTATCCTGGGGTCTCGGGAGTGGCGCGTCTGTTCGACAATGCATGACTACGCAGATATTTCTAGATTTGAAGCTTTCGTGACTGCAAGGGTTCATACTCTTAGGTTTTTTTCGGTAAAGTCACGTTTATAAAAAATTAAATGAAAAAATACTAAACATAATAATATTAATAAAATAAAATAATAACAATCACGACATTTCGGAGGCAACACAAGTCTCCGCCATCAGGTGGGACCGTCATAGCTAGATCTGCTGTATCAAGTGATGTTTGCACAAGTGAGTTACCTACGTGACTTTACCGAAACAACCTCAGAGTACGCAGATATTCCCGCCTGGATTTTTGCTCTGTCCTGTGTTATACATCAAAGATCAAAGATCCCCCGTATAGCCTTAACAGACTGTAGGGGCAAGTGCTGTTAGCGAGCACCTATGAAGGCCGGAACGGCACACGAGGGGGTGGGTGGCCAGCACCACGCCCGACCGCCTAGCGGCAATATTTACACACCGCACCAGGTACTCATTTGAGGCTGAGTCGACCTAGGGGAGGCCCGGGACAGGTTCAGATAATCGTCACTGGTGTTTGCCGTGAGGGGGAATCGAACCCGGGTCGCCAGGTTCGTAGTGCAGTGCGCTGACCACTACACTACCGCTCCCCACACACATTTTTGCTCTGCCCTGTGTTATACACACACAAAGACACCGCGTAGACACGTCGGCTACAGTTGCTACCACGAATTATAGGACAATTGTTAAGCGGAAATTTAAGAACAGACGTGTCAATGTAGCCACTATAATAGTCATCATTGCCATTCTTGCGATAGTAAATTGAATGCGGTTTAATCGGGGAAGTCATTCAATTGGCCGCCTTTTGTCACCCACGTGGGTTGGAACTCGCCAAGACACGCGTGAGAAGCAGAGGGAGAGAGAGGGGGGTGAAGATATGTTGACACTTCTTCAATGGACATTCACAGATAAGTGACACGCAAGGCCATTGATGTTCCCGAACGGTTGTGTTTGTTCCCCCCCTACCTCTCGTTCCATGTTTTCCGTCGACATTTTTTTTTGCTGCGTATCTTCCGTTGTTTCGCCGTCTCTTTGAAATTAAAAGAAAGGTGGTGGCGGCAGTCTCGCAATCGAAGATAGTGGCAGGGTGAGATGATGACGTGGCTGGTGGGGGGGTGGGGGGAGAGGTTGTTTAGCGGCGGCGGTGTTGGCTGGGTCGTGATGGGGCGGCCGTGGGCAGAAGGCGACTCGTGGCTCCGTGAAAATAGAAGCAGAAGTTGAGGTAACGAACGACGGCACAAATGTCGATTTAAAGATTTCGTGACTGCAGGGATTCATAAACGACGGCACGTCGCGGGAGAATAAAATCAGTGAGATGCGCTCTCGATCAACCGACCCACCTACCCAGCCAACCACCCATCCCTCCCTCCGCCTCGTCGTCGCAACAGAACTCGGGCCAATTAGCGCCTCTAATGAGGGTGGTGGTGGTTGTGGTGGTAGCCGACACAGCCAGCCGAGAGCACGCCGTGCCGTCTCCCGCAGGAGCGCACTTGTAAGGCGCAGCTCCATTTGGATAACAGCGGCAGTAGCAGCGCCCTTCATAATTACCACGTTCTATATACACACGCACACAAAAGCGAAACACGGCCGAGTAAAAATTTAACCCGTAAAAACAAAGTTTTTCACTATAAATCCTTTATATGCGTGGCGGCTAGAGTCCTCTCGTCCTCTTGCTTGAGATGACTGCCACCTATGGGTCAGATGATTGCAGCGCAAGCATTAAGCAATTGGTAATTAAATAGATTTTTGTCCTAAAAAGTGTAAAATTTTGGGAAAAAAATTCACGAAAATGCATTGTCACGCACAACGAGTCTGTATGGAAAATGTCAGCTCGATTGGATCACGGGAAGTGAGTTAAAACAACGATCGAAAGATTTGCACGGTCGTAAGCGCGCAAGCAAGCAAGCACGCAAGCAAACTTAATATAAATGATAAAAAAAGAGAAGGCGAGAGACAACCACGTGAATTAATTACCATCGCTAGGGGAGAACAGGTCACGCACACAAGCAACGCTCCACGGTGCCGTCACTGCGTCACGTGGGGCTTCATCAGTGACGACGTTACATTTGTATGAAGACGCCTTCGGCCAAAGCAGAGCAAACACTGTCGAGTGCAATAAACACGTTTTATACAGGTAGGAACAATGTTCCACACTGCCCACCAGGGATTCATTGTCTGTCTGTCGTGCATAAATAAATATATAATACACACAGCTCTTTGATTGGTGGAGACCTTACAAACAGCTCTTTGATTGGTGGAGACCTACTGCCGGGTACGGAGAGGGGAGGTGCCTAAGGGAGGAGGGTCAGGGGAGGGGCCTAAGGAAGGGGGGAGTCATGAAAGGGGCCTGAGGGGGGGGGGGGG
>CM025635.2:2179467-2194912 GCA_014621495.2 Entosphenus tridentatus | reverse complement strand
GGGAGCCGGGGTAAGGGTCGGCTGGAGGGAGCCAAGGGGATAGTCGAGGGTGAGGTCCTGTAGTGCGTGGTCAAGGATTGGCTGCAAGAGGATCTGTCTCTCGTCGTCGCGGGGCGGTATTGGGTGAACCTCCACTCCGGGCAGAGGAGCGAGATAGCCCAACGGGATAGCCGAGGATAGGGGGCAGTCCATAAATGACGTCACGCACCTGGGGGGGGGGGGCACACACCTGTGACGCCACGCGACCAGACATGTGTGACGAAGTGTGACGTCACATCAAAATGCGCAACTTTAAATACATTTGACAACACGTTCTTCTTAATTAAATAGACTTTTAATACATGTTTTCTTCTACAACATTAGAGTGCAGCGCCACATTAAATACGCACTACAATGACAATAGTTTAAAGATATTTGAAGCATGTTTTATATTTGGGGAGGGCAGAGCTTTGTGACGTCATATTTGAGGGAGGGTCTGACTTTTTGTGACGTCGTGTGACGAAGGGAGGAGGAGGGGGGGTCAAAAATCGTTCAAAACAGCGTGACGACGTCATTTATGGACGGCCCCATAGGACCAGATAGTGGTCAGGGTCCGGGGTAAGGACCGAGATAGAGAGCATGTCCACTGGTGTGAGCATCGAGTGCGAAGTGTAACAGTGATTTAATAAAACGGCAACAGCCCTTGATCGTGTTTCTCGTCTCCACGTGGTTCTACTGCACAACACAAGTAGTGACCAGGCCCGGAATCCTGCTCAGCTACCGACATCTGACGAGGCCCGGTGTAACAGGCTAAAAGAGCCCCTGCCCCGATTAAACCCGGGTATAGTTTGGCCCAGGCCAGGGTATACCCTGGGGGATGAAGTGTCCTCGGCTAAACTTTACCCCCCGGGGGTTTAAACTAGACTGGGCCAGACGATACCCCCCCTCCAGGCCAGAATATGCCCCATGTGAAAGTTCAAACGAACTTCAATCGATATCTAAAAAGCGTCTAAATGGAAGTAAGTATCTATTTTTGATCAATTGAAGCATTTTTAGGGTTAGGGATAGGGTTAGGGTTAGGGATAGGGTTCAGGTTAGGGATAGGGTTAGGGATAGGGTTAAGGTTAGGGTTAGGGATAGGGTTAAGGTTAGGGATAGGGTTAAGGTTAGGGTTAGCGATAGGGTTATGGTTAGGGATAGGGTTAGGGTTATTATTAAAGTTTTTCTGGTTGAAGCAATCAAAGTCTATGTGTTTACAGTTTTAAATAAAATGTTGGAAAAATTTAGGAATTCATGTGTATATCGCTCAACACTATTACTATCATGGGGGTATGATTTGGCCTAGAGGGGTATAATTTGGCCTAGGCCGTTTTCACCCCGGGTATACTACGGCCTGGGCGTATACTACGGCCTGTTACACCGGGACATGGTCTGGCTGTTTTAAGTGCGTGTCTCTCCGTGCAAGGATTTTAGTCGCATGCACATTTTTAATCGATGGCTGTGTAAACCAAAACAACAACAACAATAATATTTAATGCACGGGTTCAAGCTGCTCGTAGATCGGTTGTCTGTGTCTCGCACCTTCACGTGACCTGCTTTGGGGCCTCATTCGCAGCAACGTGTCTCATGCGACGTCTCCTTCGCGTGTTATGATTGCCCCAGAAGCCATTGCAAAAGTGCCCCACGGCTCGGGATAATAATCTCAACAACTTCGCACCTTTTTTTTGTCAGTCAAAGCATTTTCGCGCGGACGCCACGGCGCAGGTTATCCGTAAGTTGCGCAGAGTGTCGTTGGCCACGATGACCGACGTTTCGCTCCACGCGTGGGGGAGCTTCTTCGGGAACGCGATTGTCGGCCACGTGACCCGAGAACGCATCGAAGAGAGTTTTTTTTTTCTCGTGCAGAATTGGAGAACGGCAGCGGATGTCTCTCCACGTGAGCTGATTTACAGATCTCCGTGCCCGTCGCGTGCGCACAGGGAACCCACGGTCGCTGCCCGTGACGGAACGAGATATTTTTGCGCGGTGCCGTACGCTTGTCAGGTCAGAGCGTCGTCCAACTCAGATAAGCGGTGGAGGCAGCGCTGTGGTCATTGAAGGTCTTGTTTTAGCGGCGGGGGACTGGCCGACCGACCCATGCGGCAACCGATATTGACTTCAAAATTTGATTAATTGTATCCACTCCCTCCGTGTAAGAATTTAAGTCGAAATCGACAAATGTTAAGTGAACGACTCAATCCATACCCCGTGCATGTTTGAAACTACAGTTCAATGCAACGGTGAAAGTGGCTTCCAGTTTAAGTGAACGTGGGACGGGCGGTGCCAATCATCCGTTCGCAGCCTCGACTTCGCGCTCGAATTCCACACTTCGTGTCGGGGAAGTGTTGCAAATGCACGGCCGCAATCACCGATGGCTTCCCCGCAAAGTTTCACCCGTTTTATCTCACCCAGAGCAATGACCCCGGCAACCTCGTGATTGTGATTCATGCGGTATCGCCGCTGCCCTGGTGCGGTCGTTTCTCTTGCCGTGGGGGGAGGGAGGGAGGGGGGGAAGCTTTCGTGCCTATTTTAGCACGAAGCATAAATAATCTCCGCTAACAGAGTAGCGGCCACTTCCTATCGGGCTTTCATTTGCCAACACTGGGTGCACGCGGGGTGGCTGAATACCCAAGGGCAGCAGCGGTCTCGGCGCGATTTGCCGACGTTTCGCTCCACGTGCCAGCGGCAGCGCCTCTTCCTCCTCGTCAGGAGGTCGAACGTCAGGCATCGCTCCGGACGGCGCGCGGCACTTTGTTTTTATCAGTGTCAGAGCTCGTATTCAGACATTGCACGAGTAAACTGTGTTCACCTGAAGTTACCCAGGTGGTTGCAGACGTGGTAATGATTCTCCGTGAGCTCCTTCCCAGGTTAAATGAAGCACGATCCATTATCGATCTCCTTTTAAAAGTATTTATCATGTCCCTTTACGGAGGCCCCTGCATCATCGTCATCAACATCGTCATCATATATCCCATCTACCGGCGATGTTTCCACATCTCTCTCGTTCCTGCTACACCTCCACGCATCTCTTTTTTTTTTAATTCGCGGTGATCCTCTGCCTCTCTCTTCCCTTCCCCTCTCGCGTTGTCGTTTTTGTCGCTTCTCTCCTCTTTGCGGTGGCGTCTCGGGACGTGACCACGCGTCAGAAGCAGGTTGCGTTCCTCAAATCTTCGTCTAACGAGACGAGAACCGAAAACAATGTCGCGCGTTGCAAGCGTGCCTTGACCCGGGTGCCACCCGATGGCTTTCGCTCTCTCGCCAAGTCGCCCCAAAGATATTCCGCTCCTTTCTCGAAGCACCTCGAGTGAACGCGTGGGGCGTTCGGAACGAGTGACAGTTCTGCTCACGGGTAAAGTCAAGTGACGGCACCTTTAGAGGCGTCCCTACTGTGTGCAACACTGCCCCCCCCCCCCCTCTCTCTCTCGTACACCTGCCCTGGCATCGCCGTCTAGAGGTTTCTCCCTAGACAGCCATCGTCAACTGTGTGCATGACGAGAAAACCCATCGGTAACAGGGGAAGGAGAAAAAAAACCCCACGATGCAGGCTTGACAACAATCAGCTTCAACAACGTCACGAGATGTGCGTTGCACGGCTCAAAATATCTCTCGGCCTGACGCAGACCGGTCTACTGTTGTGGGTGACTTCTGGGGTACGGGGGTGGTGAGATGTTAATTCCCTCGCCTGGTATACAGGAGGTCGTGGGTCCGATCCAGACCCTGACGCCTGCATGTGTGGAGTTTGAATGTCTCTCTCTCCCCGCCGTCGCGTGGATTTTCCCCTCCACATTTAGAAACTTACGTTTGGAGTGTATTTAGCTGCTATAGATTTCCACACCAGGAGCCACTTTATTGGGCTCTCGTTTGTGGTCAGGTCGCTTCTGAAAAAGAGCTACAAAGCTCAGTGGTTAAAATAAAATAAAAGTTTCTTAAAATAGTTTTCATAGACTTCTGTTTCACATGTCACAATGTTCTCAACTCTTTTTGAGTCCGTCGTCTTGACGATGAAATGGCTCCATGTTCCAGTTCCTTTGAGCTGGTGGTCTAGACAAGGCCGACAGCCTTTGTCCATGCGATGCTCACCCTCGTGCTCGCTAACGAATGCTCAGCTACCCCCGAGGAGGACGCGAGCCGACTCCCAGCGCAGACCCAGCGCCCTATTTTTACACGCTGGTGTATTTATTTAGTTTGCCCGTTTGTCCCTTTCAATTTTAAAATAACACGCGTTGAGTGTGTTTACATCCGTGGCGGAGAGTCAAAATATTCTGTCTCCATTTTTTTTCTTCTTTTCATTTTAATAGATGGAAAGTTGTGGCGGAGGGGAGTCAATGGGTTGTTGGTTGGAGGAGTTGGGTCCTAGATTTGAAGCTTTCGTGACTGCAAGGATTCATATTCTTAGGTTTTTTCGGTAAAGTCACCGTAGGTTAAAAATTTAAATTAATAAAAGTTAAATAAAAATAAAGTAAAAATCACGACGTTTCGGAGGCAACACAAGCTTCCGTCTTCATGTGGAACCGTCACAGCACGATAGCTGTATCGAGTGAGGCAAAGATTCCAAGATACAAGTTCTTAAATACAAGTTAAGAGGGGAGTGGAATCTCTGCCTCGTGATTTTTATTTTATTTGTATTTTACTTTTATTAATTAAAATGTTTTACCTACGTGACTTTACCGAAAAAAACTAAGAATATGAATAGGAGTTGGGGTTATAGATGCAGCAGGCAGAGGAGTTTTAAAACAGACACCTGGCCCTGCCGACGCAATCCGTTTGACGGAATGCACGTCGCGTCTCGGCAGGAGTAAACCACCGATAGACAGACTCGCTCACTCCGTCTCGTGCTAAATATAGCGCCGAGAAATGCAACCTGGCTTGTGATTGCACCTCCGGATGAAAGGCGCCACGATGGCGAGACGTTAACTGCCTCGCCTGGTATACAGGAGGTCTTGGGTCTGCTGTATATTTGGAGTTTGCGGTGTTTCTCTCTCCCCGTGGTCGCGTGCATTTTTCTCGGGGTCCTCCGGGTTTCCCATCCACATTTAGAATCAACCATCACGCGTTCCGAGTATTCGTCTGCGATAAATATCCACGTGATGACAAGCCCAATTCGTCAAGATTATCCATTGCGGTCGCCAGATCGCTTCTGAAAAACAGCTACATAGCTCGGTGGGCCTTACCTGGTAAAATTAAAAATAGCAGGAGTTTAAAGAGCCACGTCACCCGTACGGAGACGATCCATGCTCCGCGCACTGGGCAGAGAATCGGAATCCAGCCCAGGTTTTGCGGCGCGCTCGCACGCCAGGTGGCTCCTGGTGATTAAGACGACCCACTGCTGCGTTGGCACTGGTGCACAAGCACAAATAACAAAACAAACTTATTCATAATATAGGTTTTTGGGTCAGATCGCGTTATTTATAAATGTGTCGTAACCCCCCACCACCCGACACGCCCAAACAGTAAAAAATGTGTCACGTTTTCAAAGGACAAAATAATTGACTTCTTTAGCCCACCGGTGTGCTGAAGAGAGGATCAACAGCATTTTAAATGTGAGTAGTCCGACGTTTCGCTGGTAATTACAATCAGCTTCATCGGACAAGAATGGTGAAGCTCTCCTGTTGCTTCCCTTCTTAAATAGAGCAGCCTCAGGGTGACGTCATCATTTAATTAAATTCAATCTGGTGCAGTGATTTGAGGCAAGGAGGGGAGGGTATTGTAATTATATAGATTGGTAATCATTCAATTGTTATTCATTGGTATTTTCTTCCCTTATAAGGAATTGGAATTGCATTTATTCGATAATACGCTTCCAGGCCGCACTAAGCCTTTCACATTTTTTACTGTTTGGCTGTGTCGGGTGGTGGAGGGTTACGACACATTTATAAATAACGCGATCTGACCCAAAAACCTATATTATGAATAATATTGGTCGCGAAAGCCTACGTGTTAAATTAAAACAAACTTAGCACATTCGCCAGTAACACCGTGGCCTTAAAAGGGAAAGGAAGAGGTATGCGTATGTATGTGTGTTTAACTTCTTTCGCACCGTACGTAGCCAAACCGTGATAATCGTTGGTGCGGGGGGAAGGACAACAAACTAAACACAAAAATTAGTTCCAAAGAAATTAGTTTTCAGTCGAGATTTGAAAGTGCATTGCTTCAGTTCCTTCTTAAAATCTGAAAGAAGAGCGTTCCAGACGGCCGCAGAAGGGCATCTGAAAGCGCGCGATGCGGCGACCACCTTCGTTCGACAGCCAGCCAAAAGCTGCTGCTGCGAGGATGACCAGAGTTCGCGTGATGGTTGATATAATTGGTGATATTTCAAGCGATGGCCCTTCTTTACAGCACACAATTAGAGAGGCCGGAGAAATAGCGAATTATGTCTTTTCACACAGCTCACTCTTAAGTGTCCTGGCGGCTACTCTTGATTGACGGGGAGTGTGTGTGGGGTGTGGAGGGAGAGGGGAGGGAGGGGGACACTTTGAGAAATGCTGTCGACTTCTACGTTCTTATCTCGTATCGCGTGTAACAAAATAAAAATAAATTAATTCGCGCGAACTAACCCAGTGGGGTTAATTACCGAGATTCTTGGCACCAACAGCATGTGCTCGCGGTGCCAGGGGCTGCCAACAACGAAAAATATCTCTCCGTTCCCCTACGGTCGCGGATACTGACACGCGTGCGTGGATAATTATCGCGGGCGGTTGGGAGTGTTTGGAAGACTTCGATGTCTCCTTGACATGCAAGACATTTCTGGGATTCATATTGTGCTGGCGTCATGCAGCGCAACATCCGCTGGGGGTTAGACACAAGGTGTGAACTGGATTAACCCTCCCCCCCCCCCACAAGCAGTGCCAGATTATCCTCGTAGCAATAGGCCATGTACGGGCCCCGTACTTTCAAGGGCGCCGCGCTAAATGCTTTCAATTCCGGTTCAGTGATTCTGCACTTGCTCTATTACTATAGCACTATACTGCCTTCAACTTTTTGTAAACGACTGGGTGTTTAAGATGAGCGATTTGTCGTATTATCTGGCTGTATAGCAAATGAAAAACTACAATTACTTTATTATGCAAGTAAAAAAAATTGTGGTTTAATATTTACGTGTGTATTTTTATTTATTTAGGGCCCCTTTATAATATATTCTACAGGCTCCGTACTAGCTTAATCCGGCACTGCTCCCATGACCACGTCGTGCAATTAGAATTTTCACGATTGCGAATCTCAATTCCGTCTAAAATCGACTTAAAAAACAAACATCGAACGGTGAAGCTGCTGTTGCTGCTTTGGCAGCGGTGCACAAAAGCAAAAATAATTAAACGTAAAAAAATCAACACTTTCTTCACCAACACTGTGGCCTTAAAAGGGGGAAATAAGAATATAGGAAAGGTTTCGGGCAGTGACCCTTCATAGCTCATAGAGGAGGAGGCCCCTGCACCAAAAGAAGCATCTCTAATGCATGCAGCGGTCACGTGAAAAATAAAATAAACAATATATAATCAATTTAGAATAATTCATTCCCACGCATTGTGAGCTTCAGAATCGATTGTATTGATGAAACGACGCGTCGCTACACACTCCCTAGACGCACCCATCGCTTCGGTCAAATCCGTTTCCCACCAGCCGGTGGGGGAAACGTCACATTCCTGGGGCGAGCAGTGGCCGCAGGGCATCATCCACTGTTGGCGTCTTCCCAGAGCGTCACTCGTTGTGTCGGCCTCTTGTCAGGTGACGCTGCCGAAGCGAACCTAGCCCAGTGTCCCCTCTTGCCGAGCCACCGCCTGCTGTCTGCCGTCTCGCGCCACCTTTGCACGCTCGGACGCGAAGCTGCGATGAGACAAATCCTCAGCGGAGACACTGCCGCCCCCCCCCCCGGATGAAATACGCAGGGAGCATGAACCACGACGCGAACTCTGGGTCGTCAGCGCTTTTGGCTGGCCATCGAAACATAGAAGGAGCGGGCATCGATTCCATATGCGCTTCTGTTCTGCGGCCTGCCTGGAACGCCCTTCTTACCGATATTAGAAATCCGCCGGAGCCACGCACGTTTAAACCTCGATCGAAAACCAATTTCTTTAGAACCCGCTTTCGCGTGCCGAGCTTTCGTTGTTCATCCGCCGCGCGCTCACGATTGGCACGGTTGTCCGCGCACGGCGCGAAAGAAGTTCGACGCGCGCACGTGCACGCGCGTGACGTACTCGGCGCTCGATTGCATCAGCGCGTCGCGTCGCTGTCGTGAAACACCAAAAAAATGAGAGAGAGAACTTCTCGCGTGGCAGCTGAGCCTCGCTCGCCGACCGCGTCCGTCCGTGCGCCCTCCCTGCGCACCGCCGCGGTGCGCAGCTCGATTCCAAACACGTGGAAGCAATTATCCCGTGGTATTTAGCCCGTAAGGTGGACCTGGGGCATAGCGTGAGCAATCAGCCAGGAGGCCCATCCGGTAACCATAGACGCTTACACCGTTATAATAATAATAAAAAGAAGTGAACGCCCTCATAAAAGTTAAAATGTGAAATGAAAAATTTATGTTCATCCGAGAGGGTGGTGGGGTGGGGGGTGGTCGTTGCCACACGCGGAGAAGGAATGCAATTATGGGTGGAAAGGAACCGCTATTTTGCGTCCTTAACACATTGTGAGAGCCGTGAGTTCGGCGGTGGCCTAAGACGCGGGTCCCCACGGTGGCAGCAGCCGAGAGGCGGGCCACGTGACTCACGAGGTCGGAGTTCGGAGGGCCGCTGAGCTGGCAACCTCCGAGGTCCCGGGTTCGAATCCGGGCAGGAGCCGCCTGTGATTGAATCGCGTCTTCGCGCGCGGTGAGGTGGTGGTCCCGTGCCGGTCACCAATCGCTTGCGCGGAAAACCGCAGAATTCAATTTGGTTCTGCACTTCATTTTGATAAGTTCTGGCTCGGGAGAATGATACAAATATATATCTTTCGACTGTCACGTGCCGAACGTTGCACTGCCGCATACTGTGTGTGTATCAGAAGTCACTTGACGGGAATTCCGAGGTAGCTCTGTGATATCCGCTTCCGTCGGGGCGTTCTATAACTTGCAGGGTTGCATTGCTTCGCCGACATCACGATCGATATGAAATCGGTAGATATAAAAAAATACACCGCATATTTTCTTTTATCCGTTGGTATTCAGCAGAATGTGTAAATACGTGATCTTCCTGGAGGACGGAGGCACCTGCGAATCTCTCGCGGCAGAATACGTTAAAATACAATTACTGCCGGGGTGCCAATTAACTGCCCGTGAATTCGTGCGCGTGTTTGCGTGGAAAGGCGGTTGTCGGGCGCGGTGACACATTAGCAGAAAACCAGCTGGCTGTGTCCATCGGGGGAGGGGGGAGGGATTTACTCACGCGCGCGCCGTTGCTCCTCACCACTTGCTCGTGGTTATTTCACCAGCGTCGGGCAAAATAGGATCATTTGTCCTGGTGCGGAAGAAAAAAAATGAGATACGTGACTTCGCTGCCGTTAACATGCGTAGCATCGTTCTGCAGGGAGATAGCGTGTTTGCGTGCACGCGTGTCTGTCGTGCCAAGCGGTTAGCGCGCTGCGCTACGAACCTGGCGACCCGAGTTCGATTCCCGCTCACGGGCAAAATCAGTGACGATTATCTGAACCGGTCATGGGCCTCCCCTAGGTTGACTCAGCCTCAAATGAGTACCTGGTGCAGTGTGTAAACATCGCCACTGGGGAGACAAAGGCGGCGGTTTTGGCCTTCATAGGTGCCTGCTAACAGCACTTGCCCCAGCAGTCTTTTACAGGCTATACGGGGGATCTTTGTCTTTGTGTCTGTAGTGTAGCGGTTAGCGCAATGCACTTGGTTGAACCCCGGCGACCCGAGTTCGATTCCTCAACATCGGATGACGAATGTCTGAACCGGTCCTGCCCCTCCCCCCCTAGGTAGACTCAGCCTCAAATGAATACTTGGTGCGATGTAGGCGCGATGCAGGCGTGGTGCCGGCCACCAACTCCCTCGAGCGCCGTGCCGATCTTCATCGGTGCTCGCTGTGAATAGCTCGGATATTGCCGAATCTTCAATGTTCTTCAAAGCTGTCCGGATGGCTTTTTAACATAAACAAAACAGAACTTCATAATGAGAAGCATCCACTGCCCAGCAGTGGGATGGGTCACGGCGAGCGATGATGTTGAGAATGTGCGTTTTTGCCACATTCAGCCCTGAACTGTGGAGCATTTATTCTGTATCTCTACACTGTTCATAGTCAACGCCACTTGATGGACAACTGGGGTTTGTGCGAATTGTGACATATATATTTTTTCAAGTAGAATATTTCTTCCTCTTTCTTCTTGCTGTCACCAACCCCCTCGTCAAGAGTGAACCGCCGTGCTCGTGCGAGCTCCACGATCAAGGCGACGGCGATAATTCGACGGCGCGTCTGGACAGCCACGCCGCTCCTTCCCCTTCAAAGGCGCGCTCGCCGGTTTGATCGCCACGGGCTCGCTGGCTCCGTTGGGGCCTCTGGCGCCCGAAGGAGGTGACCCATCAATATTCGCGCTATCGCCCGATCTTTCGGGGTAGCTTGCCACGAACGCGAGAGAGAGAGAGAGGGAGCGGGAACGCCGGCTAGGGAGGAGGGAGATTTATCGCCGCCACCCTCCCCAGCGCACTGTATTGGAATTCTTCGGCTTTTTGAAGCGTTAAATATTGGCAGGAAACTACGGCGTCGGTTGAAAGAGGAGTTGTGGTTTTTTTTAGCTCGGAATTTGTGGCCATAACTCACGGCCTGCAGATCGCCAGGCGGCCGTGAGGAGATGGGTACATTGGGGAAGTCCCGAAAATATGTCTCCCTATGTCAGCCGTGTCTGTCTCCACATCTTCCCGTGTCTTCCGAGGCTTGTTGTCGCGCTACGGAGGCGAGATCTTAGCTACCTGGCCTGGTATGCAGGAGGTCGTGGCTTCGATCCCCACTCTGACGTATGTATATTTGGAGTTTGCGTGTTCTTCCCGTGGTGGATTTTTCCACGCGTCCTCTGGTTTTTACCTCCACACTTAGAATCAACATCACGCGTTTGGAATATTTGGCTGCTATTCGTTTCAACACGACGATTAAGCCACTTCGTTGAGCTATCAGTTGTGACAACCAGGTCACTTCCCAAAAAGAGCTACATAGCTCAGTGGACCTTACCTGGTAAAATAAAAAAACAAATAGCTTCATAACTAGTTTACAGTTTAGTTTGTCTGTGTACTGCGCGTGTTTTTTTTCACGACGTTCAAAGCGCCTGCCATGCGTGAAGCGTGACACGTCAGAGGTCAGAGGTCATGCTGGACGGCAGATCGAACCGGAGACCTCCGGTTGGCAAGTTCGGTGTGGGAACCCTTACACCACGACAGCCACTCGTTTATTGCACCAGGGCATGTAAATAACGACAATGGCTACCAAAAACTGGACTTGCAATCCCAAAGTTTGACCTGCCATCGCTGCAGTTGAAACTACGAGCACCCCCTCTGTCCACGCAGCGGTATAAAGTTCGCAAAGATGTACGGAGAACCAAGTAGTAGATCGGCAGATCGCGTGTGGTGTGGGATAGTGTGTGGGTACTCCCAGCTCTCCAAAGACGTCGGGTCGTTGTGGAAGAGTAGGCCAAGTTACCCTCTGGAGGAGACCTCTAGAGCTTGCTCGAGTGCAGGCCCTTCCACCAGCAATGGCGTGGACAAGCCATTGCAGGGCTGTGCCTTTACCACCTTACCTTTTTCGTGACCAGTATATTATTTCATAAAATTAAGTATTGCAAATGGTAAAATTTGTTTCGGATGACTCAGCCTGTGCCATTAATAGTGACGTAATTGCATAGTTCCAGTTGATGTTCATTTTCCAAGATGTATAATTTATTGGTCGGAGAAAAAATCCAATTTAAACTACAGTTTCCCGAAGTGAAGGGTGTTATTTTGCATTCATCTTTGTGTTGGAATGATTTCAGAAAGCATTGATTTTTTTTGGGTAAAAAAAACACAATTATTCCTGCGACTTTAAAGGGTCCTCTGGTTGTCAGTGAATGATGTCCCGTGTAGAAAGCGCCATTATAACAAGTTAGTGTGGGTGGGTATAGCGTGGTGTGGTTGGTGTGTGCATCGATTCATATTGATTCTCGAGTTCACGATACAAACTTTGAATGGCATCGTGTTTACAAATCAATGTTTTTCAAAGCGGCTTGGGGTGCTTTTTGGAAGAAAAGAAAACTGAACTTGATCATGAAAAGCAACGCATCGACGCGCCAAAAGAAGAAAGTGTTTAATTGGCGCATATCACCTGCTACGACGTACCAATTGGAAACTGGAAGCTGACGATAATAAAGACGGGATGGAAGCTGAGAAGTGCGCCGAAGAGGGATAGAAAACCGCGTGCTTGGAGTTAACACCGAGAGACAGAACGAGGAGCACAACTTAGAATCGGAATCGTAATATTTTTTCATACTGGAGGAATCCGATGAGCTATGAAGCTCTTCTTTCTTCACAGACGTCCAGCACAACTGAGAGATATGGAGTTGATAATTTGTTTATTACCCTTCTATCTGGCAACAAAACTGACAACTTTTTTACAAGGAGTCATGTTTGCATAGACCACAATACCTGCAGTCATAATGCAAACAAAAACATAACTCTGATAATGTATGCACTGTCCTTGAAGTTGATTGGTCCACACCCGAGACAGCTTTCCTTAGAGCCTAGTCTCACATGGGTTGGACCAGATGACGCCAAAAGGCGCACAACTCAAAGACAATGCACCATCAGAGTATGAGAGCTCGGGGTAAGCATATACACCATTGGAACCTCATTTGCCAGTAAAAAAGATAATTGTTTTTTTTTACCCTTCTATCTGGCAACAAAACTGACAACTTTTTTTACAAGGAGTCATGTTTGCATTATGACTGCAGTTATTGTGGTCTATGCAAACATGACTCCTTGTTAAAAAGTTGTCAGTTTTGTTGCCAGATAGAAGGGTAAAAAAACAATTATCATATTTTTTACTGCCAAATGAGGTTCCAATGGTGTAAAAGATATCGAGTTGCCCGTTCAAGGTGAATTATCTCGGACCAGGACGCATCCCCAGAAGGGATTGTTTGTCGGCGGTTAAGACAAACGGTGGAATGTCACCCAGAGTGTGTCTACCGCAGTAGCGGGCACAGGTGGTGCTGTCATCTCAGTCAGGCGACCCATGGCACCGCCTGCTGGGTCGGTCCCGTGACCTCCTCCTGCCAGCGTGGCGTTCGACACTTCCCGTGGCCTTAACGTGCACCTAGCCTGGCACGAGCGCCGTGGGGACGTCACCGCCACTTAGTTGCGAATGGCGGTTGTTGTTGTTGTTCTTCACCGCAGAGGTGGAGCAATGAAAATCGGCTTTTCCACAAACACGAGATTGGACGGTTCCAATCGTGAAATCGTGACAAATGGCAGTGGTGGTGGTAAGCCATGGTGGTTGTGGTCGGTAATTGTGGTCAGGAGCAGCAACAGGAGCAACTACAGCAGCAACATCAGAAATAGTAGCAGCATCAGCAACAGCAGCAGCAACAGCAGCAGCTACAACAGCTACAGTAATAGGAGCAGAAGCTCTGGGGTTGGATGGGCTCTCGGGAGAAGCTCTGACCGGTGACCGCGGGGATTGTCTCGCTGATTGCCGCGTTGCCACTAAAAGCCGCCAGGTTTGCTCGGCGGCGGATTCTAAGAGGAAGCGGTAATTAAATAGAGCCGACACGGGGTCCCACTGCCAACGCGTCGCGGCGTGACGGCAGAAAGAGAAAGCGAAACGTTAACGCTGCGATAGGCTTCAAGTGCGCCGGAATTATACAGAGTTTGGGCCAAAAGCAGTGCCGGATTAAGCTAGTGCGGGGCCTGTAGCATATGTTATGAAGGGGCCCTAAATGAAAAAACACGTACATATTAAAACACAATTTGTTTTACTTGTATAGTAAAGTAATTGTATTTTTTCATTTGCTATGCAGTCAGATAATACGACAAAACGCTAACCTTAAACACCCAGTCGTTCATAAAAGTTGAAGGCAGTATAGTACTATAGTAATAGAGCAAGTGCAGAATCACTTAACAGGAATAGATCGCTTGAAAGCGTTTAGCACGGGGCCCTTGAAAGTGCGGGGCCATTAGCTGCTACACATGTAGCTGCTACACATGTAGCTGCTACACGTGTAGCATCTACACGTGTAGTAGCTACAGGTGTAGCTACACGTGTAGCTGCTACACGTGTAGCTACTTTTGCTACTGGAATAATTCGGCACTGGCCAAATGGGGTTATCATTTTATTTATTTATTGCTGCCTTAGTTTCGTCCCCCCTTGAGCCCGTGTGTGTTTTGCGCACACGCGAATGTAATGTCACGAAGTTGTATTATCATTATTGTTGTTGTTATTGTCGTACTGCGTCAAAGGACACGAAAGTAACGCTCTGCCCGGGACTCTGGGCGAGACAGCTAAAACAGAACAACACAACACATCTGTCAATAGCCCTGCGTTAAAAGGAAACATATACAGGTACGTGCAATGAAGTAGGACCATTGCCCGAAACGTTGCCGACTCTATATGTTAATCTTAAGGCAGTGTTATTGACGAATGTGTTGAGATGTTCGTTGCTTGTGCACCACACCCAACTTAGCTTCACCAAAGCACGCGTTAGGAATAGCAGTCAGGTCTGCGTTCTTCTCAATCATTTAGCCAGGAAATCCACACTGACTGTCCTATCCAGGAGGTGGGGAGGGCGGGTGGGGGGAGGCTGGAGAATACCCACAGAATACTCACGGTGCATACAAAAGATCCCCCGTAATAGCCTTAACAGACTGTCGGGGCAAGCCCTGTTAGCGAGCACCTATGAAGGCCGGCACGGCACACGAGGGGGTGGGTGGCCAGCACCACGCCAGACCGCCTTTGTCTCCCAAGTGGCCATGTTTACACATCGCACCAGGTACTCATTTGAGGCCGAGTCGACCCAGGGGAGTCCGAGGACCGGTTCAGATAATCATCACTCTTGTTGGCCGTGAGCGGGGGAATCGAACACGTGTCGCCGGGTTCATAGTGCGTCGCGCTCGCCGCTACGAGGGAGATGACACGCAGCACCGCCATCCCCTGGCCACACAATCGCCTCCACGCAGCGCCCCACGCCTCTGAAACCCCTCCAAATCATAACCAGACTCAGACTCGCTCAGCTTTTTTAATCCGAGACCTGATGCCATGTCTGGTAATTTTCTCGTAGGCGAGCTTGCGGTGACAACTGTTAGCGCCTGCCTGTAAACTTACATATCACACGAACAATTGCCCTTTAGACCTTTAATAACTTTTGATTTAAAGCTTTCGTGACTCACGTAGAAGGGAAGTAATACAATAATAAAGTAATATAAATATAAAACAATACAAATTCTCACGACGTTTCGACTGCAACACAAGCAATCGTCATCAGGTGTGAA
>CM025635.2:2158364-2174467 GCA_014621495.2 Entosphenus tridentatus | reverse complement strand
GATTCCAAGGGATACTACCCCGTATATATATACTGGTTTAGGGGAGGAGGATGGGCCAGGACCGGCCCACTTTTATTATTATGGTAAGGTGCGGCTTGAGACTACGGCTAGCCGGTCTTGGCCCATCCCCCTCCCCTAAACCAGTATATATACGGGGTAGTATCCCTTGGAATCTCTCATTTACTTGATTACAGCAAGCGTGCTGTGACGGTTCCACCTGAAGACGGAAGCTTGTATTGCCTCCGAAACGTCGTGATTTTTATTTTATTTTTACTTTTATTAATTTTGATTTTTTACCTACGTGACTTTACGGAAAAAAACCTAAGAATATGAATACTTGCAGTCACGAAAGCTTCAAATCTAGAATAAATCAGAGACCCGTCAAAATTGAGCTTTAAATAAAGCAGGTGGGCAGGCTTGGACAGGACGCATCGCTACAAGGGATTGTGGTCGATGGATGAGACTGCTGATGAGTTGGCAACAACAACACAAATATTAAGAAGATATAAGACGGTCGAAAAGGTGACCGCCGCAGAGATGAAGCGACGAGATCAGTTAGCGTTGTAGGAAAGAGATGGAGAAAGAGATGGAGATTGAATCTCTGGACTGCGAGCGTGCCGACACAAACACTGCTCGCATGGACGCTTTGCGTGGGAGACGAACAACGACACTGCCTCCGGTGTGCCGCACAGGGGAAGTGGGTGACATTGCTGACACATAGGGATCAATGACTACTTTTGTTTCTTGCTGTTGTGCTCGTGCGCCTGTGTTGACATTGCCATGAGGATGCCGTCCTTCTGGCATTGTCTGCGATGTCTTTAGGCTCGTTCAGTGCAAGCGTGAGCGACGGAGGTTGACCGCATTGTGTATGTCATCTTTATATATTCATCATCACCACCATCACCATCACCACCACCACCACCACCATCACCACCATCACCACCACCATCACCACCACCACCATCACCACCACCACCATCACCACCACCATCACCACCACCACGCTAGTTTGCTCAGGAAGAACCTCACTGAAATCTCCAGACTCTTTTTGTTCAGGAGGGTTCTGTCAAGTTTTTCGTAGCAGGCGGCGACATTGCTGCTGCTGCTGCTGCTGTGTGCAATTCTAATTGTGTAATTTTCAGGTAAATTTCTGTTTTCAGCATTGGGATCTTTGGCCAATTCCAGTTACGTTGTGTGTTTCTGTTGTGTGGTTAACTATGGGAGGAAACCGGAGAAACCTGCGAGGAAAAAAAACCCGATGAAAATCAAGTGTAGAACGTATAAAGTCCACGCAGAAAGGAACCCGCGTCAGGGATTGAACCCAGGTAATTGAATCCAGGGTCGTTTTGCTGTTAGGCAGAGCACTGCCACAGCCACCGTGGAAGCTCTCATTTGATGGCAAAGAACTCTCGTCTGAGTCGGATGTTAAAATCCTGCTGATGCTGCGTTAAAAATGTATTGTAATTACACCCCATATTTTCCATTTATGATGCCTATTGGAGCCATAATGGCTTTAGTTTTACGAAATTTAAGCGACTGCACTGACATTCAGTGGAAAGTGCCGTTGGTGTGGAGTTTGGCAAACCCGCTGCCTTGGCTTTGGCATTAGAACAAAAGTAGTGCAAAGAAAATCTCCCGTCCGTGGGATATTATTCACAGATTGACGGAGCCCCATGTATAAAAAAATGAGAAATTTACGTGCAATAAGAGTCTACTTAAATTACTCTATCATAAAATGTGCATGTTCGGCCGTGCACAATAAGTTTCACAGCATGGCCACACCGGGCGCCATTGTTTTATATTCGCCCTTAAATGTTCCACTTATTTATCGGCGTTGGCCAAGAGAGCTACGAAGCAACGGAGCGATTTACGTTAGCAGTCGTTTTGTTGTTATTGTTGTTGTTGCTGCTGCTGCGGTGGCTATTGATTAACTCACTGGCGTACGGTGTTTTTTTCTGCAATATTTTTCTGTCTTTTCTTGGATTTTCTGTTTGCACTCAGTCACATATTCACTTTAAGATGTTTTTTTGTTCATGTTTTTTTTTTGTTGCGGTTGCACCCGATTCAAAAACCGAATGGCTCACAGGGCTACACCTAATAAATGAACTTGAACTGCCATGGCCAGTGACACGGAGCGAGCGCGTAACGCTAACAAATACGAAACGAAATTTAAAAAGAAATACCAAGCGCGGAGGTAAAACAAAAAAGGAGTTGGTGAAATTGTAGTAAATCGGCGACGGCTCTCGCTCGTAATTGGATTAAAGTGAGCGCGGTGCGACGGCCCCGGGGGGCTTGACTCGACCTGACAGCAGCGCACGTGACGCAGGGAGCGACAACTGTGAATGTGTACGGTCGAGCGAGCGAGCGAGCGTGCGTGCGTACGAGCGTGCCGGACGATATGTGGTGCCAAGAGCAAATCCTGGCCCGTGGAATTATGTATGGCCCAGGTCCCGTGGATTAGCGGGGCCGTTCCGTTCAGCGACCGCATTGGCTCCTTGTCGCGTCCTGCTTTGCATCCGCGGCTGTCTTTGCGCGGCGACAAAGATCGCCTTCAAAGACTGTTGGGGCAAGTGCCGTTCGTGAGTTCCTACGAAGGCCGGCACGGCGCACGAGGTGGTGGGTGGCCGGCACCACGCCCGTCCGCCTTTGTCTCCCTCGTGGTGATATTTACGCTTCGCGCCAGGTACTCATTTGAGGCTGAGCCGGCCCAGGGAGAGCCCAGAACCGGTTCAGGTAATTGTCACCGGTGTTGGTCGTGAGCAGGAATCGAACTCGGGTCGCCGGGTTCGTAGCGCGGCGCTCTTACCGCGACACGATACGCGTCAGGGCACACGTGTTGTTTGCACATGAGGCAAGCGCCATGCTCAAAGACAAAGATCCCCATATAGCCTTTAATAGGCTGCTGGGGGGTCCTTCATGACGCAGTGGATTGACAAAGGACCGTGAATAGTAGTTCACGCGCTATTTTATTATTGTTGCTGTTATTTGTGTCAGACGAGCGCGGCTGTGTTTAAACCACAACGATATATGACATACAGTCCTATTAGAGTATAGGATTTACACATTTTACAACCTTATTTATGCTTAACACATTTCTATGCTACAAACAAACAAATTGCCATATTTGTAAATTATTTATTTCGTCTCGTAAAAATATTTTCTAGGTATGCGGTAAATTCAAGTTGCTGGAACAGTAAACGCGCCTATATAGTACACTGCAACATCGGGAAATGTAATTTAAAAAAAGACTTGAGTTTACGATTCCACGGGAATATAAGACTGAAGCTAGTCCGCTCCAACGAGCCAGTTAAACTCGCAAAGATCACATGTTTTATGTTCACATGGACGTCCCGAACAAAATGCGATGGAAAAAAGTGAAATCAATTTCGAGACCGATGTTTCCTTCCAACTTAACCCTAATCCTTTCAATTCACCCGACTCATCGGCCGCTGCGAGGTGACCCGCAAGGCGATCGAGACGCGATCCGTGCCCTGCTCGTCGCAAACGTTCAGCCGAAATCGACTGGCACACGCAGGGGCAACCTCGGGCCGAGGAGGCACCCAGCGATAGCGCTCACTCCGAACGTTGCCCAAAGCAAATTGCCCACAATTGAAACGCGTGGGCGCAAGCGAAGGGCCCGCTTGCGCCCACGTGTTCTCGCTTGGCAGGAGGAAAATCGGTGGGAATCCACGTTCAAAGGCGTGGAATATGAGCCCCACCGACACTGCCGCTTCAGTTAAGCTTCATGCCCAGATCATACCGTGGACACTTGCACCACGACAGTGGCATGAATCTCGCTGGCCGACCGTTGGGCCAAACGCTGGGCTCCCTGTAGTGGAGGCCCTTCCGTCAGCAGTGGCGTAAGATAGAAATTGCAGGGCTGCACCTTTTCCTTTACCACCTTCTCTGACGGAGAGGCGAGGAATACCTCGGGAACTGTTGCAGCATTCACGCGAGGTGGAGCTTCTCCTGATATGTTTGCTTCTATGTTAACTACCTCGCCGGGCGAGATATTAACTACCTGAGATGTTAACTACCTCGCCTGGCATACAGGAGGTCGTGGTTTTCATCCCGACCCTGACGCCTGCTGTATATTTGGAGTTTGCATTACTCTCTCCCTGTGGTCGCGTGGATTTTCCGTCGGGCCCTCCAGATTTTCCCCTCCACATTTAGAATCAACGTGCGTTCAGAGGAGTTGGCCGCGATATATTTCCACATGATGATAAGCCCACTTCGTTGAGCTATATAATTTGTGGGCAGATCGCTTCTGAAAAAGAGCTATATAGCTCAGTGAATCTTACCTGGTAAAATAATAGCCAATAGTTGAATAGTTTACAGTTTAGTTTGTCTGAGCACTGCGCAGGTTGGGGCGGTCGTGCCACGTGTTGTTGTGCACGATGCCCAAAGCGCCCGATACACGTGACGCGTGACAGAGGTCAGAGGTCATTCTGGACGGAAGATCGAGCCGGAGACGTCTCCGGATTGTGTTTTAGAGCACTTGGCTTCGTTGAGCTGTCATTTGTGGGCTGGTCGCGGTGAGGTATGGGGCCGTCCATAAATGACGTCATGCACCTAGGGGACGGGGTGGGGGGTCAGATATTTGTGACGATGTGTGACGAGGAAGGGGGGGTTTGAGAAATGTGACGTCACATCAAAACGCGCAACTTAAAATAAATATAGAATTGTTATAACAACACTAATTGTTATAACAACACTCCTACAACATCAGAGTGCAGCGCCACATTAAATTCGCACTACAATGACAATAGTTCAAAGCGATTTGAAGCATGTTTTATTTTCAAAATGGAAATATGGTGTTGGGGTGTGGGGGGGGTCAGAGCTTTGTGACGTCATATTTGAGGGGGGGGGGGTCTGACTTTTTGTGACGCCGTGTGACGAGGGGAGGGGGCGGGGGGGGTCAAAAATCGTCCAAAATCGCGTGACGTCATTTATGGACGGCCCCGATGGCCATAATCCCCACTCCGATGGCTGACGCGCCCCCAGACCGGGAATTGCTGGGGGTGTCGTACTCGAGCCTCGACGTGCTCCTCCGTCGAACGAACCCCGCTCAGGAGGATCGTGGAGACCGTCGGTAAGTCGACCCGTGTGTGCTCGCGTCGTGATTTCGCGAGAAGGGTCCGGCGATTTTCGACTGGCGAGCGGGTCGGGCATGGGGACACGTGGGTCCTGCTATCGGCATTCGAGGGTCGTGGATTACTCCGTCGTATTTTGTCCATAATAGAGGTTTGGTCGCGAAAGCCTACGTGTTGAACGTCGTATTTTTCTTTGCCAATTAGGGTCCAATTGTGCCGTCGGGGGTCATAGCAGGAAGCGACGAGGGAACGCCCCCCCCGCTCCCCCACGAGAGCGAACAGAGCAAAGCAGAGCGGAGCCGCGCGCGGGTGGGAGAAAGGCCACCCCCAGACATTAGCGACCACTGCTCTCTCGGGGATTGCATTCCCAAGACAATGTGGTTGATAAGCGCGCGTCTGGAGTTTGCCCGGCGCGTGCGAAAAGGCTGCTCGTCACCATAATAGAGGATTCCTTTTGTTGTTGTTGTTGTTGTTATTAATGTTTGTTTGTTCTAATCATCACCGCCGGACCAACGTTCCCCTGGCCGTCAGATTTGCCCCAGGTTAAAGGCCTTGCGCTTTTCCTCTGCCCTATGAATGCCCCTTCCGTAGGTAGGAAATGACACGCCGCGCTATTTCTGTGGTCACGTTTAGATGCTTTACAAATGGAAATTGTACGGGGGTTATCTTTTGACTACGCAGCAATTTTTTGTTGTTGTTAAGCATCCAAACACCACGCTGATATTCAAGCTTCTGACTCCCGTCAGCCCGTTGAACAATTGCTGCTACTTTTTTTGTTACCAGATGTTATTGGCCAGCTTTTGTGGATTATTCTTTGTGGATTATTCCCTTCGCCCGCTGTAAACGCTGCCGCCTGGAAGGCCATTAAGGCTGACGGTCGAAGTGCTGTGTGTGTTTAAAAAAAATATGTATGCGGAGAGTTGGACATAAGCATTTATTAAATATTATACGACTTGTGAAACGTGCGGTCGTTAGTGTCTGGGCTGAGACTGACAACTCAACGCTTAACAGAATACTGCTTTTAATAATATAATACTTTTTTTTGCGTGGAATTCCCTTCCTGGGTCCATGAGGGAATCTGAGTCTGTTACACTTCATAAATATCCTCTTAAAGCTCACCTGTTTTGCAGGCTTTTTCCGTAACTTGAACTTCATGTGAAGCGTTTTGAGCGAATTGCGGCGATAGAAACCCGAGATTATTATTATATTATTATTATTATATCTTTGTCCAGACTGAGTCCATCAACTCTCCAAACTTAACAATCCATATTAGTCTGCAAGTGGTCTGGTGACTCTGAGCTCAGAGCGTTGAGCTGACACCGCTGAGATCCTGGCTCCAGTTCCAAGGAATTTCAGCGCGGCCACCAACGACTTGCACAAAAATCCCATCACATTAAATTTGTTTCTGCGCTTACCTTAGTAAATTCCAACGCGGCAAATTAAAATGTCGGTGTGATTGCCATGCATTAAACATTCTTCTCAAATGCACAATGGGTGGGGAAGTGCTGCCCGAAGCACGAATGGAGCAGAGGTCATTCGAAGGAATCTCAGAGGTAACTCTGTGATGTTCGCTCCTGCGATGGGTTGAACTGCTCTGCGAGACAACCGCCGGGATTCTTCATCTCTCGCGACGTGACGTCAATAGCGCGATCGGTGTGGGGGAAGAGGGGGGGTAACACTGTGGGAACACGACAACAGCAAGAACAAAAGAAATCCAATTTTAACAGAGGTGGCTGAAACCCCTGGATTCGAACCCCGGATTTTCGGGATGTGACCTCGGGCATTAACCCCCCGTGACCCCGCGCGTCCATCCACCGCTGCTCTCCCCGCGCTCGCCCACGGCTTCCTGAGGATACGCCGACGTGGGTCACGTTGCCGCCTCCGCCGTCTCTCGAACTGACAGTTTCGCAATTAGCGCGCGGACCGAGTCCACAAGGACGTTCGCATCCCACGCTTACAGGGGCGTCATCGGCAGCTCCCCGCCCGCTCGCTGGCGACGGGCGGTGTGATTAGCTTCTGAAATGGATAACCCTTCATGCGAAGGCAGGGGCCAGATGTTCCCATTCTTTCCCCTGCGTTTTTGTTGTTGTCTAATTTCTGATTCCGACTGCGTCCTTTCCGTTTGGTTCACATTCTTTTCTTCTTCCCCCCCCCCCGACCCCCACCCTTCACCCCGCCATCGTCAAATTTTCGAATACAAAAGACCTGAACAGTAATAGCACGGAGGCAGTTTAAAATGTCCAAATGCAGGAGAGAACTGAATGGATTTATTTATTCAAATAGAGAGATGAAACGTGCGCGCGACCGTTTCCATCTATCATTATATATTTTTTCATCGCGCGCGAACACGACCAGCGTGAGTTCACGCGCAGACACTCGACCGCGTAGGAATATTTACACGCTCAGATATTGGATTGATCGTTGGCACAGTGGTTAGCTCACTGCACGACGAACTGGGTGACTTGAGTATGTATGTTGAACCTTATATAGCCGACCGTGCTAATCGGAGGTGCGGGGGAAGGACAACAAACTAAACACAAAAAGCACTTCTAAAGAAATGAGTTATCAAACCAGATGATTTCAAAGTGCGTAGCTCCTAGTGGCTTCCTAATATCGGAAGGAAGAGAGCGTTCCAGACGGCCGCAGAAGCGCGTCTGAAAGCGCCGCGCGATGCGGCGAACGTCGTCGTTCGATGGCCGGGCCAAAAGTCGCTACGAACATCGGTGGCGAGTGATATCTGAAGCGGTGCTGGATTACCCCCTCCACCGACCGATACTGCAGTGTGATCAAACAACCCTCCCCCCTTACCCGCCCCCATGCCCGACGCGACATTAACGTGCTGTACAATTCACAGTTGCTCTGGAGAAAAGAACGTTAACACGAAGAAAACACGCGAATTTAATCATAATAGTTTACAACTCTTTATCAATCCACTGCTGGACGAAGGCCTCACCCATGCCCCATGCTGAGCGTGGAGGTTATTCGACCATACTTCACCCACGCTGGTTCGGCGTGGCTCGTCGCCGAAGGAAGGGGCATCCGAGGGCCGGATCGGGATCTCACCACCGATGCCCATCGAACTGAGCTCGCGTCGTTTCGTAGCACGGTGGCCCAGCAGCAGAGGTCGCAAACGGGTTTTGATTCCTTACCCGTACCCGTACCCGGCCGCACCAAGGTCGCAAATGGGTACCCGGACCCGTACCCGGCCGGGTACGGGTAGCCGTTCCCTACCCGTACCCTACCCGAAATGAGTGACAAACGGTTACTCACCAGTGACTCACGGCCTACCCGTACCCGTACCCGGCCGCACCAGGGTCGCAAACGGCTACCCGTACCCGTACCTGGCCGGGTACGGGTAGCTGGGTATCGGGTAGGGTACGGGTATTGGGTAGGGTACGGGTATCGGGTACCCGGTTGCGACCTTTGCCCAGCAGACACCGCTGGGCCACCGCCCCGCCCCGCCTCGCCCCGTGTCTTCCATTCTACGTCGCGACGCAAAGTCGGGTGCGTGCGCGTGTGCACGCGGCGCGTCAGCAGTGCGCGCGCGCCGTTGCGATGAGATGGGGGCCTCAGGCATTGCTTTGCGAGCGCCGCGTTTCATCGGCCGCTCGCCGGTTTTGCCGTCTCGTTCTCTACACGCGGCGCACCGCTCTTAATATGCGAACTTGTCTCTTTTCGCTCGCATCAAGTCGGTCGCCGCAGCCTGCCCGCGCGATCACTTGGCAGCAGTGTCCCGCCGGACGTGGCACCGCTCGCTCGTGTCGTTTTGCGCTTTGAAGAGCACTCCATGAATAAGTAACGCGGACTTGACTTAATGAAAAGAGCGGTTCCCCCCGCTTTGGCCGAAGTGCAGGCAGTGGAATAGATAATGAAATAACCGTGCCCATTTGAGTATGAACAAATGATGTCTCCGACTTGCCCTATCTGGCCCAACTAAGCAGATGTCCTCCTTATAATGTCGACGTGACCCAGGGCTATTGTAAAATTAATGGCTTTTTGAAGATGGCTCTTACAGCTTGGCAGCGGGGGCTTTCCGACTGGAATTCATTCAGTGGAGATGCGTCGAATCTCCCTGGCGCGGCGTTGGATGCGCGTACGGAACCGAGGGCCTGCTTTTTGTCACGCGTTCGGCATCGCGGATGCTTCCCTCGATCTCGGCGGGTTCCCAAACTTCCCCCCCCCGCCCCGAGGGGGAGGGGGGGGGGGCGGGTGGTGGTATTGGGCACGAGAACACCGGTGCTTCAAACTATTAAACAATAAACTACTTTTTTTTATTTGACCACACTCAGCCACGTAGCTCTTTTTCAGAAGTGACCTGGCCACCAATGATGTAGCTCAACGAAGTGTGGGGGCTTCAGTGGAAACGAAGAGCGGCAGCCAAACAGTCTAAACTGCCAGTCACTTCTGCCGCGTGCGCGCGCGTGCCCGTGCGCATGCCCGTGCGTGTGCTCGTGGCGCGCGCGCGCACACGCACGCGCGCGTGATTGTGCAAGTGGAAGTTTGTGAAAGTGATTTTTGCGAGCGCAGCTCAAAAAAAAAATTGTAGTTTTCTTTTTGATTTATTATTAAATGAATCTCTCGGGACCAGTTAAGAGTGAAATGCAGCCAGCGGTGAGAGTGGGTGGCAGTGAAAGTGAGACGCTTATCCTCCCGTAAGTGCGTGCCCTGCGTTCCCCTCTCCCACCACCCGCGTCGCGTGGCTCTCATTGCGCTCGCGGAGAGACAGCTGTGCAAATCGCGTTCGCCTTGGCCCGCTGCCCGCCGATCGCCGCTTTGTCCGTGAGCCCCAGTTCCAGTATTCGACGTTGGAAACGTAGAAATGTGGAAGTCACGGTATGAAGCTGATCTGCGGTCATCCTCGCAGCAGTGGCTTTTGGCTGCTGGGCCATCGAACAAAGGCGGCGGTCACCGCATCACACGACGCTTTCAGATGCGCTTCTGCGGCCGTCTGGAACGTTTTTTCCTTCCACTGGAGCTACACACTTTTGGATCTAGATTCACAAACTAATTTATTTAGAACTGCCTTTCGTGTTTAGTTTGTTGTCCTTCCCCCGCACCTCCGATTAGCACGGTTGACTACGTACGGTGCGAAAGAAGTTCAACGTACATACGAAGCATATTCGTCCTGCAGTCCCACGTTTTACTGCCATTTTCCATATTAAAAGAATGCTCGTGTTGCTTTAGGTGAAAACATTCTGACAAGTGCCAGTTCACGCGTTTGGTGTTGTGATGGCACAACGTGGTATGCCAACGCATCTCCACCTCTGCCCAGACTAAAGATTCTACTCGTTGTCACCACCCTATAGATGGCAAACCCCGAGTTGTACCAACATCTTCAAGTTTCCAATACAAGTGGATCACGCCATTACCTTGTTGAATGAGTACGTTATCGCGTAAGACATCGTGATTAGCCAATACACAAACGGGTATCGCCAATATTTTTCTTTATTGATGAAAACGAAATTATCTTGAAAAGTCCTGCGAGATGAAAACAAAAAGGCGTCCAGGACGGTGCCTATACCGACGATCATATTCCTTCATACGGCTGCTCATGTAGATGCAGAGTAACAACCACAATCTCACATTCAGGTGGTCAAGCCAGATAACCCCGTCAGGATACAGCGGACTGCACCGCCGCTGTGATGTCTCCTTCGTATTTCATACAAACATATGAACATCGACAACTCGTACACACATTTGCCACCTCCAGCGGTGTCAAATTCCACTGCGGCCCCGTGGACTAAGCTTGCTGCATTACCGCTCGCTGCCGATGCAGCGGGGCAGCGTCAGCAGCAAAGCAGTGGCTCAGGGGGTAACGTGACACCGAGGCATTCGTGACCGGGGGTCGGGCCATCATCAGGGGCGACCCTGCCTGCCCCCCCCTTCCACCCGGGGACCTCCTCTCCTGCCACACGCCACCGCCGCTACCGCCAGCTGATGCTGATTTGCCGAGGCGGCCGTAACGGGGCACGCGAGACTCACAAATTAGGGCGGCAGAAACATGAGGACACTGCCCACCCTCCGAGCGAGGAGCGTGAGGATACCGCCTGCCCGGTGGGCAGCGTGCGTCACGAGCCTGAACTCGAGCCGCCCACAGATGCATTCTGGGTTTTTAGTTCGTTCGCTTATTTTTTTGTTATGCTGGCGTAATTAAAAAAACGCGCTTACTCCCACCCCCCTCTCCCTCTCTCTCTCTCGTGTGAAATTGCAGCCGTTTGTGATGTACGTTGCTAAGTTCGCGAGTAAATATATATATTTTGAATTTAATATATTAGTTGTTGGTGTGCTGTGTAAAGTGTCAGATTTAAAGAGCGCCGTTCAGAAATGTAATTCGGAATGAAATTGTAGGAATGCTCTAAAATGGTGGTTCGGGCGAGTTCTCTTTGCGAAGCGTTTCGCTGTGCCACTTGAAGGTGTGGAAATTTAAGAGTAATTAATGATTTGACAAATAAATGTAAAGACTCATGGGTTCGTTACGCTGTGCGTTAACCGCTGCACCACCACAGCACCCAAACCTCTCTTTGACCTTTGACGTTAACCAACAACTGTCATCGACAACGAATGGCACAGCCCAATCGCAGAAATGCTTCATGAACATAATTTTAGCAACAACAAAAATAACATATTCTTGGTTCTTTCAGTAAAGTCACGTCGAAGGGAAACAATAAAATAAAAACAATTTTAAACAATTAAATTCTCACGACGTTTCGACTGCAACACAGCAAGAAAATGTTATTGCTGTGTTTTTCACACCCGATGATGATTGCTTGTGTTGCAGTCGAAACGTCGTTAGCATTGTATTGTTTTATATTTTTATTATTTTATTGTTTCCCTTCTACGTGACTTTACCGAAAGAACCAAGAATATGAATCCCTGCAGTCACGAAAGCTTTAAAAAAAAGAGACTTGTGTTGCCTCCGAAACGTCGTGATTTATAATTTTATTTATATAATTATTTCTATTATTCTTACTTTTATTATTTATTTTTACCTACGTGACTTTACCGAAAAAACCCAAGAGTATGAATCCTTGCAGTCACGAAAGCTTCAAATCTCGAAAAAAGAACATCATCAAAGAGAGAAAGAAGAAAATTGCCGACAACCAGACACCTTCCTCAGAGACGTGAAAACAAATCCATCCCAACTTTAAACAAATTTTAAACGACGGCTGCGTCCCTAGAGAGCTCAGCTTCCACCCAACACATGTCAGCTCGTCAACAACGGCCGAGCGATCGGCGGCTCGGAGCTGCTCGTCTATGGCCTGAAAGCTTCGCAAAGCAAACAAATAAATGAATGTATTTTTTTTTATAAATAAAGAATACGAGGTGCATTGCACGTCGTCGTCTGATGCCACCATGCCGCTTTGATGAAACGTGAAGGCGTTGCTGCTTTACGCTGGCCCATCAGCCAGCATTGGGATCCCAAGATGGAGTGCGCATGATAAATTTGAATTATTATTAGTATTCAATTCTAAAAGGTAAGAGGTGCAGCCCTGCAAGTGCTTACTTAGGGCACTGCTGGCGGAAAGGAACTGCACGAGAGCAAGTTCGAGAAAGACTCTCTAAGCGGCCAAATGTCTTGAAAGATGTATGAATACCCAGAATTTGCCCTCCCAAACTAGTTAGGTGCACCCAATTATACTTCTTGGTGCATAGAGGCGGAGGGATTTAGGAAACTCGCCCCATCTTTTCAACGGTGAATGTTAATTTTAGTTTTAACCATAAGCTTGCGGTGGTCTTAATGAGCTCTGATATACAGCCATTTGTCAGTCCACTGCTGGATGAGGGCCTGCCCAGGCATTTGCAGGTCGTGTGAGTTATTTGACCGTAATTCTCCTTGATAGTCAGCGTGGGTTGATGAAGGCAGGGCAAAAAGCGGTGGGAGTGTGCATGCAATGTTCCTTAAAAAAAACACTATCCAGGCCCAAAAACCTGCTTAGCTTCCAAGACGCGACGATTTCTGACGCATTCCGGTTCATTTGATCGCGAGCAATGAGCTCTGACTTGGCTACAAATAACATATTTTATTTCTCTTGTGTTTAACAGTCGTACTTGACCGCTCCCGTACAGCAGTAACTACGTGTACACGTTTGATAGGAATGTTTGGCCAAATGCACACCGAATATTATTTGCACGTGGGGTGAGAAAAAAAACCACACACATCTTTCACGCTCAAAAATAATAAAACTCACGCGCGCAATGAGATAGCACCTTGAACTTTCGCGGGGAAAGGTCAAGGAGCCTATTTGCTGTACTGCCCACTGCTCCCAGTAGCTGCTCTTATAGCTCGCTGAGCTCCACGCCGCCTGCGTTTGTAATGACGCCGCTAACGGCACCGACATCTTACAAGGAAGGGTCTTTTTTCCATTTAAGACTGCGATTATTTTTTATTTAATGAAATCGCCCAAGTAGGGGCGGACGGAGGGTGATGGTGGGAGGTGTAAAACAATACGCCGTGCTTATTGGAGAAATATGTTACTAAGTGTTTCTGGCTATTGAATATCTAGCGGTGGCGGCGGACAGCCAAACCCATAACGAGGATGGGCAGGTGGCATCTCGTGCAGCGATCACATTACCACCGCCGATTGTGACGGACAACCTCGAGTTAAACGCGTAAATAAACGAATCTCGCCTCGAGTTTGCAATTTAGAAACCCCACCCCCCCGCCGACCACCCTCTCCGCTTTCGCCGACGAGCCGAACGTCATTGCACCGAGACGTCACGCAGAGCTCCTTTTTCTCTTTCACCTGCGCCGGAGCAGACAGCTCCGAATGCAAACGATTTTGGTGAAAGTAGAGAAAAAAAAACGCACAAAAAGTAAAATATGTTTCTAGATTTTAAGCTTTCGTGACTGCAAGGATTCATATTCTTGGGTTTTTTCGGTAAAGTCACGTAGGTAAAAAAGTCAAATTAAAATGAATCAAAGTAAAATTAAATAAAAATCACGACGTTTCGGAGGCAACACAAGCCTCCGTCTTCAGGTGGAACCGTCACAGCACGCTCGTGATTTTTTATTTTAATTTTACTTTTATTAATTTTAATTTTAATTTTTTACCTACGTGACTTTACCGAAAAATCCCAAGAATAAGTCAAATATGGTTCATGTTTCTCTCGCGCATGCGCTCCGTCTTCACGGCTCGCGTTTGGGCGGTGCAGAACGAGCCGTTCCTCGGCTGGCGGAGGGATGAGAGACTTCGAGCGTGTCGCGTTGTTACCCGACGCTACTTTAATTAGTTTTGTTTGTTGTGCAAGGCGAAATGTAATGCGTCGAACAGCGTTTTTTTTCTTATTGCTATTTGCCAAATATATATATATTTTATTGCATAAGTCTCTGATGTCTGCAGCCCTTGAAAAATAGCTTTTCAGAACTGCCGCTGAAAACAAGAATTACATATAAAATCGAAGAGATAAATTAGACGATTGCATAAATACATTCCATTAATAGTATTCAATTGCATTAATCTCACTTTACACTATGAATATGCATTAGAAGTAATAATAATATAATAATCATCATCATAATCAAAAATTAAATTTGTGATGCGCACAATATTTCACGGACACAAATTGACTGTGACTGTCTGGCGCACGTTGTGTTTAATAATCTTTCTGCCACGAAACCCAGCGACGAATATTTTAACCGGTCCTGCCCCCTCTCCCCCCTAGCTCCACTTAGCGTCAAACGAGCTCCTGGTGCGGTCTGTACAAGCACTGGGGAGACAAAGGCACTCGGCGGCGTGGTGCTGGCCACCCCCACACTCCGTTTGTGCGCCGTGCCGGTCCTCATAGGTGCTCGCTAACAGCACTTGCCCCAAGAGCCTGGCAGAGGCTACACGGGGGATCTTTGTTCGCGCGGCATTACGCAGCGCCGCTCGAAGCGTCTCACTCCGCCGTAGTCGCGCGCATGCTGTCACGCATTAATTTTGTTGTCGCAAACGGCGTGCGCCCTATTTTGCTGAATAATTTTCAAACCGAGACATTGTCACGGAGCCGTCAAGTCGTCTGCGCGCAACGCGTCTCAGGCTCGTCGTGCAAACGAGCGCACGCATGCATAATATATATACAGACACTGAATATATTTTCTTGGTTCTTTCGGTAAAGTCACGTAGAAGGGAAGTAATAAAATAATAAAAATAAAACATAATAAAATAATTCTCACGACGTTTCGGCCACAACGCAAGTAGCCGTCCTCAGGTCAAAACCAGGTCTGTCGAGGCGACAGCGTCTGAATGAAAAAGCACACGTGCTTGGAGCATGTATATAAGCTGGGTTGGAAGGGGGGAAGAAAGGGGGAGCCTCATTCAGACGCTGTCGCCTCGACAGACCTGGTTTTCACCTGAGGACGGCTACTTGCGTTGTGGCCGAAACGTCGTGAGAATAATTTTATTATGTTTTATTATTTTTATTATTGTATTACTTCCCTTCTACGTGACTTTACCGAAAGAACCAAGAAGATGAATCCCTGCAGTCACGAAAGCTTTAAATCTAAACTGAATATATTATTACGTTGGCGCGGTGGGTGGGTGGGGCGGGCGATCGCCTCTTAATTGCACGTTTTCGGCAGCGATGCCATTTGTTACGGAATATTCATGATGATGTCCCTAATGAGGGCCCTCACCCCCCACCTCTTCTGAAGAGGGCTCAGAGGTGGCAGCCGCCTCGAATGCTCCTTGCGACAGTGGGGGGAGGGGGTCACGGTGCTTCGATGTCACGGGACAAATCGGCCTTGATGCAACAACAACAACAACAAAAATATCGGCCAGGGTTTCTTTTGTGTGTAAAAGAGACGCAATGGTTTTTTTTGTATTTCTCTCTCTCTCACTCACGAGATAAACCTACCCGTCGAGACACGGGATAATTGCACGGTGTTTGTAAAACAAGGTTAAAGATGAAGGTTGCAAACATTGCAATGATTGTCTCACTGGACCTGCTGCCGGAAAGGGCCTCCAATCCCGTTAGCTCTGGAGAGCCACTCCTATCTACCTAGATAGAGTAACGGTGTTGTGTATCGTG
>CM025635.2:2102860-2117469 GCA_014621495.2 Entosphenus tridentatus | reverse complement strand
TTTATTATTTCCCTTCTACGTGACTTTACCGAAAGAACCAAAAAGATGAATCCCTGCAGTCACGAAAGCTTTAAATCGAAATTCAGAGTATAATTGTATCTTGTGTAAGTTTAATGGCAGTGAATCTTTCACAATACGAAGTCATAAAACACTTCACTGCAGTTCACTGTAAATAACTAACCTTCAATCTGTTCAAATTCACTGCTCTGATACTTTATTCTCTTCTGCTTCGGTTGCTGGGGTTGAAAAAAATTCTAAATCGATACAATATCTGGAAAATCCCTGAGAAATGTATATTTTACCATAATGTAGAAGCATAATTTAGACTTACCCTTTGTCTCAAGTGTTGAATAAATAAATAAAGACACCAAATCCACTTTGATGCTGCGTGGAATTATTTATTCGATGCACTTTCAATAAAGAAACGTCAAACTTTAAGCGAATTTTCAAAAAAAATATTTACCCTCGACCTTCTTCTGCATGAGTGTAAAAATCAACCCGCTCATGAATATTCATGACGGGGGGAGGGGTGGCATGTGGAGTGACGTCACGCGGGACACAGACATTCTTGGCTGATTATAGAGTGACTAGCTTGGTTTAACACGTAGGCTTTCGCGACTAATATTATTCATAATAAAGGTTTTTGGGTTAGATCGTGTTATTTATAAATATATGACTAACTAGCTTGTTTGCCCGTCCAAGTATTGCAGTAAATCTGAAACTTGGAAGCAAAAAGCAGACCGCGACGTGATATCAATTTGTGTGCAATTTGTAAGGCCGCGGTGACACAGACTTATTTCATTTAAAAGTTATAATCCTTTGTTCATCACGACGTCCTTTTAACTTCTATGTCTCAACAGCGTTACGGAGATCGCGTGACGTGAGGGTTCTGCCTTTGTAGTGAGGGTTTGGAGTTGACGCCGAGGAGGGGGGAGGAGGCGCATCACCACCCCCCCCCATGTGGAGTGACGTCACCCGCTAATTATTATTAATGAGGGGGGAGGGGTCCATGTGGAGGACGTCACCTGATCATGAGTATTAATGAGGGGGGCTGGCCGACGTGGAGTGACGTCACTCGCGGGACACACAGACATTCTTGGCTGATTATAGTAGTAAATACACAGCAGTGTGAGTATAGAGAGACAGTATATATGAGTATTGGGAGCGCTGGTTCAGAGGTCAGCTTACTGCGCTATATGAACCCGGCTGCCTCAGTTCAAATCCCAGCATTGGTTACCATCAGTAGCAAGTGACATCTGAACCCATCATGCCCACACCACCACCACTTTCCACACCCCCCCCCCACTCCTGGCTTCACTCACCCACACTGACCAGCATGTACGGCATGTATGTATGTTGAACTTCTTTCACACCGTACGTAGCCAACCGTGCTAAACGGAGCACGGTAGAGTATGGTGAATGCAAGGTGTAGGGTCGCCCTTTCCCAGAGGTGGGTTGAGACAGGGCCGGTAAAGTGATATCACTACTTATTATGGGAGGAGTGGTGGACATAACGGCTTGCATGCTGCATTAGAACGTCACAAACCTGGGTTAGATACCGAGACGCGTAAAGTATTCAATGGTGCGTGGCGTTCACTTGCTCAGCACCAGCTTGCTTACGAGGGTGTCTTAGAAAAAGCTGGAAACCGACATCTCCAGAAGGGGGGCTGCCTTTTGTTGAGATGTTCACTACCTCACCTGGTATGCAGGCGGTCGTCGGTTCGATCCCGACCCTGATGCTTGCATATTTAGAGTTTGTATATTCTCCCCGTGGTCGCGCCAACATTTTTCCGGTTTTCCCCTCCACATTCTGAAACGTGTGTTGAGAGTATTTGGCTGCTAGAAATTTCCACGTGATAAGCCACTCAGCTGAGTCATCTCGGTCATCTCAGTCAGTCGACCCGTGGCACCTGCTGGGTCTGCCCCGTGACCTCATGCCAGCGGGCGTTCGACACTTCACGTGGCCTCAAGGTGCACTTGGCCTGGCACAAGCGTCGTGGTGACGTCACCGCCACTTAGTGGCGAATGGCGGTTGATGTTGTTGGTGGTGGTGGAAGTGGCGGTCGTGGTGGTGATGGTGGTAGCGGTGGTGGAAGTGGCGGTCGTGCTGGTGGTGGTGGTAGTGGTGGCGGTGGTGGTGGTAGCGGAAGTAGTAGTAATGGTGGCGGTAGAGGTGGTGGTGGTGGTGGTGATGGTGGTAGCGGTGGTGGAAGTGGCGGTCGTGCTGGTGGTGGTGGTAGTGGTGGCGGTGGTGGTAGCGGCAGTAGTAGTAATGGTGGCGGTGGTGGTGGTGGTTAGTGGCGGTGTTCGAAAGCTGAGTGAGCTGTTGCTCGTTCGTGGCCGCCCTGTGGGGACCCGAGAGCTTCGGCTTTCCAGGATAACCGACCGCAAAGCGCTCGCGCAGCTGTGACTTCCCACGGGGTGGTGGAGGAGGAGGAGGGGGAGCGAAACGACGCCTGCCAACTGGAGGACCACACAAGCGCTCTCTGAAGCATTGACGCATTTCGACCGTACCGTCGGGACTGGCTTGAACCCCTCCAAAAAATAAATATATTTTGAGCTTACATTTTTTTTATTCCATTTGTTTTTTTTAAAGCTCGCGTGAACACCGGGACGTGGCCGAGCACGTTACTTTAACGTGCACGAGGCGGATTGTTTATGGGCGCCTGCCGCCGAAACGACGCCTCGTTTAAATGAAAAATGAAAATTAAACACCATTTTTTTTCAACGCCACATTTGAAAATCCGTGCCTTCTCATTCCGTCCCCTCCATTCAATGCATCCCCCGCGCGCGTTTAAAACGAGTTAATAATTGGCCGCGTAAATGATTCGATAGAATTATTGTTTTTTTTAGTAATTCAACTTTACTTTGTGGGCGACGTTCGGCCGCCGGAGCAAAATGTACTCCTTGCTTCGTCGTCGTCAGCGGCGGGGCGCGCGTCGTTAAAACGTGCGGAAACGGGGCCCATTTAGGCCTAGAGAGCTCTTTTAACACAAAGCAGATCCCTCGATCCTCAACCAATGTGCTTGGCCTCCACGGAGCATGAACTCACAGCAGGGCCCATTCATAAGAGCAACCACAAAACACCGAGATGTTGGTGGCGGTGGTGGCAGGGTGTGGGTGTCGTGAACTCATTCTGCTTTGTCGATATTATTTGCAAGCTTGCGCGTTTATTTATTAACTAAGCAACAAAAAGATTCCGCAACAACAACAACAACAACAAGACAACAAAAAAGCCTTCATTTATTATCTTTATCGCCAGATTAAGAGCCAGGCAATAATTATAATTAGTAGTGTTTAAAACTTGATTCAAAATTTTGATTGCATTTAACGTATGACTTGTTTTTGGAGAAGTCTTTTTGCTAAATTAAGATGAGCGTGCAATCTGCAATGTTGTGTAAAATGACATTGCTCAAAGGTACAATACAAACAAAGAAAATCATCTGAGTACTAATTTTCCGCCTAATTCTTTACACACAAAGGCCATCATCTCTCGTGAAGAGCCCCTTGGGATATATATATATAATCCTCGAAGGCCACGTGTAAACAGATGCGTCCATCAGTCATCGCCATTCACATGTAAATGCGATCATTTGTGGGGAGAATAATCTTTGGATTTAAAAGCGCCGGGAATTTTTGGAGCAGGGAATAATAGATTCGGTCATCACATACCTGGCTGGATCGATTGTTTGCATAACATGATCGTTAGAGGCGGTGGTAGCATGCGGAGGCCTTCATCCAGCAGTAGATTTATCATGGCTGCTGCTGCTGATGATCAGCAACCCATGTGCCCCCAATTATTTTTGTCAGAGCTCGGAGACTGTAAATAGCAGGTGCTCAAGGATTGGGCTCCAAGGTAGCCAGGAGATGGCATTACGGCAATTGCTCGACCACTGCTGTGCTCCATGCATATGGCAGTACAGCAGTGGATTTAAACAATACTAATCTATCTGACTTAAAGCTTTCGTGACTGCATGAATTAATACTCTTTTGGTCTTTCGGTAAAGTCACGTAGATAGAAAAATTACGACGAAATTTTGTTTTCTCACCTGAGGACGATTGCTTGTGTTGCGATCGAAACATCGTGATTTTTTATTAAAAAAATTATTATCTACGTGACTTTACCGAAAGACCCAAAGAGTACTAATCTATCTGTTGTGCGTGCGGGACGCCGTCGCTGTAAGGGATTGTGAGCGATGGTCAAGGATAGTGGACATCTGTGAAAATACTGGAGATCTGTGAAAAAGAGCTTTATAGCTCATCGGATTCCTAAAATAAAAATAAATATTATTCTGGATAGTGGCGGAGCGACAGCCAAGGGATGGAACGCGTCCGTGGGAAACGCCCGCAGAGGAGACGGAGCAGCTAAATCATCTCGCGGTTTATTTCCATCGGAGGATTGCAAGAGACGGCGGGAGCTTGGGTGAAGCGTTTAATCCAGCAGTGGATCGAGCACGGCCGATGGTGATGATCAGGGCGATGATAGTTAATGCGCGTAAACGATGCCGCAATGAAGTCATTGAAATACATTTTCAAAGAAGGTGGAATCTAAGAGGCGGGAAGACACTAATTGGTGTTTTGTTGCGAATGATCAATGATGCTCAGTAGCTGGGATGCAGGTTTTCTTTTAGGATGTCGGCCCCGCAGATGTCACCGACACTGAGCTCTTGTTTAAGAGGTTGCAGATTTTAGCGCTGCTCTGACAGCTGTTCCCATTTAATAATCCTTGGCGAGTCTCTCAATAAAAAAACGACAACCAAAGAACCAAACCCACGAACCATCCAGCAGCTCGGCTTCTGCGCCACCACAAATCTGCCGTGTCTCTAAAAAAAAAACTCAACAATTTCGATCGTACCGCTAATGTAACACAAAAAAAATCCTTTTGCACCCGTATTTTCAGTTTCGTAAGGATAATTTGCGTTTTGAATGGCAAGATGTAATTCGGCGTATTTATTTTAAGATGTTACTCTTCACCGCTGTAAATTAAATTTACTCGAGGTGCACTTTTGTAACTGCGCCGCGTCTCGCCATGATTTTACTCTGCGCGAGTTTGGCTGTCAACTTCCTCTACCCCATCACAGCACTAAGACGAATATACTCCTTGAACCGGCACATCCGAGCCGTGCCGGCATTAGGCCCTGACGGCGTTGGTGGTTTTCCACAGGCTATCTGCCGAGCCGCGTCGGAAGCTAAACGTGACACACTCTGGCCTCACAAAACGTCCGAATCTGGATCGGAGCCAAGCAGGGCCAGGGGCCAGAGTAATTATTTTCGTCAGAGCAGAGTGTATCACAGCGATACGCTCCTCTGCTACGGCACAGCTCGTATTCTGCAGTGGAACAAAATAATGGTGGTGCTTCCAGAGCCGTTCCAGGCCAAGCTGGCTTGGTTGCACAGTGGAAAAAATTAACCCGTAAAAACAAAGTTTTTCACTATAAATCCTTTATATGCGTGGCGGCCAGAGTCCTCTCATCCTCTGGCTTGAGATGGCTGCCACCTATGGGTCAGATGATTGCCTGCCACCATTAAGCAATTGGTAATTAAATGTAAAAAATTTTTCCTAAAAAGTGAAAAATTTTGGAATTTTTTTCACGAAAATAAATTGTCACGCACAACGAGTCTGTGTGCAAAATGTCAGCTCGATTGGATCACGGGAAGTGGGTTAAAAACGACCGAAAGATTTGCACGGTCGTAAGCGTGCAAGCAAGCAAGCAAGTGAACTTAATATAAAGGATTTAAAAAGAGGTAAAAGCGTCCCAATTTTGTCCTCATAGAGGGTGTGAGCGAGAACCTATTATGTCTTGCACGGCGTGTTAGGGGGTGGTGTGGTCAGCACCAAGGAGGAACACAAAGACAAATATCCCCCAGATAGCCTTCATAGACTCATGGGGCAAGTGCTGTGGAGGCTGGCATGAGACACAAGGGGTGGGTGGCCAACACCACGCTCAATCGCCTCTTTTAAGTGGCGACGCACCGTTTATTAATTTGAGGCTGAGTCGACCTAGGGGAGGCCCAGAACCGGTTCAGAAAATCGTCACTGGTGTTGGCCTTGAGCTGGAATCGAACTCGGGTCGCCGGGTTCCTAGCGCAGAGCGTTAACCGCTCCCCTCGTGTGTTGTGTGGAAGGAACAGAACGCACGCACTCACTCCCCGCGGAGATGTGCGGACAATTGAACACACACACACACACGTGGAGGGGCTTTGGGACTGAAAGAGAGACTTAGCTAATCAAGAACATTTTATTTTCCCCGAAGCAGATTTGTGGAGGTGCGGTGCGATGCAATTAAAAGAGATTTTAAAAAATCAGACGCGATTTTCTGGATTAACAATTCAACACCGTGGGTGGGTAGCTTACATTTGATAAATAATTGAATACGTTGGACGCTCTTTTTTTGGAAGAGTTTAAAGATGTTATTGGTGGCCTCGCCCAGTGAACGCGCAACGATTGGCCAACGGCGGCACGTGGTTGGAATGGTCGAACCGACGGTGGCTGACGTTCCATGCTTACTGGGTTGCTCCGTCTTGCAACGTCGCAACCGCAAATCATAACAACAAGAACAATACCATTGGAACCTCATTTGCCAGTAAAAATATGAAATTTGTTTTTTTTATTTACCCTTCTATCTGGCAACAAAACTGACACCTTTTTTTACAAGGAGTCATGTTTACATAGACCACAATACCTGCAGTCATAATGCAAACAAAAAACATAACTCTGATAATGTGCACTGTCCTTGAAGTTGATTGGTCCACACCCGAGACAGCTTTCCTTGTAAAAAAAGGTGTCAGTTTTGTTGCCAGATAGAAGGGTAAAAAAAACAATTAACAAGAACAATATTTCACACTTATTAGGCACTTTTCACAATGTCTCAAAGCATCGTGCATTAAAAGGACACATTATAAACACAGAGAGAGAACCGAGAGGCAAAATAAGGGCTGGAGAGAAACAATTCTGATTCCAAAAAAGCTTTTTAAGAAATATAAATACACCAGCCTTTTGCCCGTCCAAGGACGGGTGTATTGCAGTAAGTCTGAAACTTGCAAACGAAAATCAGACCGCGAGGTGATATTCATTGCATCCATTCGTGTGCAATTTGTAAGGCCGCGGTGACACAGACTTATTTCATTTAAAGTTTATAACCCCTTGTTCATCATGACGTCCTTTTTACTTCGATGTCTCAACAGCGTTACGGAGATCGCGTGACGTGAGGGTTCTGCCTTTGTAGTGAGGGTTGTCAGTTGATGCTGAGGAGGGAGGAGAAGGCGCCTCGCCCCCCATGTGGAGTGACGTCACCCGCTAATTAATATTAATGATGGGGGGGTGTCCATTTGGAAGACGTCACATCTTCATGATTATTAATGTGGGGGGCTGTTCCATGTGAAGTGACGTCACCTGCTCATGATTATTAATGAGGGGCGTACTATATGTAGAGTGACGTCACCCGCTCATGATTATTAATGAGGGGGGGGGTCCATGTGGAGGACGTCACCTGTTCATGAGTATTAATGAGGGGGGTTGGCCGACGTGGAGTGACGTCACGCGCGTGACACACAGACATTCTTGGCTCATTAAAGTAGTAAACATGTTTTGAGTCGCGACTTGTAGATATCAACGCCACCAGAGAACCTGATCTCCAGCGGTGATGGGGAGATTCACTTCACTAAATCACACACCTTCATGAATCCACCGCTGGATGAAGGCTGAATGGAAGGCCTCTTCATCCAGCGCCGTCTTGGTCATAGGTTGGTCATAGGGGTTGTTTAACTATACTTCACCTCGCTGGTCGGCGTGGGTTGGTGGTGTTGTGGTGGCGGTGGGGGTGATGTGGGTGATGTGTGGGTCAGGAACAGTTCAGATATCGTGGGCCACTGATGTTGGTCGTGACTGGGAATCGAACTCAGGATTCAGGGTCCATAGCGCCGAGCAATAACCGCTGCACCACCGCTCGCCCCGAGCGGTTTTTGTAAGCGTGGCCACAAAAAAAACCCTAATAGCTCGGCGAAAACAACAACAACAACGAGGGCATACATCTGAGCCCTCCCTCAACGTTTATATCTCAAATAAGGATTCTGAAATAAATAGAGACACTTTTGAAATCTAAGTATTAATCGTTGCCATAAATATGTAATTTCCATTGAGGTTGTTTTCTTAATTAAGGCCCTGGAGCCAATAAAATTAAAACGTTGTTATTCATGCCTCTTTCTCTCTCCTCTCTGTCTTTATGGAAAGTTTTTAGGTGGAATCTTTTTGAAATATGGGCGGCTATTTCATTTTTGGTTTGCAGCTTTTGGAGAGTCCGCTGGAAATGTGAAATCTCTCTCCAAAATAACGTAAATCCACTCCATTCAAAAGCCGATTCACAATTTCCCCACACCGCAGCCTCCTGCCACCTCAGATTCTCAAACAGCCAGATTTGACGGCGCAGGAAACAGAAATCTCCAGAAATAAAAAACTGAGAAGAACTCAAAGTGTTTTCCTGCTCAAACGGGTATTGAGGCGGTGCTCATCTCCCGTTTACAGCCCTCAGGGAATTCCGCATTCCTATGGCGGGGGCGAGTCTTTCCATCAGACACAACCGATCATGGCTTCCCCGCAGATCCCTAGAGGGATGACGGGCTAAGTCAACCCCCAACCTGGACTTGAACTCGCAAGCCTTCTGATTGCGAGCCGCTCGCTCTCACGCTGAGACTGACGAGGTCAAGGTGCAACGCTTGGCCCCACTGATCAGCGCGCGTTTGGCAAAGGAAGCTCATTTCGTCTCGCCTTGCGCCGAGTCTCCCGCTTGTGTGGGTGCCCCTATCCATTGCAGATGCTCGGGTTCACAAGGCAGTCTCGAGCCTCTCAGCCGCATCAAGGCGGCACCAAAACAGTGGCTTGTCGTAGGACAACAACAACAACAAAAAACCCAACAGCTGGAAGTGAATCACAGACATTGCGTCTCTCCCAGGGTTGGGCAACCCGCGGTTCCGTTGCCGCGTGCGGCTCTCTAAGGAGTTGCTTAGTGACGTTTATCTACTTATGAAGGAGCACCACGGTCTCGTATCCACCACACATCGCGTTGCGGCTCTTGAAATGTTGACTTTTTTTTTCATCGAATTCGAAAACAAAAGTGCCTCTGCTTGTTGTTTTGTTCGCCGATCACCCGGGGCTTGTACGCCACGTGGCTGAGCGGTACAGCGGAACGTTGAGAGAGTTCACGTCCAGGTTAGGGATTCACTCAGCCCATCATTTACCTCTGTCCCTCCTTCCGGAATCAATAAAACGCTGGTCGCCCTTCCGAGAAACTCGCCCTCTGCCATAGAAATGTGGAATTTGCCACCGCCGGCTCAGAGCTGTAAACATGAGACTGACTGGCTCTGCCTCGAACGCTCCTTTGAGCGATAAATCACTTTGACATCTGTTCTACAGCTGTACAGTCTGCTGCTTTTCTTTCGCTCTATAAGCCGCACACTTGGGAAGATAAAGTAGGTTGCAGCGAGGGGGAAGGAAAAGCGCGACCAACCATGCACCAAGATGATCTCAAAGGGCCCTACTGCAAAAGCATCACATTGGCTTCATTCTGCCGGCAAATTCCGACGCACCGTGGCAAACGCCAGACCGACTCAGGTCTTGACTTTGCCCGCGACCGCAACTTGAGTGCGTTGGTGATTTCACAGGGAGTTGGCCCCGTTTACGCTTCCAATCGCGTTCACTGAACCCGTCGAATAAATGCACAGCGCTCGTTCCCACCCCCATTCCCTCTCCCGGGGACGGAACCGAGATCCGATCGCCGGCTCCACAGAAATCGATAACGGGGGGGCCTCCACGGAAATCGATAAAGGGGGGCCTCACGCTGGCGGAGGGCCCCGCGTGCCTCCAGGGATGAGCGACGGATGGAGGCGACCGATGGCCGTCTTGAGGTTCAGTCCGTCTGCGGAGGAGGCATCGGGTTTCTCCAGAACGGGGCCCATAGTTGTTTGACTTGCATCCCACTGGGATTTTTTGCACAGCGTTGGTGTACGGTGCTTTTTTAAAAATGCTTTATATTAAGTTCACTTGCGCGCTTGCTTGCTTGCTTACGACCGTGCAAATATTTCGGTCGTTTTTTAACCCACTTCCCGTGATCCAATCGAGCTGACATTTTCCACACAGACTCGTTGTGCGTGACAATGTTCGTGAAATGTTTTTTCCAAAATTTTACACTTTTTAGGACAAAAATATTATATTTAATTACCAATTGCTTAATGCTGGCATGCAATCATCTGACCCATAGGTGGCAGCCATCTCAAGCCAGAGGACGAGAGGACTCTAGCCGCCACGCATATAAAGGATTTATAGTGAAAAACTTTGTTTTCACGGGTTAATTTTTTTCTGGAAGACTTTGCAGTTTTTTCCCGGATTTTTCTGTTCGCGCAGAGTCACTTTAAGATGTTTTCTTGTTCATGTTTTTTGTTTGTTGCGGTTGCACCTGTTTCAAGAGCCGAATGCCTCACAGGTATATACCAAATAAATGAAACTGAAACTTCAGTCCTCCTCACTGCACGTGGACGCAGAGGAGTCGAGCGTGAATCGTCCTCGAGCGATGTCCACGTAAACTAAACTTAACTCTTCATCTCACCAGGTATTCGTTTCTCCGCCAGGTCGCGGCTGTCATGCCACGTGGCTGCCAGTACACCAGCACTGCTGGAGACAGCGAGGGTTGGTGAATAATTTACTTATTTTTCTACTTGGTAAGGGCCAAGGAGCTGTTTCGCTCTTTTTTTTTCAGAAGCGACCCAGCCACAGATGATAGCTCAACGAAGTGGCGTATTCATAATTGAGGTTGTTGGGTTACATCGCGTGAGTATAAATGTGTTCGTAACCCTCCACCACCCAACACAGCCAGTATGGTTTGTCGCGTAAACAAAAGGTGCTAATGTATTTACTACTCAGCGACAGATGTTTTGGGGAGTAAATCCACACCATTTACAATTTGAGTACGACGTGTCGCTGGTAATTTACATCCAGCATCATCGGGCGATTTGCCAGCCCCCCCCCCCCTCATTAATAATCATGAGCAGGTGACGTCACTCAACATCGAACAGCCCCCCTCATTAATAATCATGAGTGGGTGACGTCACTCCACATGTAGCAACTCCCCCTCATTAACAATCATGAGCAGGTGACGTCATTCCACATCGAACAGCCCCCCTCATTAATAATCATGAAGAGGTGACATCTTCCAAATGGACGCCCCCCCCCCATTAATAAAATCCGTAACGCTGTTGAGACATGGAAGTAAAAATGACGTCGTGATGAACAAGGGATTATAACCTTTAAATGAAATAATTCTGTGTCACCGCGGCCTTACAAATTGCACACGAATTGATGCAATTAAAATCACGTCGCGGTCTGCTTTTCACTTGAAAGTTTCAGATTTACTGCAATACACCCGTCCTTGGACGGGCAAAGGGCCAGTGACTTAATAATACGCTTCCAGGCCGCACTAAGCCTGTAGCTGTCAGAGCGGTTAAAGTTTTTTGTATTTTTTTCTCAATAGATTCTCGAATTAGTCTCGGCCAGTAATAATTAAGGCCGGTATTCGTGCCTTGGACAGACGGGGCGTAACATTAGCGCAATGCTAAAATAACATTAAAACATGCATTTCTCACAACAAACACAACTGTCGGCAGATGCAGAACACGCTTGCCAACAAGGACATTCAAATTGATATTGGTAACGTTGAAGCGTTGCGTAAAATGTCTTGACGACAGAGCCACAACTCAAATCCCTTTACTGTTTACCAGGTAGGAGGGACGTGTTGTGACCGCAAGTCTCCGACTAAAACTAAATACATTGTGCATATCTTCTTGGTTCTTTCGGTAAAGTCACGTAGAATGGAAATAATACAAATAAAACATAATAAAATAATTCTCACGACGTTTCGGCCACAACGCAAGCAGCCGTCCTCAGGTGAAGAACAGGTCTGTCGAGAAGACAGAGTCTGAATGACACACCCCAGGCTTGGAGCGTCTATTTAAGCTGGGAGGGAGGAGGAAGAGCGCCTTGACAAATTAAATTGCATATCGAGGAATTTTAGCATATTTATGAGAAATGCAGATATGCGATTAGTACTACTTGTGAAATGCGTAGGAGGTTTGGCGGGGGGTTTAAAGTCATGTTTTGCCCGTGTATTATGCAGGATTAGCAGCACGTGACTTTACCGAAAGAACCAAGAAGATGAATCCCTGCAGTCACGAAAGCTTTAAATCGAAACATTGTGCATACATACATCGGAGGTGCCGTGGGGGGGGGGGGTGTGAAGACCACTAACTAAAGACAGTGATATCGCTCTGCCACGGGTGCCTTTGTTATCGCTTCCAGCTACGGGAGCCGCTTTCCCCTTCCTTTAATGCCCTTTCCAGATATCGCCGAACATTTTGAAAATTTAATTTGTCTCTTCCCCACACCCCCCTCCTCCGCACCCCCGTCGTAGTGTGTAATGCTCTTCCGCAAAGTGAAAAATGTCACAATTATAAACCTCGCAACTCCGCTTCGCTGCCGTGGGGTGTGTGGGGGTGTTCCCAAAGCAGTTCCACCCCCCCCCCCCGGGCGGGGAAAATGCGGCGGGGGGGGGGGGGGGGGGGGGGCCCCCCCCCATCCGTCTCTCTCGTTGCTATTTTACTCCAGTCACGGAGGCTAATTATCCAACGGTAGAACATGACAGGAGATAATTGTTACTATTATTTAACAACAACAAACAGAAACATTGTCTAAACGTGATCGTTAAAACGCGAGAGATTTTTTTGTTTTGCTCGCGGAAATATTTTTTGCCTCGCCGATCGCATCGCCTGCACCTCAAAATCGTTGTTCCACGTGGCCCACACCGCCCCTCCTCGGCTCGGGGTTCCCGACAAATCGTCCCCCGCGTGAGTCTCTCCCCTTCACCGATGCGTCTCGCGTCATATTAATTGTCAAATTGTTCTCACGACCACGGTAAATCGGATCTCTGGCGTCTGCCTTCCATTGCCTTCCTTCCTACCCACCTACTGCTTCCCACTTCGTGACGGCCGTACAATTATGCTGATGGCACGACTTTCCATCTTGTCTTCGTGCGAGGCTGTCTTGCACCCCCTAATTGGCGACGCATGCCAACAGGGGCCTCAAACCGCGTAACGGTGGCAGGCAAGGCGGCCTACGGGAATGAAAAACAATGGCACGCTACTCACAGGCCCATTTGCGGCCTCCGAATAACGAGCGTGAGGAATACAACAACAACGAATTTGATAATTGTTTTTTTTTACCCTTTTTATCCTTTTGGCGTCATCTGGTCCAACACCATGTGAGACTAGGCTCTAAGGAGAGCTGTCTCGGGTGTGGACCAATCAACTTCAAGGACAGTGCATACATTATCAGAGTTGTGGTTTTTTTTGCATTATGACTGCAGGTATTGTGGTCAATGCAAACATGACTTCTCGTAAAAAAAGGTGTCAGTTTTGTTGCCAGATAAAAGGGTAAAAAAACTATTATCATATTTTGTTACTGGCAAATGAGGTACCAATGGTGTAAACAACGAATTTGACAAACACCACCCACCGAGTCACGCGCGTACTCGGACTAAAACCCCGTCCGTTCGTTTATTGATCTTCCAGAGAGAGAGAGAGGATGGGGCACGGGTTTCGCCTGCGCGTCTGTGTGCGTCTCGAAACGTCGCCTCTTCTCCTCTAAGTGGGCGAGGGTTTGAAAGCTCTTTGATGAAACTTGATTTGAAGCTTTCGTGACTGCAGGAATTACTCTTTGGTAGAAAGAAAATGATTTAAATAATAGAAAACGACGTTTCGATTGCAATACAAGTAACCGTCATCAGGTAAGAATGAATGAGTAAACAAACCTAGTCAACTTATAAATGTAATGCAATGGAACACAGAGAGTCGGCCAACACAACAGTAAACACCCCACCTGGGTGATTACGTTCTTCCAAAGATTGCTAAATTTGAGAGAGAGACAAAACACAGACACGGAGACACATATACAGACACACAAGCAGAGAGAGACACACACAGAGACACACAGATGGACACACACACATAGACATACAGACAGACACACAGAGAGAGACATACACAGACAGACACACAAGCAGAGAGAGACACACACAGAGACACACAGAGATAGACACACAACATAGACACACAGAGAGAGACACACACAGAGAGAGACACACACAGAGATAGACACACACCATAGACACACACAGAGACACACACACACAGAGACACACAGAGAGAGACACACAGAGACACAGAGATAGACACACACCATAGACACACACAGAGAGACACACACACACAGACACAGAGATAGACACACAACATAGACACACAGAGAGAGACACACAGAGACACACACAGATAGACACACACACATAGACACACAGAGATAGACACACAACATAGACACACAGCGAGAGACACACAGAGACACACAGAGAGAGAAACACAGAGAGATAGAGACAGAGACACACAGAGAGAGACACACACAGAGATATACACACACAGAGATATACACACAACATAGACACACAGCGAGAGACACACAGATACACACAGAGAGAGAAACACAGAGAGAGAGACAGAGACACACAGAGAGA
>CM025635.2:2069095-2092860 GCA_014621495.2 Entosphenus tridentatus | reverse complement strand
TTCCGACAGACCTGTTCTTCACCTGAGGACGGCTGCTTGCGTTGTGGCCGAAACGTCGTGAGAATTATTTTATTATGTTTTACACATATAACATTTACCGAGTGCTGGGGCTTTCGTTTTCAATAGGTGCCCAAACAACACATTGAGAAATAATACGAAAGGGGAAAGGTTTGGGGGCATTGCTACTTGTTTGAAAATTGCATGAGGGCATCTGGCTGGACATAAGGATGCACTCTGAAAATGCTGCCACCAACCTCAAGTCAAAGGATGTTTGTTGGTCAAACATTTGCTGATCTTCTCTCCCATCTTCTCATCCCTGATTAAATATTTCCATTGCTCAGCTGTCATACCTTAATATGCGCCATAGCAAATATACGCACCGGCTATTTTGGACATCGACTTTGTGTAAATGCATATGCTTAGGTGCTCTCTCTGGGGGAGCCAGTGGGGTCACGTTCATTACCGACACAAAAAAAACACACGAGCGATGGATGTGTGGACCGATAGATGGTGAAATAAACACTTACATTAGCAAATTTATAATACATTTCCATTGCCTCCATGGGGCCAGTGGTACCAGATTGGCTGCTGTATAACCAACGTTGTCTGTACAGACACCACCCAGTGTCAATGTTTGTGCAGGGAGCCTCAGATTTATGGAAGAAATTAAATCAATTTTTGAGAAAAGCCGTTTCAGTAAGTGGAATGCTTTCCTGCTTGTCATGTTGTAGTTTTTTAAATTAATATTTTTCACCTGGATTTGTCATTTGTACGGGTGTCCAGGCTGTTTGCTGACACGTACATAACACACACGGAATGACGCGTACACATTCAACAATGTACGTATGTATGTTGAACTTTTTTCGCACCGTTCGTAGCCAACCGTGCTAATCGGAGGTGCGGGGGAAGGACAACACACTAAACACAAAAAGCACCTCTAAAGAAATGAGTTTTCAATCTAATTTTTTTTAAATGCCACGTACACACACACAATCAACAATCAGGAGGATGATAGGTAATGTCTGATGATAGAAGCACAAAATAAATTCCTTCTTGGAGACCATCTTGTGACCGCAAGTCTCCGAGTCAAACTAAATACATTGTACAGTAGTGTAGTGGTGAGCACACTGTGCCATGAGTTAAACAAACACATTCTAAATACTGTGCTGTCATATATTGTTTTTTTTACTGGAACTACAGAGGGGATGAAAATAGACGATGGCTTTCAGTGATCTCTCTGGCCATGTTAGATCACGAAGTTGAGCGGCAGGACGTCAGTTTCATACAAAAATGTGGTGCTGTCGAGTTAGTAGATATCGAGTGATGGTGAGGTAGAGAGTCAAGCTTGTCTGGTCTAAATGTTATTGTTGGGTAGTTCACTGAAGGTCCTGTATGGTGACGAGCATCCGTGTCGGAATTTAAATTGAGTAAGTCTTTGGGTGGAACATACTATTACACTGGTCAACACACTTTTTCTGGCATAAGGTATCCCAACGGTTTTAAGGTAATTTTGGGGTGCTGATTCCAAATCTGTCATCAGCTTTTGTCTATCACATCAGGTTTTTGAGATATCAAATATTGCATTTTCAATCAAAACTGAAGAAGAAAATTTTTAAATAAATGTGGATATCTACATAAAATGGTATTATAAACACACTATCCTAAAAATACAGCACCATATTTTAACACTAAAGCAGTCACTGACTCGCAACAACTTGCAATCATAAGTGGCAGAGTTAATTTCGGGTAAAATAAATGAAAATGGGGTATGCCGATAGCATAAAATGAGATGTGATAGAGCAAATCTGAGATCAGATTTGGAATCAGAACCCTGAAATTAGTCTAAAACAGCTGCAAAAGTCCAGGCCAGAAAAAATAGTTTTTTTTTGTTGACCAGTGTTATCATTCCGGAGGATGTGGTTTCTTGATATGTCTGACCAATGTTGTTGGGAGAGTGGTTTGATGGGCACATTTATTTTTTCCCCCACAGGGAGAACATCTGTGGCATTACTCGGGTAATGTGTGCTGGCAGAAGGGTCACATTGTAGAGAGTGTGCGATGGGACAATAGTCGGATTTCCAGGTTCATCATCATCGGCCATGGTCAATCCACTGCTGGATGAAGGCATACCCAAGTTGTCGCCATCTCTCATGACCCACCGATGTAACAATTTACCTAGTACCTGTACAGGAGCTGATCTCATCGCTCCATCTCTGTGGCGGACGTACTCCCTGTTTGCGTTCCATCGCCTACAACGATTGTTCATCACGTGTCAATCAAATTTAAGGTCATTAAAAATGTAAACATCAGAGCTGGAATTTACTAAATTAAGTGAAATATGCATTTAATATGACATTTTGAGCTTCCAATCACCACTGTGGCGAGGTGTTCATGTATGTTGAACTTATTTCGCACCATACGTAGCCAACTGCACTAATCTGAGGTGACTTCCTTACCTGGTATTCAGCAGGTACATGGGTTCGATCCAGACCCTGACGGCTGTATATATTGGGAGTTTGTATTTTCTCCCCGTAGTCGCGTGGATTTTTCTCCGGGTCCTCCGGTTTTGCCCTCCACAGTTAGAGTCAACGCGCGTTTAAAAGTATTCGGCTGCAATACATTTGCACGCGATAAGCCACTTCGTTGAGCTATCATTTGTGGGCAGGTCGCTTCTGAAAAATATCTATATAGCTCACTGGGCCTTACTTGGTAAAATAAAAAAAATTGTTTATCGTTTTATTTTATTTTATAGACTGGACTGAAACAATTCACTCAACATTTGAGAACGCAATTTTCTCAAGCGCAGCTTTGAAACCAGCTTTGAGCCCCAGGACCTCAGCAATGCCGGCTCAGCACTCGAACCCTTGAGCCTCCGAATGTTTTGGAATTAAAACTGAGATATTCATTGCATTAGCGAGAGCAAATAGCAAAGGGAGTGATTCACCCGCACTTGATCAGTCCGTTTAATATGACCACAAGCTTTAGTTAATTCGTCTCATTAGGCCCCCTTGCTTTGGCTGCCTGAACCTTAGGCATTTCCCTTGAGCGAAGGAATCTGCCCACCCAGATTGTTTCACGCCTCTGGCAAAGTTTTTTGCAGCAGAATCGTTCCAACGACAACGCCGTTTTCTCGGTAGTGGCCTCCCAAACAAGGATAAATGCGGCACCAAAAAATAAATAGATTCCAATTTGGGGGGACAAGTGGGTCGGGGGGGGGGGGCCGGATTGCTCATGAGCCAGAGATCTGAGACCGACCATCAGTTAGGATCCATGTTTCAGCGTGGGGAGGGGCTGGGTGGGGAGGGGAGGGTGGGGAGGGGCTGGGTGGGGAGGATGGGGCTGGGTGGGGGGTGGGAGGGGTGGGGCTGGGCGAGGAAGGGCTGGTCACCCCGTGGTGCCCTTATAAAACTCAACGTTTAACCTACTCACGCCGGCTTGTGCCTGTCCACACAGTCGGGCATATTTGCGGAATACACCACGCCGCTGTTGACCCTGGCCATTGACCGAGCAACGCAACTTTCCTACCAGCTCCCTCCGCAGGAATGTGTTTTGGACATTTATAGCAGCAAAATAATGCATATAGTCTACACGCACGTTTCTAAATGTGAAGGGGAAAACCGGAGGACCCGGACACAAAGTTCACGCGACCAAAGGGAGAACGCGCGAACTTAAATGATACAGCAGGCGTCAGGGTCGGGACCGAACCCCCGACCTCCTGCATACCACGCGTGGTAGATAACATCACACCACCGAGGATGGCCTCACCAAAATACACCTATTCTGCATCACGATGTTGGCTGCGGTAAAACGTTGCACGTTAAGAGTAATGTTTGAGGGCCGCAGAGTGGTGCAGTCCTGACACTCGTGGCTCAAAGCAAGAAGCGCCTGGGTTTGATTCCCGACTCGGGTGCCTCCTCTGGGCGGCGTTTGCGCATTCTGCCGGCGTTCTGCACGGATTTCCTCCAGGTTCCACGTTTTCATCTCGCAGCTAAAAAGCTAAAAAAAAAAACCCACACAATATAACTGGAATTTTGCTAACATCCCAATGCTGCCAAATTATCTGCAGATTACTCCATGGGCGTTCTACCGTGAGCAACATCGCCCCGGGCTTTCGTGGATCAACGAGCGCTTTAATAAACGAAAATACATTTGTTTCTTGCAGTGCACGTGGCGATGCTACGCAGCCGATGTGAAGTCTCTGTCCGTGGCGACGTGGAAACCTCACCTGAAGGCTCTGCACACCTGCAGCCCCGTCAAGTACGACCGCCACGGCCACCACCATCACCACTGCCACCACCGCCGCCACCACCACCACCGCCACCACAGCCACGACCACCACCACCGCTGCTACCACCACTGCCGCCGCCACCACCACCACCATGACCACCACCACTACCGCCACCACCGCCGCCGCCACCACCACCACTGCCACCACCGCCACCGCTGCCTCCACCACCACAGCCACGACCACCACCACCACTGCCGCCAACGCTCGCCCCCCGCGAAATAAATTTGCTTGTGGTCGTGCGGCCGGGGCCGGCACGCGTGGGCACGTTGGGGTGGGGGCCGACACCACCAAACGACCCTTTGGTCCCCACCCGAGTTCACTCACCCACAGGGGCACGGTGACTGTCGTGGTGCCTCCCCACCAATCGACTGCACCGTTTAACTTAGGCTCTGGATCGAGATGCCTCGCTGCTGGGTTCGCTGGTTGTTCCCGGTGCTGTTAACCTCCACGTGCTGGCGGCTTGCGGAGGAACTGCTGCGTTCTGAGCAAGCTGTCAGCAACGTGGAGGGAAATTTCGGACATCGTGCCGAACAACACGCGGTACGAACCGTGTGGGCCCACCCGCCCCGACCCCTTCAGACTAAAGCGGGGAAGTATGACATCTGGCACCGTGACGGCGAAGCGCGGGACCCCCCAAGTTGTGGGGCCCGGGGCGGTCGCCCCCGAATCGCCGAACTCCTAGGGACGGCTCTGGCCACAGGAGAGCTGTACAACAGCAGCACGGGCGTGCAAACTTTACTCAGTGTTATCTCGTCAGGACAAAGCCTTCCCGTTCCGAGATGTCTGCAAGTTGCAGGGTGGGTGTCCCGTTCACCGATGAATCTCGGAACGCGCAAGCAGTTAGCGTAAATTTTATTTAGAGATGCTTAGCGCCGTTGTTTTTCAAAAGACATTGTACTCACCGCAGAGAACTGTAGCGACACGACCGCACTTTCTGATATCTGCCGCCAAACTGTGCCGCCCGCCCTCCCGCATGGCCGTGCGGGAGCCTCGCTACCAATACATCGTAAGAAAAGCAACAGATTTCGATTTAAAGCTTTCGTGACTGCAGGGATTCATCTTCTTGGTTCGTTCGGTAAAGTAACGTAGAAGGGAAATAATAAAATAATAAAAATAAAACATAATAAAATAATTCTCACGACGTTTCGGCCACAAGGCAAGCAGCCGTCCCCAGGTGAAGAACAGGTCTGTCGGAAAGACAGCGTCTGAATGCACACCACCACGCTTGGCAGCGTATATTTAAGCTGGGTTGGAGGGGGAAGAGCGCCTTGACAAAGGAATTTGCATATCAAGAGGACTTTAGCAACAGAGGTTGTCATCGTCGTCATTTCGCCTCCGTCGTTACCCCGCAGCCACAAGCCGAGTTTCCGCGAGCGTGTCCGCCTCTCGAGCCCCCGGGGGCAGACGGGCCGGGGCAAGAGCGCGTCCCCCGCGGGCAGGGTGAGGGCCCCCGGGGTCGGCGGGGTGCGCCGCTCCCCCAGCGCCGACACGGGCCTCGAGAACAGCCCCGCGCACGTCCAGAAGAGCTGGAGCTTCAACGACCGCACGCGATTCCGCCCGTCGCTGCGTCTGCGCAGCTCCAGTTCCAGGCACTACTCCGGCGAAGGTGAGCCCGGGCAGTCGAGCAAAAAACTAAAACTAAAGTTGAAAAATATTTTTTTTTGACAGGTAAAGGGCCCCACCGAGTTGCGTAGCTGCTTTTCAGAAGCGACCTTTGCCATCGCGGATGATACGTCAACGATAAGGCGGCTTGTCATCGTGTGGAACTTTATAGCGGACAAATACTCGCACGTTGATTCTAAATGTGGAGGGGGCTGGAGAAAAATCCAAGCGACCACGGGGAGAAAGACAACACACAAGCTCCACATATATAGGCGTCAGGGTCGAGATCGAACCCACGACCTCCTGTATACCAGGAGAGGTAGTTAACATCTCCTAGCTGCCATGATGAAGATGAGAGACACGCAAGCTCCAAATATACAGCAGGCGTCAGGATCGGGATCGAACCCACGACCTCCTGTATACCAGGAAAGGTAGTTAACATCTCCTAGCCACCGTGATGAAGATAAGAGACACGCAAGCTCCAAATATACAGCAGGCGTCAGGTTTGGGATTGAACCCACGACCTCCTGCATACCAGGCGAGGTAGTTAACATCTCCTAGCTACCGTGATGAAGATGAGAGAGAGAGAGACACGCAAACTCCCAATATACAGCAGGCGTCAGGTTCGAGATCAAACCCACGACCTCCTGTATACCAGGCGAGGTAGTTAACATCTCCTAGCCACCGTGGTGTGATATGTCCTCCTCCCGCCTGCCCACCACGCAGCGCCCAGCGTTGATGTTTTTGTTGTTGTCCTCGCTGGGGCCAGCAACGCGGCGGTTTTGGCGAATGTGTTGAGGTTCGTTGTTTGGGCCATACGCACCGCTGACGACGCAGCCTCGCGCGGGGACTCACACGACAGATGCGGGGACGAGCCACGCGGCGTCGTCCCTACACTCCCACGAGGCGTCAGATTGCTGAGGAGCACCGTGCGAGCATCGGTGCCCGCGCTGTGCCGAGTGTGCTGGGAGCGTGGGGGTCAGGGGCTGGTTATTGGGACGACCCCTGCTCAGAAACTCAACGTGAATCCGGGAATAGGAATCGCATCTCCTCCCCCTCCTGACGACGTGGCGAGGCCTCGGAAGGTCAACAGCGCCAGACCTCTACGGTACTCGATCCAGGGCGATGGATCCCAGTTCTGTAGTCGTCTTTGGGGGGAGGGTGGGGGGGGGGATCTGGGCCCCCCCCCACACCCCACTCTCACTGAATGCTCAACCCCCTCTTCGAAATGATTATTTCAGTAAAATGTTAAACACCAGGGGTGGTTTCGACTCGGGTGAAAACGTGAGTAGAGCCATTCCTCATTCACACTGCAGGCGGGGGGGGGGGGGGTGAGAGAGCTGGAGAAAAATGCACCAGACGATACAGTAGTAAGTCGTACCGGTTACTCATTCGGGTCTGGCTTTTAACATTCACCACCAACCATCGCCCCCCCCCCATCCCCCAATTATTTGTCTCTGGGTTCTCCAGTCTCCTCTCACGCCAAGCGCCAAGCTCACATTTCGCGAAGGTGACAGATTGCGCCTGACCTCGGAAGCCAAGCAGGCTTCGCGAGCCTGCTTTGCTACGTGGGTGGAAGTCTTTCTCGGAAAGCCGGGCGTTGTTTGTCGGCTTGGGGCATGAATCTGGCCAGGAAGTGGCAACTCAGGGACATTTATTGAATCCAATTGCGAGCTGAGGTCAAATGCGCTACTGCCTCCCACTTTCTGCATCGACCCCTGTGGCCGTCACGCGTTCATACGGGATCGGAACAAGCCCTCAAAAAGAGTTCCTGGCACGGTGTGCATACATCAGCGCTGGGGAGGCAAAGGTGGCCGGGCGTGGTGCCTGGCCACCCTGAGTCTCTGCGTGCCTGTGTGTCAAATGTGCGTGTCTGTGGGTCTCTCTGTCAGTCTAGGGGTCTATTTGTGAGTCAAATGAAAAATATTAATCTTTGATTCTTTCAAATTTTTACTCCCACCATGGCGTTCCGGGGCATTCTCACCCCATTTCCACCACCACTGCCTGCAACTCGCGTGCTGTGTGGGTCTTCACAGGTGCTACTCGCTCACGGCACTTGCCCCTAACGGTCTACTTAAAGGCTATACGGGGGATCTTTGTCTTTGTGCACGCAGGGGGTTACGCCAGCCTGAGTGTGGACGATGCCCTCGATCAGAAGCGCTGCCACTGCGATGTGTCGGTCGAGGACCTCACGCCCGCCCTCAAGACGGTCATCAGAGCTGTCAGGTGCTCTCCCCAACATCACCACCATCATCACCACCATCATCATCACCACCACCATCATCAGCAGCCATGCTCTCTCCATTTCCACGGTCAGACCTCCCCCCAAAACGTCGCCGTCTCCCGCGATCCTGCGGTGTTTTACCGGCCCATCTCGTTCCCGCGTATGAGCTCGTCTCATTTATCGGCTCCATCTTCGCGGCTGCACGTTCATCCTCAGACGCCGTTCCGTCATCAGCCTCGTCCGTCGGCAACCGTTTCGTCTAGCCCAAGCCCTTACCCTGTGCGCGAGCTGTTTTTTTCCCTCCAACTCCATAGTGGACGCATTTCTGAGTGCTGCCACGCTAATATTCGTCTCGACCACCGGCCGGCCAAAATGACCTTCCAGCGACGTGGCCCCTTCGTTCTGACCCCGTGCCCTTCCTTGACATCAGTGAAAAAGGGCCTTATAATTGCTCTTCGGATTCCTCACTTTGATTCCAAGTGTCCGTCCACCTCTCCACGCCTCTTTGGGCACTTTTAAATTTTTGTTCAAAAATTATAATAATTGGACAACGTCCACGTTAATAATCACGAACCGAATAGTGGAACGCGACATGTGCCTCGAGAAGAGCATTTTAAATCGGGCGAGCGGCAGTTTATCGAATCCCCCCCCGCCACCGCCACTGCCTCTACGCACCCAGCAGTGTGAATGGTCGCACCATGAATCAGTCGATCGGCAGGCCGGTGGCGTGAAGTGTGGGTTCGCCCGCCTCTTCCCCATGCCATCAGGCCAGGGTGAAAGAGGAGACCAAAGTGTGTCCTCGAGGGAATCTCTGGAGCTCTGTAGAGCCCCCTCTAGTGGGTAGGCTCTTGTCGCCAGCAGTGGCAAGAGCAAGCAGTTTCAGGGCTGCGCCTTTACCTTAAACGAATCACTAGAGCCGTGCCATGGCATCGTCACATGGGTGAGGATGGAGCCCGCTCTCGAAACCCGGCGGTGGCACAGGAACTGAAATAAAAGAGAAAGGTGCAGCCCTGAAAGATATTTCTCACGCCACTGCCGGCAGAAGGGTCTCGACTAGAACGAATTCTCGACTGTATTTGGTCTACTCTTTCACGTTGGACCAAAACGTATTTGAAAGAGGCGGGAAGTTACCGACACTGTGCCCCGCCACACGCGACCTGTGGACAGAGGTGGGGGACTTTGAGAAACTCGTAAATTGTTTCAACTGCCGTGCCGGGAGACTGAACCGGTGACCTCTGACCTTGCAAGTGCTTGTGCGACAACCATTACCCCACGGGAGAGGTGGAAACAAACACAGACACAATCCTACCATGACATTTTTAGGAATCGAATGGCTATGATGCTGATTATCAATCACGTTTCGCATTCAGCAAACAAAATACCTCTAATTTTTTCGCCCCACCTTTGGCAAATTCAGTTTGCAATGATTGTAATCTAGTCAATATCAATGATGAATACGCTCGCACGGACACTTGAAACTGTGAATGCTGCAAAAAACTTTTATCTGCAGCCCACTATTCGCAGACACAGAATCCAGATTGTGTTCTTCACTTCATATTTATTTCATATCTGCCGAATTAAATTTGGCCTGCAAGGATTGACTTTTTTTTTTTGCCGCGGGCTTCTCTGCGTAAATTTGGGGTGAAATGAAGTTCAGCATCGGGAGCAGCGTCACCACGTCCCTCGCCATTTCCACCGGCACTCGTGCCCCGTCAGCTCTAGATCTTTCCTCCGCGCCTTGAAGAGTTCTTTGCAACTTTGTTGGAGCCCGTATACATGCACGCAAAGACAAAGATCCACCGTGTAGGCGACATTGGCTGATCGGGAAGGTGTTAGCCAGCAGCCATCACGATCAGAATATGTTTTTATACTCGAGGAATCCATGACCTATAAAGAGATTCTTTCACTGATGTCCAGTAGGTGCGGGTCAGAACGTTACAACAACAAACAATACAAAAACACAAAAGGAGCGCAAAGTATAAGAAAGGTAAACAAATCACTTAAAGATATCTACAAATAAAACTAAATTTTTTTTTATCTTACCCCTGTAGGCCAACACAGCTCACGAGGTGGTCATGTGCCCATCACCACGCCCGGCCACCTTTGTTTCCCCAGTGGCGATGTTTTTGCGCACCGTACCGGGTACTCATTTGAGGCTGAGTCGACCCAGGGGAGGCCCAGGACCGGTTCAGACAATTGTCACATTGGTGTTGGCCATGAGCAGGAACCGAATTCGGGTCGCCGGGTTACACACACAAATCAAAGATCAAAGATCCCCCGTATAGCCTTAACAGACTGTAGGGGCAAGTGCTGTTAGCGAGCACCTATGAAGGCCGGCACGGCACACGAGGGGGTGGGTGGCCAGCACCATGCCCGACCGCCTTTGTCTCCCTAGTGGTGATGTTTACACACCGCACCAGGTACTCATTTGAGGCTGAGTCGACCTAGGGGAGGCCCAGGACCGGCTCAGATAATCGTCACTGGTGTTGGCCGTGAGCGGGAATCGAACTCGGGTCGCCGGGTTCATAGCGCAGCGCGCTAACCGCTACACTATCGCTCCCCACACACAAATACGCACAAATACACAAACACAAAATTGATTCACATTTCTTCCACATCCTCCTCTTCCCACCAGGATAATGAAGTTCCTGGTCGCGCGCAGGAAGTTCAAGGAGACGCTGTGCCCGTACGACGTGAAGGACGTCATTGAGCAGTACTCCGCGGGACACCTCGACATGCTGTGCCGCATCAAAAACCTCCAGTGCAGGTCTGGCAGCTGAAGCCGTGGCCTTGGCGCTCACCTTGCCAGCGCCCCGAGCGGCTCAGGAACATCTCCGCGCGGCGCGATCGCACGCGAGCGCTCTCCCTCTACGGCCGTGCATTGATTACAATAATTTAGCGGCGTTTGGAAATAGCCCCCTTCTTGTCGTGCGGTTGGCTGTCACGGCGGCTCTTGCGCTTCACAGAGCACGGTCTGCGGAATTTCCGCAGCGAGGGGCGATTGTCGCGGTGTTGTGTAATCCGCATTCGATTATTTTTTAGCCGACACACGGTGGCCTACGGTTAATCTGCCCCCCCGCGATAATAACCAGGGTGGCCTACTGGAATCGAACCGCGGACCTCTGCAACGTTGCCATCTTCTTCCGCTTCCCTCGCCCCTCAACTGTGACCCGTCCCTCCCCTATAGCCCTTTCGTGATCGCCACCCCCATTCCCCCCCATGTGCCCTCTGTTACAGTCACTCATTCCCTTGCCCCGCCCTCACCCCCTGCCATATAAATCAGTATGTTGTTGTTACCGCTCTTAAACTGTGTAAAGCAATTTTTGAGAAATGCCGCTTCAGTAAGTGGAATCCTTTCCCGCTTGTCATGTTGTAGTTTTTAAAATTAATATTTTTCACCTGGATATGTCATTTGTACGGGTGTCCAGGCTGTTTATTAACACGTACAGAACACACACGGAATGACGCGTACACACACACACATTCAACAATGTGCGCATGTATGTTGAACTTCTTTCGTACTGTACGTAGCCACCCACGCTAATTGTAGGTGTGCTGAAAGGGCAACAAACTAAACGCAAAAATCAGTTCGAAAGAAATGAGTTTTCAATCTAGGTGATGATTTTAAAGTGCATAGCTCCAGCGGCTTCCTAATGTTGGAAGGAAGAGCGTTCCAGACGGCCGCAGAAGCGCACCTGAAAGCTCGCGACGCGGCAACCACCGTCGTGTTTTGTTCAGCCAAAAGCCGCCGCTGCGATGGCGGCCGGAGCGCCTTCGGCTGAGGCGCTCTATAAATAAAATATAAGATGAGACAAATAGCTAGCACCGGCCTGCGCCAGCACTAACCAACACGCGTGATATAGCCGTGCGGAAACACGTACGCTGCACTGCGCTCCGCTAACCACTTCAAGTACAAAGAACCACCCGTCCTGCGCCCCCAAGTACCCCGTGTCTCTCTTTCTCTGTCTCTCTTTGTCTCTGTTTTCGCCTTCGAGCACAGATTGGGTTTGCTTTATCTATTGAAATTATGCCCCCTGATCAAATCGTCAGATCTCGGAAGCTTAAGTAGAGTTGAGCCTTGGATTAGAGTTGCCACCTGCAAGGTAAAAATAAGCCAGGACATCACGTGGGAAGAAGTTTATCTCACAAGAGCACAAGAGAGCAGGACTACGTGTAAATGTAAATCACGGCCACCCCGTCTGGATCACAGCAGGCTCGCTCCACGCCACAAATACAAACGAAGGCGAGAGATGGAAGCGAGAGTCTGGACTGCGGCAGACATCAACAATGAACGTCTCGTACGGCGGACCCATTACCGGTCGAACCTTCCCCGGTTTCAACCGTCCACGCCGCCCAATTGGCGAGCTGTGAACCGAATCGGCACGTGGGGTCACGTGGCCGATGCGACCACCTCGTGACGCAAATGGTGGCGGCATCGAAGATTCGGCGGCCTGCTAGTGGCGCGGCCACGAATCCCAAACCGTCGATCACCAACCACATCGTGAGCACTCCGCCCCCGCTGCTGCTGCTGCCTGCTGCCTTCACTCCTGTAAAGGAGGAATGGACGATGATCCACTCGGCTTCTGAGCAGACAATTGAGTGGATAACAACATCTCAAATTACACATTTTAATCCGCTGTTATAAATCCATACGAAATAAGTGGTGAGGTCGCTTCTGAAAAAGAAAGCGATGTAGCTCAGTGGGCCTTACCTGGTAAAAAGTAAAAAAATAGTATTATCGCGCAACTGAATGATAAATAAATAATATACAGGACTTAAAATTTATGTTCATACAGTAAAACCTTGGATTGCGAGTAACTTGGTCTGCGAGTGTTTTGCAAGACGAGATAAATGTTTTTAATAAATATTAATTTGATAAACGAGCGAGGTCTTGCAATAAGAGTAGTACGTGTATACGCTTTGTCTGCCGAGCGTCACGTGATCACAACTGATATACGAGTGCTTTGGATTACAAACACGTTTCCGGGACGAATTATGCTCGCAATCCAAGGTTTTACTGTATTTCCCAAGACAGTTCAGCAAGAGGATGATCCTGGGAATGCCAGGCCAGGTTGCAACCCCGAGCCAGGATAGTGTTTGGATGGGTGACCACCACACTCTGGTTGCCATAGGCTTCACGGGGCTTGCTTCAGCGGGCAGCAGAGAGCAGTACAGAAAAATGCATGGTTGTACTGTACTTCTAGTGTGCACTTCCAGCGTTGTACATGGGCGGGGAGCGTTATCTAAACCTGTTCAGCAGCCCCCCTACCCCCTCTCCCTCCTCCCCTTCACCACTGACGAGTGAGGTGGTGGGGTTGGGTTAAATAACCCCCACAGCTCGCAAGGTGCGGGGAGGCCCTCATCCAGCAGTGCGTTGACAAACGGGGGCGCCACGGTGGCGATATGTATAGTCCCGTCGCCTGCTATGCAGGAGGTCATGAGTTCGATCCCGACCCTCACGCCTGCTGCTGTATCTTTGGAGTTTGCATCTTCTCCTCTTGGTCGGGTGGATTTTTCTCCGGGTCCTCCGGTGTTTCCCTCCACATTTCGAAACTTGCTTTGAGAGTATTTTACTGCTTTAAATGTCCACGTGATAAGCCACTTCGTTGAGCTATCATTTGTGGCCAGGTCGCTTCTGAAAAATATCTATATAGCTCAGCGGGCCTTACCTGGCAGTAAAAAAAGAAAAAATTGGTTTGTTTAACGGGCTGTGCATTGTACACCGTGGCATCAAGAATAGACACTGGTTGACGAATCCACGCGCCCCGTTCCACCCGCACTTTGCGGCGTTAACCGGGGGCTTGGCTGTGGAATTTCAAGGCACGGCAACCTGGCGCAGCGGCAAGCGCGCTAAACCGCCAGGCTAGGTGACACATTTGTCAAGGAGAGCCGACACAAGGTTGAAGGGGGTTCGTCTTTTATTCCTCCGTGCAGTCCACCACTCGTCCCCAGCCTTCTCAGTCTCGTTCCCGACAAGATTCCCCCTCTTCCCGCCCGTTCTCTCCCTTATATCTCATCGATTGCTCCTCCCCCTTCCCCTGTCACCGTCCCACTCACCCTCCTTTTGGTGGGAATCCTTCCCTGACACCCCTAACACATTAAACGGAGCTGCTCACGGGTTAATAATGTATTGGAACGTTATATTCTTGGTTTTGTCGGTAAAGTCACGTAGAAGGGAAATAATAAAAAAAAAAATACAATTCTCACACCGTTTCGAATTTTTTTATTCTTCAAAATTTATTGCTGTGGATTTCACACCTGATGATGATTGCTTGTGTTGCAGTCGAAACGTCGTAATAATTTAATTGGTTAATATATTTTTTATTTTATTATTTCCCTTCTACGTGACTTTACCGAAAGAACCAAGAATATGAATCCCCGCAGTCACGAAAGCTTTAAATCAAAATTTTATTGGAACGTTGTTAGAAACAATATTACAGTGAGTATGCTAATTGCCCTGATGGCTTTTTCTTCATGTTGTTGTTGTGGTGTTTTTTGTTGTTGCCACTAGGGTCGACCAAATTCTCGGCAAGGACAACTTGTCCAGCGTGGAGCGGCAGAAGGCGAAGGAGAGGGGCCAGCCCAGGTCAGAGGTCAGAGAAGACCAGAGCCTCATGGGAAGGGTGGTCAAGATGGACAAACAGGTGCGCGATGGTTTCATTTCTCTTCTCCCCGAGTCACGCGTGCACGTGTTAGTGTGCCTGTGTACGCCTCGGTGTGTGACTGCGTGTCTGCTTGCATGCGTCTGTGCAACTGCGTATCTGCGCGTACGTGTGTGCATGTGTTTGCATGTCTGTGCGTGTTTGTATGTGTACGCCTGCGTGTGCATGTGTCGACTCGGCCTCAGATGAGTCACCAGGTGCGATGGGTAAACACCCCGCCACGAGGGAGACAAAGGCGACCCGGCCTTCATCGGTGCTCGCTAACAGCACTTGCCCCAACAGCCTGTGCAGGCTATAGGGGGATCTTTGTCTTTATATTTTGTGTATGTGTGTATGTTGTGGGGAGCGCGAGTGTAGTAGTTAGCGCACTACATCTGTGACGATTATCTTAACTGGTTCTGGGATTCCCCTCGGTCAACTCAGCCTTAAATGAGTGTCTGGTACGGTGTGTAAACATCAGCACTGGGGATATTTAGACAGCCCAGGCGTGTCATGGCCACCCACCCCCTCGTGTGCCGTGTTGGCTTTCTCAGGTGCTCGCTAACAGCACAGTCTGCCGAGGCTATGCAAGGAGGGGGGGGGGCGATTCTTTGTCTTATGTGAGCAGACAATAACAAGTACTGCTATTTTAGTGCACACAAACGACAGGAGGTACAAGAACCATGTTCATGCATAATGCGCGTTGATTACCACGTGAGTAACCCAACCGGCAATGGATACCCATTGTCATTCATACGGACTCATTGATGCCCTCCCCTCTCACAAGAAGGGCTCGCACGTGACGTCATCACATCTACGCCTCTATTTAAGGAACGAAGTCGGAGGATTTCTGCACAGATCTGGCTGCCGCCTGATGAAGCTAGTTGTAATTATTGGCGAAACGTCGAACTCAAATTGTAACTGTTGTAGATTTGCTCTCCAACACACCGGTGTGCTGTACTATTGTGTACGTGACAAACCTTACCATTTGGCTGTGTCGGGTGGTGGCGGGTTTAACGACACATTTTAATATTACGCGATCTAACCCCAAAAAAACCCTCGATTTTGAATCTTCGTCTTCATTTGCACTCGCGCGAATCGTTTCGCTCCGCAGGTGCAGACGATCGAGAAGAAGCTGGACTTCTTAATCGACTTCTACCGCCAGTCCCTGGGCAAGGGGCCGCCCAAGATGCCCACGGCCATGAGCCAGTCGAACACGGAGAACAACACGGACTACGAGACGCCGGACGACCAGACGTCCTCGCTCGAGATCACCGAGACCACGTGCGTGGCCACGTCGCCGTCCAGCAACGGCAACCACCTGAGCCAGGGCCTCTCTGAAGACAACGACCTCGCGCTGTCCCCGCGCGGCAGCCCTCCCGCCTCCGCCAACGTCGCCGCCGAGTGGCTTCAGGTTCCCGACCAGAAGGAGGAGGCGGCCATCAGCTGGAGCTCGCAGAAGTCCCACCTGACCCTGCCGGTGCCTTCGTTCATGTCGTCCACCGACCAGAACATCACCATCGTCATCAGCCCGTCAACGTCGGACGACGTCCTGGCCGCATGCGACGGCTCCCTCCCCGCTCCTCCTCCCACTCCGCTCTCGCCGGTCTGCCGCGGCGAGCTCTCCAAGGTGTTCGGCGCCCGCTGCGGCAACGGCAACGCGGTGGGGCCGATCTTCACGGCGGCGGCGGCCGGCCTGGGCGGAGCGCCGTGGTCCGACAGCATCCTGAGCGTGGAGGACTTGCCGTCGCTCCACACCGTCAAGGAGATGGACGAGCAGCTGGCAGCCGACGATCTGTCTGGCGAGAGCCTGCAGAGAGTCGGCGACGTCGCCGCCGCCGCCACTGCCGCCACCACTGAGCCGTCGCACATGACTCTGTTGCCGCTCGGTCCGCGATCGTCCGCTGAGATGGAGTTTGGAGGCTCGGCAAGGGGCGTGCCGCAGCAGCAGCACTTACAGTGCATCACCGATAAGCCGGACTTAATATCACTTCCGTAAAAATTTTTTTTTACGCACAAGCGTTTTTTTTTTTAACCCCCCCTCCCCCTTCCCTCCGTGTAATTCTCACTGTTGTTACCGCAAAATGATATTTTAAAGATTTGGACCGCATCAAACGAATGCGTTGCGTAGTCGACCGTAATAATGTGAGTAGCCGAAAAGATACGATTTATGAACCCATACTGGGGCTTTTGCGAATGCAGTTTTTTTTGCTGCAGGTAGTGAAGTGGGGGGGGGGGTCTGCGATGGGTGGGACAGGGAAAATTGGGCCACCCCCCCACCCCACCCTCATCGACCACTCGCCAAGATTCGGTGGCTGCCCCGGTGGTATGTGGGGCGTCTCTGGGGCAGCGTTCGTTCTTTCCTCCCGACGATTGTTCACAGGCGGCGTTGACCGCGCCCCGGACTCACCACCTCGACTGTCTGTAACCCTTACCCCCTCCCCCCTGAATTGTATAAAAAGTGGAATGGACCAATAGTCGACCAATGTTAATCATAGCCGTTGAAATGTTTACAAGACTGCTTTCATTTTAAGTCCTGAGCATGCTATTACCTATAATGTGCAATTACCTTTAATAATAACCAAATCTGTGCTGGTGCATTTCGCAGCTATATAAATGCAGTGTGTAGACTTTTACGAGCGTACTCACACAGGGACGTTTTTTTAAATGTCAATTTGTAGTTTTAGTTTTCATTTTTATCTCTCCCCTTTGCCTCCCCTGTGTCATAAAAGTAACGCTGTTAAGAGCTGAGTTGCGCACATTTTTTCGAGTTGATGGACATCGTTTGGGGCGCCGCGGTGGCGAGATGTTAACTCCCTCGCCTGGTATGCAGGAGGTCGTGGGTTTTGATCCCGACCCTGACGCCTGTATATTTGGAGTTTGCATGTCTCTCTTCCCGTGGTCACGTGGAATTTTCTCCGGGTCCTCTGGTTTTTCCCTCCCTCCACGTCTAGAAGCATGCATTTAGAGTATTTGGCTGCTTTCCATTTCCAGACGATAAGCCACTTCATTGAGCTATCATTTGTGGCCAGGTCACTTCTAAAAAACAGCTATATACAGCTCATTGGGCCCTGACCTGGTAAAATAAAAATAGTTTATAGTTTAAGTACTTGTTTACAGGGCTGGGTAATCTCAAACCGGCAATGTGAGTGCCCGCCGTGACAAAGGGATGGCGGGCCTTCGGTGGCCTCGTTTGGCCATGGTGGGGGAAAAGCCACCCTCCCCGGCTCCATCTCCCCGCACGTTCCTGTGGATGTTTTGGGGCCAGACCCTGCGTACTCGAGACTGCCGCGCGCGTTCCCGCTTCGTAGCGGACGTTGAAGGTCCCTTGACGTTATTCGTTATAAAGAGTGGGCGCCATTTTGAAAATTACAAATTATATCATGTGATAAAGTCACAAAGCAACCGACTGTGAAACTACTGGGCGCCGTGATAGTCTGTGAAACTTTAGCGCCTTCGTGATAACCTTTCGCTTGACGAATGTCTCAAATGCCAAATGTACTCACGGTTTGATTTTACATGTTTGTTGTCAATTTAAAGTTCCCCCTTTTTTTCAGACTTCTTCTCAACTGCCAACCAATGTTACCATTGACATCTCGTCTTGCGGTGAATGAACCACTCGGGGTCTACCCTCTCTGTTCGAGAACGACCCAGTGACACGAGATGTCGTAAAAACTATTGACACACTCTCCAAGTGACCTGCTCTCTCAACAATAGGGACCACACGAACCGCTGCAGACAAATGTTCATCCCACGGCAGCGAAACTGATCTTCTTAATGATCAGAGCCGGAATTTTAGCCAGTAAGTAAAATAAAAAACAAGCAACACTATTTTTTATTTTCTTTCTGCAATCGTTGGTGACCAGGCTCAGACCACCAGCTTATCACACTAATCACGGGTGACTGAAGCCCGGATTCAAACCCAAGACCTCAACAGTGTTGGCTAAGGACTGTGTCAGCTGAACCGCCTGACCCGCCTCACCCTTGAGTGCTGCTTAGCAGCTTGCTGGGGATGTTGCTCGACTTGCATGCAAAGTGACGCAATGGCAGAAGCGGACCTTTCCATGGGGGGCCGGGAGCGCTGAGGGGGGCGGGGTGTGTGGGGGGGGCTACCCCAGAGCCGTCCTAGGGTACGGGGATTCGGGACGACTGTCCCGGGCCCCGCGCTTTGGGGGGGGGGGGGGTGGTGAGGTGTCGGGTGGGGGCCCACAGTGGGGTTTGCCCCGAGGACGGCCCTTCCCTCCATAAACACATCCCAATGTGTTGTCTCCAGGACAAAGATGAATGACGTAGCAATCGGTTTCCCCCTTTTTTTCTGGCAACCAAACAGGTGTTAAGATGTAAAAACACCAAACTGAAACCTTTTACAAGGAATCATGTCCGCATTAACCGCAATACCTGTGGTAAGAATGCAAACAAAAAACGTACTTTGATAATATATGCATTGTCCTTGAAACTGATTGGTCCACACCAGAGACGGCTTTCTTTCGAGCCTCGTCTCAAAACGGTGTTAGACCAGAGGACGCCAAAAGGCGTGAAAAAAAGGGTAAAACTTACTCTCATATTTTGTTACTGGCAAAGGAGGTCCCATTATAACATAGAAATCCTTGGGGGAGGGGGGTGGTGGTGGTGGGGGGGTCTGAAAGGGGTAAGGGTGGAGGTGACCGCCCCCCCCCCCTTTGTGATGGATTATTTTGGTGGTCCGACTTTCGTCCGTGTCGTCGGGATCAGTGTCCCCTCGCAAAGAGGGCCGCCTCTGGCAGCGTGCGATACAGATGACGACGATGACGACGATGATGACGATGATGATGTCTGTGCCGTTTCTTGTAATCCAATCATAATAGCGAAGCAATAGATCTGTCAAAATCATTCTGCGCGCAATGTGTGTGTGGTGCGGGGGGGGAATGGAAAACAGTCACAAATCGTTATGCACCGCTTTTATCGCTCTCACCGCCGCTCTCGAATGCCAGCAGATGTTTTTGTTCCGAATCAGGGTGGGGTCATCAACGTGTCGTAGGTTTTGAGGCTGCACAAACATTTACGGGGAAATTCCCGAACGATAATGATTGTGTTTCCCCCCCACCCCCTCCTCCTCATTACGTTATTTTGCACACCCGCCAAAGAAATAACCGGTAAAAGTGCCACATCAATCATGCGTTGGTAATTTTTTTCAAAACAATATAATTTGCTTTTCTTTTCTCTGCATCATCATCATCTCATCACCGCCGTGCATTTCTCGCTACACGTAAAGCTGCCGTCATGTGCCCGGTTACTTTGTCCGGGCAGCGTGTGCTGCATTTCAATTGATTTTGTTTTTTGCCCGTGGAGTCTCTTACGCCAGCAACTCTTGGGAGGGTCCTACCGCCGTGTCGTGGCCAAGTTGGCAGAGACGATCACAGCCGCAGTCGAGGCGTGGAGTCGGGGGTTTGGCACTGCTGCTGCTGCTGCTTCTTCTGCATAATTGCCCCAGTAGCACCAAGGGCGATGATGCGGTGTGTTTCTTTAGATGCAATCAGCGCCGTTATTTTGACTTTCTTTGACAGCTGCTGAATTGGCCCACGGAGGTTAATACAAGAGACTCTAAAATATATTTCTATAAACATCGCATCAGGTAATGTTGTAAATTAGCTCATTCACAAGGCCTTAACGAGTAGCAGAAATACACGGGTTGGATCTGACGTAGTTTGAACACATTCCCATTTGTGTAATTCGTTTTAGCTGTCCACTTGCACACTAACGAAACAGATTGCCTTTACTTTTTTGAGCCAATATCCCAAATGAAGGCTGGACATGAATATACATGAGCTGAAGACAATTAACCTTTAGCCCCAAAAAAAGGAAATTTATTCTCCAACATATAAAACTGAAATAACCCAACGTCGCTTCATAGTAATTATGATATAACGGCATTTCTTCTGCCTCTGTGATGGAAGTAGGAGCCGTTTTCCTTGATTAAACTCACTTCATCTGTGTCTACAATTAGATGGGACCCGTCAAAGCCACGTTTGGCCAAATAAGAGGGAAGTATCCCACGGAGAGCCCTCGCAAATCTGAAGCCACCGCAACGTTTCAATCGGCCAGTTTGAATTGTATCGTGACAGAAAAAAAAAGTGCCGATTCCTTGAGTAATAAAATAGATTATATTGTCAATCCACCGCTGGATGCTTCTTTGACCCATGCTTCCCGAGATGCTGAAGGGAACCCGATTAAGCGCTTGAAATAATCACTCCACCGGTGATGGATTTGCAAAGCTCCCCTTACATTACCAAAAAAACATAATTAGGCCAGTCCAAACTGCACCAAAAACACAGTCGATGATGAAGGAAGCTTCACCTTTTAAAAGCAATTTCAAAGCGCCTGGCCCAGTGAGCTTTGGCGCAACCCTCGGGGAAACAAGAAATCAAAGGCCCCTTTAATTGATCCTCTTCGTGACTGATGTCTCCACGGCCAGGTTTGTTTAGGGTCAGACATAATACTCGCTGACATATCGACGCATTAGATATCGACTCTCTTTAACAATGACTATTATTTACAACCCAAAGGCAATACCACCCCTCCCTCAACCCTATTAAAACCCATCCCACTGCCCTGACCAAAAGCCTCAAACTCAGTCTCCAGAAGATGGTTCACGAACAAAAATTTGTCCTGGCTGGACGATGCCCCTTCGAGATCCACGCCACGAAACTGCCGCTCGGCCAGTGCCAATTTCACATCAAAATCACCCCAGGAATGCGCTCCCGCGCCTTGTTAGGCCACGGAAGCTAAGCAGGGCTTTGCGCCTGGCAAGTGCTTGGAAGGGTGACCACCACCGTGCACCCACAGGGTTGCTATAGGCGTCCGCTGCGCTAAGTTGGTGGGCAGCCGACGACCGTGCAGGAGGATCCATAACTGTTCTGTACCTATATGCTCCCGTGCCTCCCCCCCCCACCTCTTTGTGGGCCATGCCTTCACCCACCTGAACTGACCAGCATGGTGAAGTATGGTTACATTTAAATGACCCACTACAAGCACGCACGGCGTCGTGGTGGCAGGCCCTCATTCAGCAGTGCTATTGACAAAATGTGTTTTTTGTACGTAAAAACAAGTTAACTGTCGTTGCATGTAAAGCAAGAAAAGCATTTAACAAAACGTATTGGGGTCCATCAGGCCTGTAGCAACTCTGGCGGGGGTGGGGGCGTGACACAGACAATGGTAAACAAACTTGAAACAAATCTGAAACTCTGGAAGTCGCCTGATGATGCTAGTTGTAATTACTGGCGAAACGTCGTACTCCGATTGTAAATGTTGTGGCTTTGCTCTCCAACACACCGGTGTGCTGCACTAGTAACGAATTGGCATGTTCTGTTTACGTGACAAACCTTACTAATTGGCTGTGTGGAGTGGTGGCGGGTTTAACGACACTGATATTTTCGCGATCTTACAAAAACTATTATTATGAAATCTTAAACTTTAAACAAAATTAATTATGACCGGACCTGCTTTTGTCTGCTTTGTCACCTCCCTGTGCAAAGAGGAAAGCGTTTGCCATGCCCATCGCTGGAATTTCCTCATGCATACTCATTTTGACCGTGAGTCGTATATATGTATGTGTGTATGTTGGACTTTTTTCGCACCGTACGTAGCCAACCGCGCAAATCGTAGGTGCAAGGGAAGGGACAACAACACTAAACGCAAAGAGGAGTTCTAAAAAATTGAGTTTTCAATCTAGATGAAAGTACATCGCTCCAGTGGCTTCCTAATATCGGAAGGAAAGAGCGTTCCAGACGGCTGCAGAAGTGCACATGAAAGCACGCGTTCGATCGCCGGCAGCCAAAATCCGCTGTTGCGAGGATGGTGGGGGATCGAGTGATGGTTCAAGCTCCTTGACGAGACCAGCAAGGGTATTGTTATTAATTTGAGGCAAGCACTTTGTATGTAACGGGTACGGCAAATACCACCACCGCCACCCATGGATTACATAACGCTCGGGCCGATTGCCCTTCTTCATAGCAGAGCAATAAGAAGAGGGACCTTGCCCGAAACGTCGCCTATATTTGTCTTCTTCTCGAGGGCACACTCACCTCCACCACGTCGCCCATACACAATCGCTGCACACCCCACACTCGCCAAACACCACGCACTCCAACACACCCCACCACACTCGCCCCACGTAACACCCTAAACCACGCGTAACACACTCCACAAGCCACCATCAACACACATCCAACACGTACACTAACTACACTCAACACACTAACTACACTCAACACACTAACCACACCCAACACACTAACCAAACTCAACACACTAACCACACTCAACACACTAACCACAATAAACACACTAACCACACTCAACACACTAACCACACTCAACACACTAACCACACCCAACACACTAACCACACTCTGCACACTAACCACACCCAACACACTAACCACACTCAACACACTAACCACACTCAACACACTAACCACACTTTGCACACTAACCACACCCAACACACTAACCACACTCAACACACTAACCACACTCAATACACTAACCACACTCAACACACTAACCACACTCTGCACACTAACCACACCCAACACACTAACCACACTCAAAACACTAACCACACTCAACACACTAACCACACTCTGCACACTAACCACACTCAACACACTAACCACACTCAACACACTAACCACACTCAACACACTAACCACACTCAACACACCAACCACACACAACACACTAACCACACTCTGCACACTAACCACACTCAACACACTAACCACACTCAACACACTAACCACACTCAACACACTAACCACAATAAACACACTAACCACACTCAACACACTAACCACACTCAACACACCAACCACACCCAACACACTAACCACACTCTGCACACTAACCACACCCAACACACTAACCACACTCAACACACTAACCACACCCAACACACTAACCACACTCAATACACTAACCACACTCAACACACTAACCACACTCTGCACACTAACCACACCCAACACACTAA
>CM025635.2:2038064-2048725 GCA_014621495.2 Entosphenus tridentatus | reverse complement strand
CCTTGGATTCATGAACAAAAGAGAGGCGATGCATCGAATATCCCCTCCGATTATACATCCGATTAAACGAACCAAGAGAATTGATACGAAAAGCCGATTACCGTAATCTCTTTCAACTGTATCTCATTTGCATCTCTACCATTAGCTCACTGTGTCTATTTTTGTCCAGATTTCTCATCTCCCTGCATCTCAATCTATTTTCGATGCCTGTTCGTGCTCATCTGACTACAACTCTTATCTGCCTTACATTGCTCTCATTTCCCTATATCCTGTCTAGATGTCTTCTCTCATCTTAACTAAATCTCTCTTATCTTTGTCGACACTTCTCTAATCTCTGTTCTACGTTGCTACCCTTTGCTGTGCCGCGGTGGTGAGATATCAACTCCCTCGCCTGGTATACAGGAGGTCGGGGGTCGATCTCGACCCTGACGCATGCATGTTCGGATTTTGTAAGTTCACCTCGTGGTCGGGTGGATTTTTCTCCGGTTCCTCCGATTTTTCCCTCAACATTTAGAATCAACGTGCGTTTAGAGTATTTGGCTGCTATACATTTCCACGTGATAAGCCACTTCTCGTTGGGGCTATCATTTGTGGCCAGGTTGCTTCTGAAACAACTATACAGCTCAGTGGGCCTTACCTGACAAAATTTAAAAAAATGTAGTTAATAATTTGCTTAGTTTAGTTTGTAAATATCTACTGTCATCTCACATATTTGTCTCCATTTCTAGTATCTCAATACTATACGAGGAATGTACGAATTAAAATGTGGGTTGGCGGGGAGGGGGGGGTTATGCTCAGGGTCCCCCAAACGGACCACCTCCGATCAACACGGTAGGCTACGTGCGGTGCGAAAGAAGTTCAACTTGCGTACATACACTCACGCACTGGCGCAAGCCAGAGCCGCCCCCCCCCCTCTTGTCAACCACAAGGGCTTGCGGACGGAGGCAAGGATTTTTTTGCGTGGCTTGTCAACTGTGTCAAAGCAACGGCAAGCAAAACACCTGGCATTCTTACGCCTCTTAACGACGGCTAATCCGCTCGCTCGCTCACTCCTGGCCAGGAGAGACGGCCTGAAACCGTCAACGCGCGGCACACTCCGAATTCTTCCGAGTCATCGCCGCCGCTGTTGTTGTTTTTTGTTGTTGTCGAAAAGAGAACCGGTCTCGCATCTGTTAATTTGCCGAGTGTCTGCGATGACGAAGAGACGGGCCGCGTCAGGGGCTAAAGTAAATCAACACGGAAGAGCATCGGCTGTTACAACACGTCAGCTGCGGCATGCGAATGAGGTGAAGCTCAAAAATGTTATCGCCAACTCCGACCCCAAACCCTCCAACTGAGATATTTCACGGTCCTGACTCCGCATGAACAATTCCCCCTGGACACATGGTGTGATGACGGTAAGCACACTTGGGCCTGCATGCATGTATGTTTAACTTATTTCGCGCCGTACGTAGGAAACCACGCTGCTTAGATTCCATCAGATCTCCCGGCACGGCAGTTGAAACGAGTTTCTTAATTCCTCCCGCTTCTTTGTACGTACCAGTTGGGCGATTGGCAGCTGGCATGCGGTGAGGTAAAGTTATTGTAACGTTGTGCCTTGTCCCTACTGAACATCTGTGAAAAAGAGCTTTATAGCTCATCGGATTCCTCCAGTATAAAAACAATATTCTAATTCTGTGCGTAATACTCCCAACATCTGGCCAGCGTAGAAGAGTAGGCCCATTACCCTCCACAAGTGCTCTCTTGATCTCTCCCTTAAGTGGAGGCAGGCCCGTCCGTCAGTGGTGGGGTGAGCGAGTAATTGCGGGGCTGCACTTTTACCTTTTTTGTTTCGTTTAAACCTTACGCCCAATGTGTGTATATGTAGTTTATCAACCCTGCTCAAACTACCGTCTAATTAGAATTCGTACATAATGGATGGATCCCTTTCAGGCCAACCCGGTATATTTTTTGCACTCAACACCAACTTGTTACGACAACCAGACGTTGAAGGGTTCTGTGTTATCTTTTCCCTCCCCAGACCTGCTCCGCCCTGACACCTACGCACACGTCTGGAAAGTTTCACCATCTTAGAGAAAGAGAAAAACAATCCAGACGACTGAACTCCTTGGAGGGCACGTGTTTTAAGAAGACGCACGGTCCGAACGCCGGGGGCAAACGTGGCACCTGGCGCAAGCTGGGCTCCGTGCGCAAGCCCGGGAGATGATCACTCGCAGGCCCCCGCAGCTAATTCAGCAGAGTAACGACAGTTCTGAGCCAAGCAGAGTGGCCAGGCTGGCACCGAGAACGACAGCCGTGCAAGTGCCACTTTGAGCAAAATAAAAAAACGCACAACGTGCAGCGTCTCGCCAACCACACAGTCTCATCGGATCGAGGAGGCTAAGGAGGCTTGAGAGCCCAGTGAGTAACTTGGATGGGTGACCACCGCCAGGGCTTGCCAGGTGTTGTAGGCGCGGGGCTCTTGATGCGTGGCCAGGAGATGACAGTGCCGGGTGTCACCCGCCCGTGCAAGTGGTTTGGCCAAAAAACACTCGTTCGTGAAAATGTCCCAACGTCCAAAACGACGTAGGACGCTTCTGTTGTAGCGCAGCAAGTGCTCTCCTGGGTTAAGTACCAGCCAATGTTAGCAGTGAGGTGCGAAGCGATGACGCAGTGGTGGGCACACCGCACTTTGAATCCAGCTACTCGAGTTCGATTCCCAGCCACGATGAACGTCAGTGGTGAGTGACATCTGAACAGGTCCTGGGGAGCCTCTTCAGCAAACCACACAGACTAAAGTCACACAACCCACCAGACTGATACAGCATTTCCGGAGGCTTTCATCATTTGATTGCCAAGGGACTGAAATTATAATGATTCATTATGAAACGGTAAAAGATAAAGGTGCAGACCCTGCAATTGCTTGCTCGCTCCACTGCTGGCAGCGAGGCCTCCACTAGAGGGAGGCTGTACAGAACCCTCTCGGAAGGTATCTTGTCCTAATATTCCACGCTGGCCAGCATTAAGCACCACTCAAACCACACGCAGACCTGCCTATCGACCAACTGCGGTGAGCCCATTTATACTGCGGGGTGGATGGAGGCAGTGGGGAGGGGGGAACGATTCAAGAAACTTGCCCCATTGTTTCGACTGACACGTCCTGAAGACGCAATCGATCCCAACCCTGACGCCTGTTGTATGTTTGGAGTTTGCGTGTCTCCCTCTCTCCCCGTGGTCGCATGGACTTTTCTCCGGGTCCTCCGGTTTTTCCCTCCACTGTTAGAATCAACGTGGTTATCGGGTATTTGGCTCCTATAAATGTCCACGCGATAAGCCACTTCCGTTGAGCTATAATTTGTGGCCTGTTCCCTTCTGAAAAACAGCTGCACAGTGGGCCTTACCTGCTAAAATAAAAAAAGTTGAATATTTTAGTTTAGAATTGGCGGCCAACTGATTGGCCATGTCCAGCGTTCCACCACAGCAGCAGCATCCCGGTTTATTAAAACCAGGGCAGCCTCCACAAATGTTCCAATGGAATGTCGCCGCAGTGACCTCAAGCGCTTAAGATATCCGTCCTCCGCCGCGGCCTCCGCCGCTTCAGCGACGCGCCGTAAATAACGAGACGGTTTCAGCCCGTGCAAGGAACGCGAGCACACGCGCGCGCGTCCGATCAATCGGCGCAAGCAAATAAATAAACAACCTACGGGTGGTCGTGCGCACGCGGGAGAGAGAATTCGGCGGTGTCGTCAACATGTCCCGCGCCAACAGCGCGCGGGGCATGATTAACCGTGGCCGCCTGGCAAATATTTAATAGAGAGTCTGGAGGGTTCAGACCGTGGCACTGATCTAGGAGAAACATCCGTTAATGGATGACCGCAGTTCCTCTCGCTAACACCACGCAGGCCACGGGCCCGCGAGAAACACACAAGGGGGGGGGGGGCGGTGTTTGAGCGCGCCGAGAATCAGCGTGGCAAAAAAACCCAGACCCCCAACCCGAAACAACGGTGAGTGCCCCCATTTTGGGAGAACGAGCGATGAAAAGATCATTGCTCGCCATGGGAAACCGACGAGGATTGCGGGCAGTAAACGAGCTCTAAACCGCCAAATCGAGCTTCCCCGCATAGACAACCATGCAATAAAAATAGCCAAGTGGGCTGTCAGCGGAGGCTCAGCCGTTGCTGTGCGTGAACGGGGTGCCAAGGGCGGCGACGCTGCGCCATCTGCGACTCCGCCTTGAAACGAGCGTTCGAGTCGCGCATTCCTGGCGCTGTAAAATAAATTGACTCCAAACGACGCGGAATTGACCCCAAGAAGTTGGGTTCACCGGCGAAGCTGAAACGGCCCTTCATCAGCGGCCGGTGTTAGGCAATGCCTTCGAGCCACGTAGCAGCGGATATTCTTGTTGGGAGTGGGACGCGTGAAGGCTTAATGTGCTGTGCCCGAACGCTCCATTTCAAGTGACGTTGAGGGATCGAAACACGTAAGACGATGACAAAAACTCCAAGTTCCTGAACGACGCTGGTCTATTATAAACAGTTTGTCGCCCCATGTGGGTAAACATTGCACAGCATGCAGTGTTTACTCGCCGTCAGTAAATCAAGTCGGGTATTCTCAACCACGTAAAGCAAATTGAAATTTCCAAACCCCTCTTTCACGAGTTGCGGGGGGGGGGGGGTGTGCATAACTTGAAGTGAAAGATGGGGGTTTAAAATTCCCAGTTATAAATCTGGCCTCGCCCGGCACTGACAGCTAAGTCAGCCGTTTCCAACTGCAAAAAATGCGTGGGACGATGCACATCTTGCAGCACTACCCCTGTGATGAGAATTCCACATTCCTTGTGGCAGGTGTGATGATTTTAGGAACGTCGCGGGTCAAAAAGTTGTTCAGTGGAAAGAGACGAATAAGCGGGAGATTTCTTTTCGTTTTTACAAATGTGACTGTGATCATGCATAGCAACACAACGGTGATCCTAAAGAAAAGTTTTCAATCAGTGCGCATCACCCGCGAAGACGCGCATCACAAACGTGGGCACCAACAAATATTTGTTTTGCTTATTTAGTCAAAGTGTTTCTGCACCAACGATCATCAGGTGGCATTCATCTCCATTCACGGTGGTGGAAATTCCACATTCCTATGACACGACAGTCACCCCGTAGGACAACCGCCGTTGATATCCCAAAAAAAGCGGTACTCGCTTGGCGGGCGCCTTAGTTTTAATAGTAAAAAAAAATTGTTGAATGGGATAGCGCGGCATGCAGGAGGCAGGGAGACGGACGGAGACAGACGGACGGACGGCCCTCACCTGCCACAGTCCATCTCGTCGGGCCAGGGGATGCCGAAGACCTCGCGCAGCTCGGTGCACGAGTCCCGCACGCGGCCGCAGAGCGAGCGGCACGGGGGCACCACGCGGCCCGGCGGCGCGCACGCCGGCGCGAACATCGCGCACAGGAAGGTGCGCGCCTCCGGGGAGCACTCCAGCTTGAGCAGCGGGTGGAACGGCTGCACGCGGCAGGAGAGGGGGGGGGTTACGGGGTCACAAGGTCAAAGGGTAATCAGGACACGGGTAGGGTGGGCAACGGCAGATAAAAAAAAACTCAACTATTTTCTATTTTATCAGGTAAGGCACACTGAGCTGTACATCTCTTTTTCAGAAGCGACCTGGCCACAAATGAAAGCTCAACGGAGTTTCTTATCACGTGGAAATGTACAGCAGCCAGATACTCTAAACGTATGTTTATTCTAAATGTGGAGGAAAAAAACCAGAGGACCCGGAGAAAAGATCCACACAATCACAGAGAGAACACGCACACTCCTAAATATACAGCAGGCATCAGGGTCGGGATCGAACCCACGACCTCCTGCACATCAGGCTAGGGAGTTAACATATCGCCACCGTGGTGCCCCAACTTATTTTTTTATCGTAGGATTTTGGTGGGGGCACCCGTGGAGACCGAGCCGTGACGACGACAATCGGCGTTCGATTTGTGGCCACGGCTATAACGTCGTTCTTGATGCGGTCGCAGGTCACCCCCTTCACCGACCCGCGATGGCCGGTGTGGCGGAGTGGGGTCACACACAAACCCCCGATAACTCATACGTCACGCGGAGACCTTAATCCAGCAGCGGATTGACAAAAAAGGGGCTGTACAGTTGCGTGAATGTTTCCGTGAAGTCACAACCAGGAAGCGGCAGCGTCTATTACAGTGAAGTAAAGCGAGGCACACAGTGAAGATGATTGGGGAATGCTGTCGGCAGGTCCAATTGTCTGCATTTATCCTAAGACTAGAAGCAAAGATGAATCAGGATGGGTGATGCACACGTGGGAGATTGCTGCGGGGATAATTCCAGTGGCGTCAAAACTACGGATTACCGTGGATGAAAGGATGAATTTACAGCGACTTTATGGTTACTCCTCTTATCCGGATAATGGGAAGCATGGACCTGTGGATTATTAGAGGTGTTGGGATCAATTTTGGGGCACGGATAATAAGAACAGCGGGTACCAGTCGGGTATACAACTGGCATTCTTGTGTACATCACTGCTCAACGGTGTACACCTACACATTATACGACTGGACCGTTCATGATGCCAGCCCTTGCCGCAAGAGGTCTGCGCTAAGCCGCCGCACACGAGGTTGCCAAAAAAAATTCCAACAACCGAGAGCGGGCGATGGGCGCGCGCGCGCCCGCATTTTATTTAAAGCTGCCCCACAGCGGGGAGGCCGGCTCAAGAGAGCACACGCTGGGCAGACGACGTCTTCGCTGCCGTGTCACAGACCGAGTGGCGACAACGGTGGCGGCACAGTGCGGTGGGGTGGGGGGGTTGAGGTGCAGCAGGGCTGGGTGACTCCCGGGTCAGGATCTTTACGGGGACTTTGCACAAACACGCCCCTCGGGATGCCGCGCGGCAGAAAACCAGGGGGGGGGGAGGAGGAGAGACGAGTCCCATTCAACGGCGCACTGTGCCTTTACAATAACACCGGCGGCTTCATTTCAACGCCAACGCGCTTGTCGTACATGTCATACGTTGTGGCATTAAGCGACATCAAAGGGGGATTACGGAGAGGGGAGGCTGAGAGCGAACGTGGCTGAAACGCCAGGTGCCGGCGGCAAAAGGTCGACAAGATGCTAGTCAACGACGCGTTAAGCCGGGCATTTAGGACATTTTCTTTGGTTCGCTTTACAATTATGAAGGAGGGAAGGGAGGAAAAAAAACAAAAACGTGCCGTCACGTAATCTTCATTGAATGCTTAAAGTATGTCGGCAAAAAAAAAAAAACCCGTCGATGCTATCGCATGTCAGCTAACTACAGCAATTCAGCCCGGGGCAGCTTCATGGGTTTGCGCTGCTCTGCCGTGGTACAGGTGTGCGTTTCGTTTTACGTGGTTAGGTCAAGGTTGCTGAGTCTGCCCGGCACAATTACACACGGCGGCGGCGGTGGCAGCAGCGGGTGGCTTTGTGAGGCTCGAAAGGCTTGGAAGAAAGTCTATTGCGAAGCTGCGATCGCCCGAGCAGATATTATTTCGGCAGCAGCGAAGTGACAATCGCAGCTGTGTTTGCGTACCACGTTAGAGGGGAAAGTAGCACATAAACACAGCTGCCCAGAGAGAGGGAGTGAGACTCGTTAAGGTGAAAGTGGGAAAGACCTTCAAAAGCACCATCAAAGCTGTGGCCGACCGAACCAGTCTTTGGCTTCGAGGCTTAGGCAAATGTACCCGTTTGATATAAGTCTCGAACAGGGGTGGGGAACGTCCGGCCCGCGGGCCGTATAAGGCCCGCAAAATCATTTGGTCTGGCCCTGTCAAGGCAACCGCATGCAGGACTCGAAATTCAATACATCTCGGAGCAAACCTGGAAAAGCTGCTGCGAGTAGCGACATCATCAATACCAGCTAACATCACACGCCTCGCCAAAGAGAAGCAGTTCCAGCCATCGCATTAGGGGCGAGTTAATTAAATGTTTGACCAAATATAACAACAGGCTAATTTTTAAGTTGCTAATTTTGTATGGCCCGCGAATGATGTTATAAATATCCAAATGGCCCTTGGCAGAAAAAAGATTCCCTGCCCCTGGTCTCGAAGGACCGATAGCTCTAAGAATAAAACATACCAAATAACACAATTTGGATTTACACGGGTGTCTAAACACTGGCTGCACCTCAAGAAGCTGTACAGAAACACGGCAGGAATACTTATTTTACAGAGCGCTGCTGGCCTCTTCAACAAGGCCGGGGGCTCAAACTGACTTTAATGCTCTAACTGACTTTAACACAATATCTGCACAATGACACCCTGCCATATTTGCACTATGTTACCCTATTTGCATTTTTGTAATTTTATATTGTATATTATAGCTATTGTATATTTTAGATTTTATTTTATTAATTTTTTACATACTTTAGCTCCTTAGTATTAGTTAGACTTGTACCTTTAGTATAGTTAGACTTGTAAACCACTTATTTAAGATTTAAGATTCCTATATGTTAAATGTATGCACCTTCCGGCCAAAGTAAATTCCTTGTCTGTGCGAACTTTGATGGCGAATAAAACCCTCTCTGAAAAACCCTTTCGGAGAAGAAGAAAGATTTTGTCGCGCCTGGACTTGCAACATGGGGCAAGGATGTCCGACGGCTCAGACGGCTGGGATAAGAGGGCTCTTGCGTGTCACGCAATGTCGTCACAAAGCACAATTAGACGTGTCTATTTTTTTTTCATGAAGAAAACAAAGCTCATCTTACCTAGGTCTTCATTTCAACGAGTCATATTTTTAGAGCTGCTTTTTGCGTTAAGTCTGGTGTCCTTGCCCCCGCACCTCCAGATTATCACGGCTGGCTACGTACGGTGCAAAAGAAGTTCAACATACACACTGTTTGGGAACTGAATGGTTAAAAAATACAGCACAATGGTTCCTGGGAATTGAGCAAAAGAGCACAGTTTAGGTAACACCCAGCAAGTTGTTTACCTTGCGCCCACAGTGCTGGGGGTACAACTTTTCAAGGTCGCTGACACTCCGCGTGATAGGCCTGAGATTTACACAATCGTTTCTGGCTTCCTACTCTTTGCACAGGGTGCGAAATTATATCAGTTGGCCGACCGTGCTTGTTGCCGGTGTCAAAATGATGAAAAATAAAAAGAGGCTTTTTACCCTTGCCGGCGATGAAACACAGGAGGCGTTAAGATGTTCCAACACCAAATAAGAACACACCTATTGCGAGGCATCAAGTCCGCATTAACCACCACACAATGCTTGTGGAAAAACATGCACACCAGAGACAGCCTCCTTGATGGCCTTGTCGCACCGTTCTTCTGGTCTAACCCTGCCGATGCAGACGTGATGCCTTGCAATCAGGTGTCCCATTGCGTGTTTGAACATCGTTACCCACAATGGCACAGTCTATGATCGCGTGCCTCCACAAGCTGGCAGCAGCACATCCCAGCAACAAGGATTAATATTTGTTTTACTAAACTAAGATCCGAATCTGGGGACACTGTGTGACCGTTCCGAGAAAGCAAGAGGTGTCTCCTGGATTTGTATTGATTGAACAAACCATTCCCAACGAACAGCTACAAAAGAATTACCCAAAAAACTCTGCACGGTTAAAATGGGAGTTTTTCAGTCAGTCTTTTTGTTGACCTAGGTGAAAGGTTATAGGTGCGTACATAACTCATCATAAATACCATCGGTGATTTGTCTCTGCTGGTTAGACTGTGCCCGAAGAAAATTACTCAGTTTTAGTGCTGTTACCCACAGACTGACTCAGAAAAAAAACTAACAACCTCAGTTTCCTCCCCCCCCCCATTACGTACATCGTGCCTTGATGGTTGAATTTGTATTTGCAAAGTGGATGAGACGGGGATGGTGGGTATTTTTATTTTACTTTAATTAATTTTATTTTTTTAACTATGTGACTTTACCCAAAAAAAACCTAAGAATATGGGGTGTAAGGGCTGGCTCACCCCAATATGGCTGGGGGGGGAGGGTGATACGTGGGGGAGTGCGGTTCCGGGCTGCAGAAACACTGCCCCTTCCACCCCATCTCCCATCCCCCATCAACACAAACTCTGGCCAAATCAGACGTCTCCACCCCAGGGCTGAAAAGCCTGGCTTGCTCAACAACGCCCCCCTCCCAACTCCAGACCCCCACACCCGCAGAGCCACTCCCCCACCCGCACCCCATCCACCTCCTCCGTTTGCCAAGCACGGCTCACTATCTTAATTAAAAAAACATCTCCCCCGACAATTCGCGAACCCAGCACCGCGCATCCAGTGGCGACGAGTTTCAAAAGAACTCGCCACATTTGTCGCTTACACTTGCCTTTACTTCTTCTTCACGATTCTCAGCCACAAGTACCTGCCTTTTAAATGTGTGGCTCTTCTCGAGTAATATCCACGACCCTTGCTTCGAGACGCGGTACACTTACAGAGCCATAAACTCACAGATACTGACATAGTCCATAGACATATTAAGATGCAGACTCATAGAGATACTCACACTTAAACAGACACACGTAGACCCACATAGAATACCTCGAGGTACACAAATGTCAATATTTTTTGAAGCCAAAAGCCCCATTACTGTATGTATGCATGTTGAACTTCTTTTGCGCCGTATGCAGCCAACCGTGCTAATCGGATGTGCGGGGGAAGGACAACAAACTAAACGCATGGGGTCAGCTGCTCGG